>BPTQ01000002.1:5067852-5515610 GCA_019973895.1 Chrysanthemum seticuspe | reverse complement strand
CCTAAATACAGCTATTAAAACAGATTTTGAACAGATTATGCTACAGAAACAGATTATGCTAAGAACTTGTAAATCACTTACAACTTGTCCAAAGCCACTATGGCTAGCAACATGTGAAATAAAGAACCACTATCCTAAATATCAACCCAAATGAATCCAAAGCAACCCATTCTCATGTCTGAACCAACCCATTCCTTTTCTGCTTCAATTTTCACCCATGTTGACTTATTTTGACCAAAGTTCAAAAGTAAGTGAAACTGCAATGTGAGCTTATGGAAAGCTTAACTAAGCTAGTTTGAGTATGTTTGAGCTTAAAAACAAGTGACTAGAAGATTTGATGTAGGATTTTGAAAATGTAAATTTCAACAGTAGACATTTAACATGGAAGTTGAACTTGTACTAAAATTGATGCTTGAATTAAGTTGAAATACACTGAAAAAGGGTTACTTGAGTACAATGGAACTTTTTATTACAACTGCAAATCTAACTTAGACTAAAAAAAACATTAAACGACATACATTGCTAATAAAAATAAACTAACTCCTGCTTGATGCCTCCTCTTGGTCTTTTTATACACCCAAAGTGCTTTTCTCTTTCCTCTGGACAAATCCCACTCATAAAACTGACCATTGGATGTCTCAAATCAATCTTGGCCATTTAAAGTATTTTGGCGCCAAATCTTGTTTTAACAGCTGGGGAGGGCAGGGGTAGGTAGAGGGTGCATTTAATGATCCTTTGGAGTTAAGTGTTTGGAGGAGGGTGAAAATGATGATGGTGGAGTGTATCAGTGAAGTTGCAGGATTGGTGATGATGGTTATGGTGTATCTCGTGAGGGAGAGAGGGAAAGGGTGGTCAACTGGGCATTTGACTGGGGATTATTTAATGGTGGGGGTTCAAAATGCAATTGGCAGGGTCACAAGGCTTTGGCAAGGGGTCCAAAATAGGATTTGACAAGGTTTTAATTCAAGGACCTTAATTGTAATTTCTGAAATTTAAGGGGCCTAGGCTGCCAATAACTTAAAGTTGCTCCAAGGACTGAAATTGACAAGTGTTAATATTACAAGGACCAAAGTTGCCATTTTCACATTTTCCAGAGACCAATTCTGCCAATTTTCAAAGTTGAAGGACCATTCTTGTAATTTTCTCAAACTTTTGACATTTTTCACCAAAGGACTAAATTTGACAAGTTATGATTTAAAAAGGACCTTTGATGATTTTTCTTTTGAAATTTTGACTCAGGGACTATTTTTGACAATTTTAGAAACTTGGGGAACTGAAACTGCAATTTTTGCAAATTTGATATGTTTTTCATCTGATTTTGATATTTTTGCATTTAAAACACATAAAACACTGATTTGTGATATTTTGATCATTTTGATGTGTTTCTGAGTGTTTTCAGATGATTTTGCAGTTTATTTTGTACAAAAATGATGAGTATTTAGACACTCATCAGTACCCTTTGAGATTAAACCCTGAACATTTTAGATAGTAAAGTCCAAGGCTTGGAGTTCCCTTCAGATATATGAGATTTTTTTTGGCTGCAGTGAGATGGGATTCTTTAGGATTGGACTGATATCTCGCTATTAGACATACTGAGAATTGTATGTCAGGTCTGGAAGCAGTTAGATACATCAGTGATCCTACAACCCCCTTGAAATGAGTTTGATTGACTGATTTCCCAGTGAGATCAGGTCCAAGATTGTTAGGAGGGACCATTGGTGTCTTCACTGAAGCACAGTCAAAGATCTCATATTTCTTCAAGAGATTCATGGTATATTTCTCTTGACTAATGGTTATTCCTTTTTCAGTTTGCCTGATTTGTAGTCCAAAGAAGTAAGTGAGTTCACCCATCATGCTCATTTCAAATTTCTTTGTCATCAGTTTTTCAAACTGTTTGCAAAGAGTGTAATTTGTTGAGCCAAAGATGATGTCATCAACATACACTTGGACCAATATCACATCTTGTTTTTTCCTATATATAAACAGTGTGTTGTCTATCTTTCCTCTGACAAACTTGTTTTGAATCAGGAAGGCTGAGAGAGTTTCATACCATGCTTTGGGAGCTTGTTTAAGTCCATATAGGGCTTTGTCAAGCTTGCAGACATAGTCAGGGAATTCACTACTCTCAAAGCCAGGAGGTTGCTGAACATACACATCTTCCTTGAGTTCACCATTCAAGAATGCACTTTTTACATCCATTTGATAAACTTTGATGTTCATGTAGGTTGCAAATGCAAGGAAGATCCTGATGGCTTCCATTCTTGCAACATGAGCAAATGTCTCATCATAGTCAATGCCTTCTTGTTGACTGTAACCTTTGGCTACAAGTCTGGCTTTGTTTTTAATGACAGTGCCGTTTTCATCAGTTTTGTTTCTGAAAACCCACTTCATTCCTATGACAATGACATCCTGAGGACATTTGATCAAGGTCATGACCTTGTTTTTATCAAACTGTTGAAGTTCTTCTTGCATGGCCTGAACCCAGCTTGGATGTTTTAGAGCTTCAGTGACACTTTTGGGTTTTATTTCTTATAGAAAATTAGCATATAGACATTCATTGGCTGAAGCTGCTGTTAATTTAGCAGCCATGATTCTAGTGAGCATGCCTTCAGTGGGTTCACCAATGATGTTTACAAGCTCAATGTCCTGAGATCTTGTCCACTTACTTTGTGGTCTAGGATCTGAGCTTGAAGAGGTCATAAGAAACTCAGGAGTGAGTTCAGGTGCAGGAGCCACAAAATCATTTAGATCATCTGTTGAGCAGCTTTGTTCAGGTTGGGGTTCTTGAATCATAGGTTCCTGAACATTAGGTTCAGTGTTACCTATCCCAGTAGGGACTGATTGGTCATCAATGAATTCACTGATTGTTGGTTGAGAAAGGTTATGGGGTAAGACATAGTATGAGATATCAGCATCAACTTGATATGAGGAATTGATTTCAGTGTGAAACTCATCAAGAGGATATCTTGATGAGTCATCAATTCCTATTTCCTCCATTGAGGTATTGGTGAATCTGATGCTTTCTGAACTTTCATCAAAAGTGACATGAAAGGTTTCCTCAACTTGTTGTCTTCTGGTGTTAAACACCCTGAAGGCTTTAGAGATTAGTGAGTAACCCAAGAAATATCTATCATCAGCCTTTGCATCAAATTTACCTAAGTGATCCTTATGATTGTGAATGAACACAGGACACCCAAACACATGAAAGTAGATGATATCAGGAAGTCTTCCTTTGAAGATCTCATATGGGGTTTTGTTATGTCTTTTGACAATGATTGACCTGTTTTGAGTGTAACAGGCTATTTTGATAGCTTCAGTCCATAAGTGCTTTGAGAGTGCTGAGCCATTTAACATAGTTCTAGCAGCCTTAATGAGAGTTTTGTTTTTCCTTTCAGCTACCCCATTTTGTTCGCGGTATAAGGAGATGAAAATTTTTGGGAAATTCCTTTTTCATCACAGAAGCTCTCAAGCTCTTGATTTCTGAACTCAGTACCATTGTCAGTTCTGATTTGTTTCACAGTAATGGCATTCTGATTTTCAATATTTCTAATGAATGACATTATGGTTTCAGCTGCCTGACTCTTTTTGGAAAGAAAGTATACCCCAAGTGTATCTTGAAAACTCATCAACAATGACAAGTGTATACTTCTCATGCTGGATTGATCTTGGAGTTACTGGTCCAAAGATATCCATGTGCAGGAGGTGAAGACAGCTTTTGATAGAGAAGTTTTGTTTTGTTTTGAATGATGCTCTGTGGTGTTTTCCTTTTTCACAGAATGAGCATGGTTTGTCTTTTGCAAAAACTAGTGATGGTAAGACAAGGAATTTATTTTGTTTTGCCAAGGTGTTGATTTTTTTGAAATTTAAGTGAGAGAGTCTCTTGTGCCACAGCCAGTTGACAGTTTTAGTGGTTTTGGCAAAGAGACAAGTTCCATCTTGAGAGAGTGTTGACATGGCTAATACATAAACATCATCTCTCCTAGGAGCTATCAAAACAACTTCTTTGTTGGCATTGAAAATGGTGCCTTGTTTGTCATTGAATTGCACAATGTATTTTGCATCACATAATTGACTGACACTGATGAGATTGTATTTTAGACCATTTACATAAGCTATCCTAGAGAAAACTATTCCATTGCAGTTTACTGAACCATAACCCTTAGTGGGACAAGAAGAGTTATCACCAAATACTACCTTGAGTCCTGGTTCCTTTACATACTTGTGCAGATACTCCTTTACACCAGTCATGCTTCTTGAACATCCACTATCTAGATGCCAAATAGGCTCCTTGGAGTGTCTCTGCACAAATAGTAAACTTAATTAGTTTCTCTTGCGAACCCACATGCTAGTGGGCTTGGGTCTAAAGATCTGCTTGAATTTGGCAATTGACTCATGGTCAATGGTTGAGTGCATTGTGCTACCACAAGTTTTGCATTTGCTGACTAAGGATGACTCAGTAATGCGGGGTTGCTTTGAACTTCTCCTTGCTTGGATGACATTGTCATGCTGGGATGTCTCATGAGCTGGATTTCCGCAAATATCACAACAGGTGTTCATGAGACAATCATCAGCATGATGATCATTGAAGCCACAGTGTGGACAAGGAGGAAAGGGTTTTGATCTATGCATGTGAGCTTGTTTGGAGGTTGAAGCATGTTGATAACCAACATTGGTGTGTCTTGCCTCACTGAATGAACTTACATACTGTAAGTGATCAGAAGTTCTGTGATCATCCTTTTTTCAGATCATACAAAAAAGGATTCTGTAGCAATTATCAGTGGTATGACTGGTATAATGGCACATATCACACTTCTGCTTAGGTTTGGTGTTGGATTTTGACCTTGATGAACTATAGGAGGCTGACTTAGTTTCCTTGATTGTTGAATCAGGAGCTTTCTCAATAGAGTTCATTTTGTCAGTCAACTTCCTCACAAGTTCAGTCAGTTACTGGATTTGGTCTACTTCAGTAGGAACTGAAGATGTGGAAGTCTCAGTGGGAACAATGTCTTCTTGGATTGGTTTTTTTGGTCTTTTCAGGATGATTTTACTAAGTCCAGATCTTTCTTTTGATGAGTGAGGGTTGAATTGCAAGGGAGTAAGTTCAGAGCTAGGTGCAGCATCCTGAAGAGGTTTCAGGGGTGGAAGCGGTGCTTGAGATTCGGCTTCAGACTCAGAGATGTGTTCAGTACTACTGGGCACATCAGGGAGTCCAAGCATGCTCTTTAGAGCTTGGCTTTCAGGCTCTAGTATTCTTTCAGAATCGAAATTTGAAAGCTTACTCTCAGGGTTAACCCGTTCAACCCAATCACTGGACTTGGGCATCGACTCCTTATTGGAGAGCATGCCAGCAGATACAAATGGTTTTGGAGTATGGTCTTTATTGTAAGAATCAGGGAGATGATCTTCACCTATGATTCTCTTCTTGCTACTGGGGGCTCCCACAACATCAAAGACCCTAGGATTCTTAGTAGTCTAACTTTCAATGATATCTTTTTCCTTTTTAAGTTCTTCCTGAAGAGTTTGATTTCTTTTAACTAGTTAAGTGTTTTGAATTTGCAGTGTGACAGCCTCAAGCTTGGCTTGTTTTAAAAGAAGCAGTTCATCCCTACACTTGTTTAATTCAAAACTTAACTTGTTGTATTTAGAAAAAAGATTTAATTGTTGATCCTCTACAAACTTAAGGTCAACATTGATATAATTCATAAAGGACTGCCAATCTGAATCATCATCCATAGAAAGTAAAATATTTACCTTCTTCATTGTGATATTGACCCATTCTCCATTCCTGGCATGATTCTTCCCAACAACTAGCTTGTCATCTTCTGAGAGATCCATCAGTGCACTGACTTGCACCATTTCGTCGTCAGAGGAGACTGGCTCTTCATCCCAGTCGAAGACTTCAGCAACTAGGCCCTTGTTTTTACCCTGCACAGATTTAACATTGTTTGTTGTTTCTAAACTTCGATTCATATGGGGGGGGGGGGGCCAAACAAAATCGTTGAATAGGTTTCCTTCGGTTTCAATTCGATCGTGACGAAGTCCGGTGAGGGATTCTTTGTTGTTTGTTACAATTTAGACACGTCCCATTTTTGTTCCCGGATCAACGACTTCAGAAGCTGACCCTACTTCTCGGTCAGAGGAGACTGCTGCTTTACCACGTTCAGTCACGTGACTACCTAGAGAGTCTTCTACTGTTCGATCAACAACCCTTCTTAGTACGGTCCTTACCTCTTACCCAGTTATAGTGTTACTTCTTCCATTTATAAAATGAAAGATACCTACTACTAAGTCTAACCGTCAGGAAATACTTAATATAGTTACAACTGGAATTCAAACATCTCCTAGTTGTTAATTTAGAAAAAAGATTTATGTTGTTCAATTCAAAACTTAATTTGTTCACATCCCTACTTGGTGTTTCTTAGGGAGTGGCCTGAAGCAGTGCTAGCTTAACTTTGGCTTCCTTTGGATAAGTTGCTAAAACAAACCGGGGGGGGGGGGGTATACTTAGCTTCAAAATCAACAGTTTTATTTTGATCAGATTTGTTTTGAAAGTTTTGATGAGACTGATAGATTTTTGGTTGAAATTTGCTAAAGCCTGAGGACTGATTTGACCCTGATGGTTTGTAAGAGGGTTCATAAATTCTTTTTGAAAAACAGTCTTTGGCAAAATGACCTCTTTTGTGACACTTAAAACATTCAGTGTCCTCGTTAGCTTTAGCATTTGAAAAACTTTTGTTTCTTCGTATAAACCTTTTAGAGTTAGCAATGAGTCCCCTTTTCTGAAACAAAATATTTAAGTCGTTCAGTTACTCCTCGCTTGTCCTCTCATCAGCCTCATCATATGAATTTTCATGAAAATCTTGAACCACACTGTTAGAGTAAAAAGCAGTTGACACAGGAGTTGAAGTGGTTCTCAGGGACTTCTTGACTTCCTGAGACTTTTTTAAGTCAGGGTATCGTCTATTTATGAGGTTATCCTCATAGACAAATTTCCCGTAAATTTAAGGAAGCTCAAGATTCTGAATGTGATTAGCATTCCTTTGTCCCTGAGAGAAATTCAACCACTTCTCAGGAAGACTGTTTACAAAACCAACATTGATTTCATGTTTAGACAACTTAACACCATCATTTGACAGTTCATTTAACAAAGTTTTGTACCAGGTGTAAGTTTGAGACAAAGTTTCTGAGTCCTTAGCCCTGAAGGTGTTATACTTAAGTTTCAGGTCCATAATCCTGTTTTCCTTGGTATCTGAGGGACCTTCATGACTGTGGACCAGGTCATCCCAGGTTTGTTTAGTTGTACTACAGCCTATAACAGACTCCATAACATCATCAAGAAGACAAGATATGATGATGCTTTTGAGCCTTTGGTCCTGGTTGACCACTCTCCTCTCATCCTGAGTCCACTGAGCTTCAGGTTTGGGCAAGCCTTCAGCAGTCTTTGGGATAAATGTACCTTCATTAATACACTTAATGTAGTAAGGCTCCATCCCAGTCAAATAGCAAAGCATTCGATTTTTCCATTTGTTAAATTTACCAACTTCGAGTCGAGGGGCAACAGCTGAATAAGCTCCACCCTTTTTGTCGACAAGTTGGGGCACATCAATTTCGGCCATTAGGATCCTAATTAAAAAACGTTTTTGAGCGGCTTAAAAAAAAGGGTTTTATAATCAGTCGGCTCTGATACCACTTGTTGTTCCTGTTTCACAATAGTATAAAAACAATAAAAACAGTTTATTGTAAACAATGTCTGAAAAGATGCAAGTAAAAACACACTGATTAATTTTCAACTTATATATTCTTTATTAGAAACAAATAAAAAAGAATACATTACCCAAGTACTTGCGGAATAGTACTTGGGATTGAAATGACAAAGTATGGTATCTCCTCACTAAGCTCAGGCTAAGTCTGAGCACAACTACATAGGTATCACTGAGCTATCTCAGGGACAAAGTTGTATTTGGAGGAGTGAAAGATGGCTTGTGTATGTGTTTTACAATTAATCCACAAGCTTAAATCTTCCACTCCATTTCTTATGCTATTTATACAAGTATGGATTTTAACTCTATCATAGAAGACAAACTGACAGGTTACAGAAGACAAAATACTGATGTATGTTGTCTCTGTTTACATTTGCTATTTAGGGCAAGTGACAAGGCTACTTTCTTCTAGTCAGTGATGACACTGAGCCTGGTAGTTAGTGATTCAGGGAAAGTTTGACTTTGGTTGATAAGGACTTCGTCTTATCTATTTCAAACTTATCCCGCATTGTCCCGCTCATTATTGAGTCTTCATAGCCTTCAGTCTTCGTCTTTAGTTTGTCTTCAGTGGTAGTAGATGGTGATGAGTTTCGGGATTCAGTGAGTTATTGCCATCACTCCCTAAATCCACCATCTTCTTCTTGACTCAGTCTTCACCCCTTAAGTTCCGCCTTACTGAGTGGAGCGACTTCTTCTTTGTCTCTTACTGAGTATCCTGAAGACAACTCACTGAGTGACTATGCGCTCAGTGACTTGTTAGTGTTTAAGGGACTAAACACTTAGGGTATTTTTTGTTCAAATCCTAGACTTAAGGGGTTTGGGTATTCACTGAACCTAACACTATCACTTTAAACGAGCAAATCAAGAACCCTAAATTATGATTAGGGTTTTGTCTTGAATTGCATAATTGAATTCTTATTCTTGCGTCTTGTTTGATCCAAGTAGTACTAAGTTTTCAGAAGATTGTTATCTCAATGTTCCTGGTCGAACAAGAATAAAGTTTGGTGGTTTTGGTTGGTTTTTGTTAGGATTTAGTAAATCCAGTAGTTAAAGAGTCGGTCACTTCAAGTATATGTACGCATTATAAAGCTCGTAGTCGTAGTCATTTAGTGTCAGTAAGTAGTTTGATAAGTAACACCGTGGAGGACGGACGGGTCTTTACCCACTGTATACCTGATCCACAGCCCGAAGGAGGGTGTTTAAGCTTGTAACTATAAATACCCTTTGCCTTGCAAGGCAAAGGGTTGGAGCTTTTAATAATATCATTTTTCTTTGTCTCCGTAAGTTCTCAAAACTCTTCTACTTTCTCTCTCTAAACTTATTTCATACGCCTCTAATCATTGTGTATTTGTGTGTTTATGAAAACTAATATGTTACATTTGGTATCAAGAGCCATGGTTTGATTACTCATATTTCATGTTCTTGGATTTCTAGTGGTTTTCATAAGGATTTTGGGTTTGAATGAGTTTAGAGTAGTTTGCATCATTTGGATCATTTCTTGTGTTAAAGTTTGAATTTTGATAGTACTTTTGTATTTAGAATCATTATAAGTGTTTAGGTTTTGGTTTGGAAGTCTTGAATCATCGTGGTTGGGCTGTTTTTGGATTGAAAAGTGGTGTTTTTGAAAACTTCATTTATGTGATTTGAGTCTCGTTAAGTAATTCTTCTAAGCAATTTGTCATGCAAACTATGCGATTTGTCTCTTTTATGAACGCTTGTTGAAGCGATTTGTCATATTTTGTATGTGATTTGTCATATTCCTTGAAGCGATTTGACTAGTATGTGATTTGTCTATTGAGACAAAACGACAAGAAAGGACAAAGTAGTGGAAGTAGTGGGTGTACTTATGTACTATGCGATTTGTCAGCTTATGCGATTGAGTGTTATGCGATTTGTCCTCTAAGTGTTTTGTCAACATAAGCGTTTTACACTTATGCGATTTGTCTAGGGTGCGATTTATCTAGGGTGCGATTTGTCAATTGTGCGATTTGTCTATTGAGACTTGTCGTTTCTTCATGCTACGTTTTACGGTTTTCTCTTGATTTAGTAAAATCCCGTAAAATAATCTATTTCCCGGTTTAATCAAAGAGTAGTAAAATCCTGTGGAATCTGTAATCATGTCTACAATCACTTCTTCCATTGCTGATGATGTTCAAGCTGCAGGATCTGATACTCGTCCTCCCATGCTGGATAGAACCGATTATGACTCGTGGGCTCAGAGAATCAGACTGTACTGCTTAGGAAAGGAAAATGGGGTTAACATCCTTAAGTCAATTGATGAAGGACCATATCAAATTGAGACTACCTGAGATATCCTTGAAATTGCTGCTGATGGTTCAGTTATATTGGGATTGGATAGACCAAAGATGTATAATGAGCTTGATGATAAGGAGGAGAAGAGATACGATGCAGACATCAGGGCTTCAAACATTATACTTCAGGGTTTACCTAAGGACATTTACAAGTTGATCAATCACAACACTGAAGCTAAGGCAGTATGGGACAATGTTAAGATGCTTCTCTCTGGTTCTGAATTGACTAAAGAAGACAGGGAGTCTCAGCTGTATGATGACTTTGAGAACTTTAAAATGAAACCAGGGGAAAGTGTTACTGAATATTATGTGAGATTCCACAAACTTGTGAATGATATGAGGAATATCAAAATGACAATGCCAAATATCCAGCTCAATTCAAAGTTTGTGAACAACATGAATCCCGAATGGCACAAATTTGTCATTGCAGTCAAACTGAACAAAGGATTAAGGAGCACCAATTACGAGCAACTGTATGCTTATTTGCTCCAAAATGAGAAGCATGCTGCATTTGAACGAATGATCATGGAAAAGTTTAATACCAGTTCTGGTGATGCAAGTTCTTCAAATGATTCAACTGCATTCTACACTAATGTAGGAATAACCACCAAAGCATCACAAGTCATACCTACTGGGGATGGTAATCACAAACTTATTCCAGATCCAAGTTATAAGCCTTCAGACTCATTCATGGAACAATTTTCTCATCAAGTGGCTCTAATGGTTAAGCAAAACCTGAACTTTACCCCACCCACTAAAAAGAGTAAATTACACCGTTCATCCTTGTGGTATACGTTGACCGACAAGTTTCGTCCTTTGACCAAAAAACATTTACCGTTCATCCTTAAATGGCAAACGTTATGTAGCGTTGGTCCTTCACTTTAACGGGCCACACTAACGCTCGTTATGTGACAGCACATGAGGGTATTTATGTCATTTTACTCCCTTTTTTTTAACTTCATCTTCTTTATTTATATATTTACATCTTCAACTATAACCACCACCACCACCAACCAAAATACCTTATTTTTTTCTTCTTTCATCTTCACCCCAAATACATCATAAAAGAATAAAACCGAACCAATTTTTACAAACTTAATTATAAACTCATAATGCATTATTTTCTACAACATCAACAAACCCAATAATATTTATAATCCTAATATGATATCTCACTAGCACCAACCTCAAAATTTATAAAAAGTTAAAACCCACTTACTCAACTTTACTGAAACACAATAACAAAAAGAGAAATATGGTAGTTTATCCTTTGAACCGACCACAAAACAAACAACCCCTAACCGGGTTCCCTAAATTTGAGTTGCATCTTCAAAAAAATCACCTTCTTCTTCCAACACTTACTTTTGACATATCATTGAGTGAAGTAACCATATCAGTCCTTTCTTGATGCTCGGTCCAAAGCCAACCCAAGTCACCCGAGTTATGATGAACTCGTTTTAATCCACCACCAACTGAACTCAGAACCAAATGACCTTAAACCTTCACATATAGTCAAAGGAAGATGAACCCATTTATGGTTTTCATTAGTACTAGATGAAAAGCTTGAGCTTTTAACGAACACCCTTTTGTTTTTTCTAGCTTTTTTTTAGGACTTGATCTTGACTTGACCAATGCAAGTGACTTTAGGTGAAGATGGTTCAGGGTTATCGAATCTTTTCATTATAGTGGAGAATAGTGCTGGTGAGCCTTTGATGCTGCGGTTAGTTTTGAGCCTGCGGCTGAGTGAGGTTGTTAAGGAGGTTGGTAGGTTGGAAGGTGACATTTTTGTGGTGGATGATGATGAGTGGTGGTTGTGGTGGTGGCGTGAGGTGAAGCAGGTGAAGAGGTCGGTTGCGGTGGTGGTGGTGGTGCGATGTGGTGGTTGTTGGGTGGTGTCCATTGGATGGTTTGTTTATGTTGGCATTGTGTGAGAGAGAAACAGATAGTAGAAGTATTTGAGTGTAAAAGTAATTTTTGAAGGTGGTGTCCAATAAACATTTCCAGCACTTAGAAGGACAACTTCCTGGAACCTGTAAAAGTAATTTTTGAAGAGATCTGATCAGCTGTGACACGTAAAAAGAAACAAGGAAACACCCCTTTAAGGTTTTTGGTGTGAACCGAGTACAACAACGAGCAAAACCCCTCGTGTGGGTTTTGAACCGAGAGCCAACAACACCCCTAGCGGGTTGTTGTGGTGAACGGTTTGGTGGTAATGAGATTGTGGGCGACGATTTGGTTGTTGCCGTAGATGGTGGGTGGACTGATGGTGGTTGAGATTGAGATTGTGGGGATAAATGGTTGATGATGATAAAGAGAGAGGAAAGGTGAAAAAGAAATGGTGGTGGGTTGGGTGAGGGTGTGAGGGTAGTTGATGCAAGTGGATTTGGGAAAAGACTAAAATACCCTTAGTGGATGGGTACCTAACACCCGTTAGTGGAGCTCGTTAGTGTGGAGGACTAACGCTACATAACGTTTGCCATTTAAGGATGGACGGTAAACCTTTTTTGGTCAAAGGACGAAACTTGTCGGTCAATGTAAACCACGAGGACGAACGGTGTAATTTACTCCACTAAAAATAATCTCAGAGCTGCTTCTAACCTTCACAATCATGCTATGGTTAAAGATGGAAGGGTAGTTGTGCAAAACGTGTAGGGAAGGCAGAATGCTTATCTTCCACATAAAGCAAGGAAATGTTGGGGTTGGTGGTGGTTATGGAAATGCTGCTATAGGTGGAGGATATGTGAGTAATCAGAATCGTGGAAGGAACATAGCCCAGGGACAAGGAAAGCCAATCAAGTGCTACAACTGTGGTGGAGAAGGACACATAGCAAGGAAATGCACTCTTCCAAAACATCAACAAAATGCAGAGTACTCCAGGGATAAAATGCTACTGGTGCAAGCTCAAGATAGTGGGGTTGTGTTGAATGAGGAAGAATTGATATTCCTAGTTGAGGCAAATGCCAAAACGTATGATGCTGATGTGGATGAACAACCAGTACAAGGTATGGGTCCAAAACAATCCCAATGCATTTCAAGTTGTAGACTGTGATGCATTTGATTCAGATGTCGATGATGAACCAACTGCCCAGACCATCTTCATGGCTAGCATTTCACCGATGGTCTCTCCAAAGGTTTCTTCACAACAACAGGCCAGTCCCTCCAAGGAATCGATCATATCATAGGTATTAAAATTATACGATGATGTTGATGGGCAAAAGATTCACGACAAAGTACAATCAACCAAAATCATTGAATCAAATATTGAAAATATGGGTAATAGCAATATTGTCCCATATGATCAATATGTGAAACAAGATGAAAGTGAAATTGTACCAAGTGATGCATCTTCTGCAGTCAATGATGACTATATTTTTGATGAATACACTGCATATGCTCCTGATGATTCCATAATCTCTGAACTAAATGCCTATAAAGAACAAGTTGCCATATATGAACAGCGTGCTAAATTTGAACTGACTACCCGTGAGCAGGAGATGGATAACCAAATACGTACAATTATTATAAAAAGTAATTTTAGGGAAGAAATGTTAAAACAAGAGTTAAACTCCTTACAAGAAAAGCTCAATAAAACTGTTAAGCAAAAGCAAGAACTTCAAGAAAATGTAAAAGTGCTTAAACAGGAATTTACTGCTAAGGAATCAAAACTTTTAAATGACTTTTCTAACCTAAAAACATTGAAAAACAAACTTGAAAACAAACTGTACGTACAAGGGAACACCATTAAGACTGCTCACATGATCACTAAGCATCGAGTCTTAAGCGATAAGCATAGTATTCCCCTGGTAGAGGAACCCAATCCCGAGTATGGAAAAATAGCTAGAGCTGCTCAAAAGGTAGTCTATGATGGTAATGAGATCCTTAAGCCTAAGCAAACACCATCATGTATAGGAAGCACTGAAGAGGATAGAAAATTAGAAGATGCTTCTAGGGAGAAAATGGCAAAGAATTTAAATGATCCTTGGTGTATAAAGCATAATATAACGCTTAAATCCCATGATTACACTAAAGAAAATTGGATAGCCTTGAATAAGTTTAAACCTCAAAATCAATTAACCCCTGAGCAAGTATTCTGGAAGAAAGATTTGGATAAACAAAAAATCGATAATCTTATTGAGAAGAATCCTCCTTGTAGGAAAATGCCTCCAGCCACTGTGTATCCCCCAAATACACCTATGCATTTAGTTCCCAGAACCCTTTCGACTCAAAGCAAGACCTTAATCAGCCTATATGTGGTTTATCAATAATTTGTTGATTTTGAGAAAACATGAAAGAAAAGAATTACACCCACAGGGATTACTAAAGGGAAAAGGGGTTTGAGAAAACTAAAGAGTGTTATTTAACTGAGGTCATGCCTTTCTTTAAACTACTAAAAGAACAATTTGAGAGTCTTCAAAAGGGCATTGATACAGAGATCAAAGAAATGAAAAAGGTGTTTAATGAAATGGAAATTGAGGTCAAAGATTATGGACGTGAGCTTAAAAGTAATGAAATTGAGAGGAAAAATATGCATATCTTAAATGATAACTTGATTTCTAGATGTGTTGCTCAGGATGTGTTCTATACTGTTACAAATTATTCTATCACTGCTTCTCAATTTCATGAATTATCTGTTGCCTTGAAAGTTTCCCATGATCGTCTCATTGAGCTTGAGTCCACAAATTCAAAATTGTATGAGAAAATAGAACATGATGATCATGATAACTTGGTAAAACATTTTTCTAAATTGGAAGTTGAACATCTTGCTTTGCAATTAAAATATCAACATCTAAAAGAAAATGCTAAAACCTCAAATGCCAAGACATCCTTGGATGCCCCTGAGTTTGATACAATTTTTGAAATTAGCAAACGTGATGAACAGATTCGAGCTCATTGTAACACGATCAAAAGATTGAAAACCCAAATTTCACAATTAAAGTGTGAAAAGAATGATGTGACTGGCTCCCAAATGCCTCCACCTTTAGATTCTTAGAACTCTTAGAATTTTCATCTTCAAAACATCATTAATGCATTACAACATGAAAATGAATGTTTTTTAGCGGAAAATGAAAAGGTTAAATTGCATTTCAAAGAGTTATATGAATCAATTAAAGTCACTCGTGACAAGAACAACGAAAAGGTAACTTCTTTGCAAAATGAAATTGAGAATCTGAAGAGTCATGTAAAAGAGAAAATGCCAATCACCAATTGTGAGAGTACTGCACCAAAGGTGCCTGCTTGTGCTAAATATGCTATGACTGTGAAGTACATTCCACCTTATTTTAGGAATAACGAACTTACACTTCAAACATATTTTTCGTACCTTAAGGATAGTCTTGAATGTCTCCGAGAGATTGTTGAAGAGGACAAGATAGAGAAGCCACTTGATAGTGCGATTCAGGATGCATGCTTATATACCAAACGATCTCAGGAGCTGTTTGAATGCCTAATAACCATATGTCCTAAATTTGGTACCAATAAAGATAGAATAGTTATGCCTTGCTCTATGCCTAAAAACAAGCAAGTATCCTTTGATGTGCCTCCTAGTACTTAAGATCCCAACACTTCTAGACCCGAAATGCAGAAAGTAGTGAAACCAACTAATGTTCCCATCGTTCCCTCTACAGGAGTAATCAATGACACTAAGGCAATCGGGTCAAAGCCTCCAAGCAATACAAAGCAAGATAGGACCTCGCAAGCTAAGAGTGATCAAGGAAAGGAAGTAGAAGACCATCCTAGGAATAATAAGTTTGAGTTTAATAAGACGAATCGTGTTGATTCTAGTATTAGCTAAAAGCGTACAGTAATTAATTCGAATTCTGCTACGATTTGTAAATCATGTAATGAATGTTTTGTTTCTGATACTTATGATGAATGTGCTGTGAATGAAGTAAAATATGTTGCTAAGTCTCCAGTCAAAACCATTAGAACTACTAAACATGTTAAGGATGTTAGAAAATCAAGGTGGAAAAAGGTTAAAAAACATTGGAAACCAACAGGAAGAAAATTTAGTAATGTAGGTTATCAATGGAAACCTACTGGCCGTAAATTCAATCTTAATGAATTACGCCCTAAATTATCTAGATCAATGCCCACTAGGAAATGGATGCCCACTGGTAGAATTATACCTTTAAGAAGTGAACACACTTTGAATAGATCTACTATCACTACTAGTCCTGCATCTACCTCTAATGATATCATTGATTCTGCTTCTGATGTAGGTGTTCCAATCTCGTTTACTAACCAAATGGAACCCATTCTTGCATGGGGATCCAAATTATCCAATCATCCATACTTGTCTGTGTTCAACTGCAGGTCATACAAATCGTTCTGTAGTATTTGGACTCAGGCTGTTCCAAGCATATGACTGGAGATCGCTCGCGGCTCATGAACTTCGTGAGTAAATTCATCGAGACTATTAGATTTGGGAACGACCACTTTGGGGCAATTATGGGTTACAGAGACTATGTTGTTGGTGACAGTGTAATTTCCAGGGTCTATTATGTTGAAGGTCTTGGTCATAATTTGTTCTCTGTTGGTCAATTTTGTGACTCAGATCTAGAAGTGGCCTTTAGAAAACATACTTGCTTCGTTAGAGAACTTGATGGTGTTGAACTTTTAAAAGGAACCCGTGGAACCAATCTGTACACCATCTCCATCGAAGACATGATGAAGTCCTCTCCAATCTGCTTGCTTTCAAAGGCTTCGAAAACAAAGTCATGGTTATGGCATCGTCGTCTGAATCATTTGAACTTCGGAACCATAAATGATCTTTCTAGAAAGGACCTTGTAAGAGGTTTGCCCAGATTGAAATATGAGAAAGATCATCTTTGTTCGGCATGCCAATTGGGAAAAATCAAGAAATACGCCCATAAACCCAAACCTGCAAACTCAGTTACGGAAGTTCTTCATACTCTTCATATGGATTTGTGCAGACCCATGAGAGTGAAAACCATAAACGGGAAGAAATATGTGCTAGTCGTGGTTGATGACTACTCTCGGTTTACTTGGGTTAAGTTTTTAAGGTCAAAGGATGAAACTCCAGATGTCATAATCAAACTTATCAAATAGCTGCAGGTTCGACTTAATAAAACTGTCTGAATTATCCGAACAGACAATGGAACTGAGTTTGTTAACAAAGAACTTAGTCAGTTTTATGAAAGCATTGGAATCAGTCATCAAAGAAGTGTTCTATGTACTCCTCAACAGAACAGTGTAGTTGAAAGATGAAATCGAACTCTTGTCAAAGCTGCAAGGACTATGCTGATCTACTCAAAGGTTCCAATGTTTCTCTCGGCTGAAGCCATTGCCACTGCTTGCTATACCCAAAACCGTTCCCTTATCTATACCACTCATGGAAAAACTCCTTACGAACTTGTCCACAATTGAAAACCAGATCTTTCTTTCCTTCATGTATTCGGTGCTTTATGTTATCCAACGAATGATGGTCAAAATTTGGGAAAGTTAAGAGCTAAGGCGGACATTGGAGTTTTTGTTGGTTACGCACCAAACCGGAAGGGTTACCGAATCTACAATAAAAGAACCCGAGATATCATGGAAACTATTCACGTCACGTTCGATGAGCTGTCTGAGCAAATGGCTCCTGGACAATCTAGTTCTGGACCCGCATTTCAACATTCATTAAGTAGTCCCATTAGTTCTTCTCTTGTACAGAATCCCTCACCTACAGTTCCATATGTACCTCCTTCTGAAGAGGATTTGAAGAAATTGTTTGATCTGATGTTTGATGAATACTATGAACCTCGTGTTAATGATCAATATACACCATCAACAGTGGCGGCTCCTAAACCAGTCAACACAAATAATCCATCAGTTTATGTGTCACAATCTCAAGAAGCGCCTGCTGCAGATCACTCATCATCATCCTCAAATCCTCAATCTTCAAGTGTACATCATGGTAATGTTACTGCCTACTCTGATGGAGATAACCCTTTTGCCACTCCAGAAGATGCACCGTTTGAAAACATTTTTGCCCCTGATCCATCATCTGAACCATCTTCATCAGGGGACCCTAACTCTGCTACTTCGGTTCCTCAACAACAAACACACGAGCATTTCAGAAAATGGACACATGATCATCCATTGGACAATATCATTGGGAACCCTTCTCGTCCGGTATCCACACGTAAACAACTTGCTACTGATGCCTTATGGTGCTTCTTCAATTCCGTATTATCAAACGTTGAACCGAAGGATGTTAAAACTGCAATGTCTGAGGACAGTTGGTTCAACGCAATGCAAGAAGAAATTCACGAGTTCGATCGACTTTATGTTTGGGAATTGGTTCTTGCTCTTGACTGTGCTATGATCATTGCTCTCAAATGGATCTTTAAAGTAAAACTTGATGAGCATGGTGATGTGTTAAAGAACAAGGCAAGACTAGTTGCAAATGGATATCGTCAAGAGGAGGGTATTGAATTTAAGGAATCATTTGCTCCAGTTGCACGCATCGAGGCAATAAGAATCTTCTTGGCTAATGCTGCTAGTAAGAACATGGTGGTTTATCAGATGGATGTGAAGACTGCTTTTCTTAATGGATATTTGAAAGAAGTCATGTATATCAGTCAGCCTGAAGGTTTTGTGGATCCAGAACATCCTACTCATGTCTATTGCTTAAAGAAGGCCCTTTATGGTTTGAAACAAGCTAAAAGGGCATGGTATGATAAACTGTCAAAGTTTATCTTATCTAATGAATTCAACAAAGGAGCAGTTGATCCCACATTGTTCACCAGAAAGTCAGGCAAACATTTAATTCACGTTCAAATATATGTTGATGATATTATTTTTGCCTTGACCGACCCTAATGAATGTGACCATTTTTCAAAAGAGATGGGCTCAAAATTTCAAATGTCTATGATGGGACAAATATCATTTTTCTTGGGATTACAAATTGTTCAAAGTCTCGGAGGCATTTTCATTAATCAATCTAAATATGCTAATGAAATTTTAAAGAAATTTGGATTTGATTCTTGTGACCCTGTTGACACTCCTATGGTGGAGCGCACAAAACTGGATGAGGACCACTCAGGGATCATGGTTGATCAAACAAAATATCGAAGTATGATTGGATCCCTGATGTACCTGACTGCTAGTAGACCTGATATTCTGTTTGCTGTATGCATGTGTGCTAGATACCAGGCTAAGCCTACCAAAAAGCACCTTGAAGCGGTTAAACGGGACCATTAATATGGGACTTTGGTATCCGAAGGACACCAATATGTCACTAACAACATATGCAGATGCCGACCATGCAGGGTGTCAAGATACACGTCGAAGCACGTCAGGTGGTGCTCAATTATTGGGAGATAAATTAGTAAGCTGGTCTTCAAAGAAACAAATGAGTACGTCTATATCATCTACAGAGGCGAAATACATAGCCATGTCATCTTGTTGTGCTCAAATCCTATGGATGATATCACAATTATCTGACTATGGCTATGAATTCAACAAAATCCCTTTGTATTTGATAACAAAAGTGCCATTGCTCTCTGCTGCAACAATGTTCAACATTCAAGAGCAAAGCATATAGACATTCGACATCATTTCCTCAGGGAACAAGTGGAGAAAGGTGTGGTGGAACTATATTTTGTGAGAACTGAATATCAGCTAGCAGACATCTTCACTAAAGCTATTCCTAGAGAACGTTTTGAGTTTATTCTTACACGACTTGGACTAAAGAGTCTACAACCGGAAACACTCAAACGTCTTCAAGAGGAAGAAGAGGAGTAAAGTCTTTTCTTCATCTATTTCTTGTACATATCTTATTAGAAAGAAAAATACAAAATTATAAAACCCACAGAAAGAAAATAGAAAAATATAAAATTTCAAAATCCATAAAAAAATCAGAAAATTATTTTAAAAAAAAATTAAAAAAAAAATAATAATAAATAAATAAAAATATTATTTTGAAAATTATTTCTTCGATAACATCTACGGACTTTGATTTGCCACTCAAACAATAACACGGGTCTTTAGATGAAGTTCGACTGTACATAAACTTTTATTTAAAAAAAAAATGTGATGGAGAAAAATGATGGTTTATTGTCACTTTAGGCAGTAACCAGTTTTTTAAAGACAGAATAGAGCTATGCTTCATCCAATTTTTAAAACCTCACACTCTGATTCTAAAAACAAAACTTTTATTAGGAATATTTGTCGCCAATAAGACAAATGTTTCCAACCAAATATTTTTCCTTCTAATGATTCTTCTGAAAAATATTTGTCATCTAATGAAAACAAAATTGCTTTGGAAATATCACAATCTCTATTTTTGAAAATCATATGTACTTATCATCTGTCAGCATATCTATCACTCAATCAATAACTTATGTCATTGATTGAGGGGGAGAGTGATTTCAAACATATCAAAAGGGATATTTTTCAAACAATTGGCATGTAAATGTTCAAAGTCACAATTGGATCCAGATCTAATGAACAATGCTTTATACAATTGGATCCAGACCTAAAGTGTGTTTTCATAATATCATTAAGCATGTTTTAAACAATGGAGTTTAAAGTCTCAAACTCTGATCCTTATCAACTTAAAGGTTTTTCAAAAGAAAGTCACAATTCTCCTCATAATCTTTCAAAATCAATTTAAATCAATTGAGATTACAAATCTCAAAAGGCTTGAAAAGTGTGATCGGGGGAGAATTTGTACTTTAAATTGGATCTAAAACTGATAATTCAATAAGTGGTTTTGGTAACGTAATAGCTAGCTCTCCTCCCTACATGTGCCAAACGATTTTAAGATTTCATGCACATGTTGAGGGGGAGCATTCATCTTAAACCAAAATGGATCGAAATGTCATTGATTTATCTCGAAGTGCAGGTTTCCTCTAATATGTGCAAAACTCTTTTGAATATCGATGCACATATTGAGGGGGAGCGATCAAATGAAAACCTCATCCTTCCCAAAATATTCTGTACAAAGCACTTAAAATAATTGATTTGATAGGGGAAGTGATGATGATATCTTTAGAAAATAGTTAATCAAAGATTGAATTTCTCGTTCTTAATCCAAGATTTCTAAGTCCTCTTGCCTCCATGTGCTAAAACAACTTCAAATACCTGAAGCACATGTTGAGGGGGAGCATTTCTAAAATATCAAAAACAATTAAGGTACAAAATGCTTTGATTTTATATCACAAGTACCTTGATTGATTTTCAAATGGTTTTCAATTGGTTTCGAGGTGGAATGAACAATACCATAAGACCGACCAATTTATTTTATGCACGAAGATATAAGGATGGTTAGGCTAGGTATTCGTTCCCACTAGATAGTGTAGAAGTCCTTAGGCATGATGAAAAAGGAGAAAAGTGAGAAATGGGAAGCGTGCGGACTGAGACAGAGCTAGTACTGGAATAAACCCAATAAGGTTCTAGTAATGAAGTCTCGGTAAGCACTGAAGGGGTTGAAGAATGAAAAAGAATTGAATGAGAAAAGGGTGAAAATAAATAGCCTCCAAAAATTCAGCCTTAAGGCAGAAACCGGGTTCAATTCATATGCTACTGGTTGTTACCAAGGTAACACCGGTATTGAAGACAAGACGTCATGGACCCAGTGACGCACTACACTACAACTTCCCAAGCTACTCAAGTTCCTCTTAAAAGGACTTGTTTCATTCTCACGGGGAACCTACATAATCTATCGACTTTCTCTTAGAGGTTGTTGATATTGAAGAAGGAGACCCTCTCCCTAGTCTCCGGCATAGGAAACCAAAATGCACAATTGAGTCTAGAGCCAAGAGATCATCAATAAATCTCATTAGGACACAATTAATGAAGACTCACTGTTTTACACAATGTGGAAAGTGAGAATATATTTTAAGAGTCATACGCATTATCCTTGTGGTATTGCCAGAACATCTAAGTGATGTGTTAACACATTCTCAATGAAGATGGAAAACCTTCTAGAGCGAACATCAAACAAGCTCTTGGTGGGTGGCATGTGAGATCTATCCAATAGATCAAATATGTGTCAACTGGACAGAAACGATGGGGCGATTCAAATTTTGAATCAATCCTGGTTCAGGAATGGATTGACGGATACCTTTGAAAAACCGGTCATTGTCCTTAAAAATTCTTTTCTGTAGCACATCGGCTGTGTATTAATGTTTCAAAATCAAAAGGGTATTTATGATTGATAATTGATTTTATAATAAAACCTTTGTTGTATTGCAAAACACTTTATATTAAGCAATACACGATTGTTTTTCAAATCATTTTTCATCAATCATTGAATCTTAATTCGCTAGTTCACTCACTCTGTGTTGTCTTCTTTGAGACGTTCCGGTTTGAGAACGGCTAGAGCAGTTGCGAAACCCTGTCAAGGAGATTCCCCAGAATTATACCTGATCACAGGCAGTACTTGTACTGATCAACGGGGAACCGTGGGCCGTGCACCTCAATTCAACGAAGGTGATCAAAGACACTTTTGTGTGCTTTATTGCTAACTGTTGTCTACAGGAATACCCGATGGTTGCAGCTGATCAGAATTGAGGAGTCAATCCATAACCGCATGCTCACACATCACATTCACTTCTAAAGAAATCATGATATGTGCATATCGTCATCAAATGGCTCTGATATTTTCAATCCATGCTTCTGCTACGCTACTGGAAATATTATGAATCAACATAAGCTTCCGCTACTCTGATGAGAAGATATCATGATCCAAAATATGAGCATGTCGGTCCAAAAGTCACAACATCACATCATGGCAATACAACAATGGATGAGTCAGAGATTTACTGTGGCTGATGATCTCAAAGCTGGCTCATAACTCACCATCACGTGGATCAGTTAAAGACCTCCACTTGACACAACAAAACATGCGGAACATGAAGAATTCAAGACTACGGGCTACAAAGCAAAGAGTTTAATCAAGAATCCAAGAACACCAAAATGTAATATCTTTTTGTAATCAATGTAAACTGAGGTGACCTCCCTTAGGGGGAGATTGTTAGGATTTAGTAAATCCGGTAGTTAAAGAGTCGATCACCTCAAGTATATGTACGCATTATAAAGCTCGTAGTCGTAGTCATTTAATGTCAGTAAGTACTTTGACAAGTAACACCGTAGAGGACGGACGGGTCTTTACCCACTGTATACTTGATCCACAGCCCGAAGGAGGGCGTTTAAGCTTGTAACTATAAATACCCTTTGCCTTGCAAGGCAAAGGGTTGGAGCTTCTAATAATATCATTTTTCTTTGTCTCACTAAGTTCCCAAAACTTTTCTACTTTCTCTCACTAAACTTATTTCATACGCCTATAATCATTGTGTATTTGTGTGTTTATGAAAACCAACATGTTACAGTTTTGTTCTCGGTCAAAGCGGCAGATATCGGATATGTATTATCCGATATCGGACAGAACCCCTTTTGGTTCTCGGGCAGTAGCTGATATCGGACAAGACAATTTTGGTCTTGGTTGTTACTGTTGATATCAGACAGGAAACATAGAAGGGGTTCTTGGGTTTTCTTAGTTCGAGGTTGTTCAAGTAAAGACAAGATGTTGTTTGGATAAACGTTCACGACTAGCATATCAGGCGTACTTGTGTTAAGTGTTTGTGTGAGCAACCGTAGAGGTGTTTGTTTTAAACACTTGGTTTCTTGATTCGTTAATAGCGTGCAGTTGACGCCAAAAGGTTAGTTTTCTATTTACCTTTTATTATTAGTGTTTATTATTTACGTGTTAACCTAATTGTATAAACTAGATTCATATTCCGTTGCGTACTCGTTTGCATTAATTGGCTAACTAGGTTATAAAATCCCAACAAGGAAAAATAAGAAGCAAAAAGTAACAAACAAAAATTCTAAACATTAGGCAAACATGATTTTTTTTTGTTCTTATCGGGTTGACCCGATAACCCGATTATGTATATAATATGACGCTAATCCGCTCGTATAATGTTTTCCGGTTTACCGGGTCAACCCAACCCTACTGACAACCCTACATATGATGTATTATGTTCATTTCCACACATACTGGTATCATAAGTCAATACCAGTGTTTTCCTCTTTCGACATGTGTAGCTCGGTAACTTTTTTTTAATCTCTTATTTTTCATAAATGTTTAATATATAAAGAAAAATGAATTTGATCATTGGTTTGGTGGTTAGAGCAGTGGGTGTGGCAAATTCATCCCTCGCCGTCGTCCTACGTGGAGCCTCGTCGTGGCTCGCCGCCACACCGGCCCACCCGTCGTGGCTCGCCGTCGTGTGGTTCATCGTCACCACGAAGAGCTTGAAGCTCTGACACAGCAACAGGTTTTTGTGTGTGTGTGTGTAGTGTGTGTGTAATGGTGGGCCCCAAATGAAGAGGTTCATGTTTGAGTGAGTGGGGGTTTGTTGTGGTTAGTTGTGGAGGTTTGTTATGCTGAGGTGGCACTGACGTGGCGGTGAGGTGGCACTGACGTGGCGGTGATGAAGAGGTAAACCCTCTTCACCACACCCACTGCTCTTAGTGTTGTGGCTGTTTGATGAATAAGTATGACGCTGATGTAGTGCTCAAGTACACAATTATGACAAGTTTTATAGACTTCTAAAGTCCAGAATATTAGAGATATAAATAAAGGGAGAGGATCCTCTCAAGTAACTTGACTCAAGTTAGAGGATCCTCAACCATTGGATTACAATCAAAGGTCAAGATTAAAAGTGACACTTTTAATTTTGACCTTTGATTGTAATCCAATGGTTGAGGATCCTCTAACTTGAGTCAAGTTGTTCCATCAATTTGAGAGGATCCTCTTCCATAAATAAAAAGGGAAGTAACTCACATAATCCCTATATTTATTGGGACACTACACTAATCACTTCCCAAATTAAAATGAAAGGAGATGCCTCAATGTTTACTATCCATTATCCAAGTGGTATACTTTGAACAAGTCGTACCCACTATCCAACAAGCAAGCGTTTACTCTTTAGAGGCAAAAAGTCAAGAAGACCACATGCAAAGCGTTTACTTTTCAATTATCTAATACAGTTTTTGCATCCAAAACTGTTAGAAGATCATCATTTTTTTCTTTTACTTCAATGGAATCTTTCAATAATTTTCCATCTTCATCGTCATTCGTATCAACCCGAAAATGGACCTATGAAGTGTTTTTAAGTTTTAGAGGCGAAGACACATGAAACAACTTTGTAGATCATCTTTATGCAGCTCTAACTCAAAGAGGAATAGATACTTTCAAAGATGATGACATGCTCCGTAGAGTTTCCATCTTCATCGTCATTCGTATCAACCCGAAAATGGACCTATGAAGTGTTTTTAAGTTTTAGAGGCGAAGACACTCGAAACAACTTTGTGGATCATCTTTATGCAGCTCTAACTCAAAGAGGAATAGATACTTTCAAAGATGATGACATGCTCCGTAGAGGAAAACCAATCTCACCCGAACTCCTGAAGGCGATCGAAGAATCGAGGTCTACTGTGATAGTTTTTTTTCTGAAAATTATGCTAACTCATCATGGTGCTTGGATGAACTTGTCAAAATTATGGAATGCCATAAATTGACGGGATAGAGGGTGTTGCCAGTGTTCTACCATATGGACCCATCCGAAGTGCGAGGGCGGAAAAGAAAATTTGGATCGGCATTCCAACAACAAGAAGTGAAGTTTAGGGGAGAACCAAATAAAGTGAGTAAGTGGAGAGAAGCTTTAGTCACAGCTTCAAATTTAGTTGGCTTCAGTTTCTCAAAATCAGATGGGTTAGTTTTCCTTGTTCATACAACTTGTCTGATCATTTCGTAATTTTTTTTCTTTTTGGTAAAGAGCTTTCACATTATGAACAACAACACGGGGAATGCAAAACAGGTCAAATTAATCCGAGTCAACTCGCCGGGTTTGAAGCGACCCGGGTCAGCTCGGTTTTCGATGTGTATTAATAGTGTGTTAATAGTTTCCAGCTTTATATATGCTTTCCAAAAATAGTGTAAAGACTTTCTAAAATACTTTATGTTTTTCACTTTCAAGATTTTTAGGTTTTTTATGTGTAGTATAGATATGATATCTCTTATATAAAAATCAGCCATGAAAAAGGGTATACCTATAAAAAACAAAAATATGGATAATTTTCTAATTATCTCAATTTCATTTTGAGATATTGAGAGTCACATTAAAATTCTCTTTAAATCAACACAAATCACTTCTTTATAAAACTTTTACAAAGAGAAAAGAAACATGGGAAAAGATATTTAGTTTGCCGACTTAGACCAAATATGGAAGATGGACGTTCCATCGAAGAAGACAACAAGATGTTCGTTATGAACGGATGCAGATATTACTTCTTTTTTCCTTTTTTATCATCTAGCAATGACCGTTAAGAGATGGATGTGCACTATGTTGTTTTTTTCTTTGCTTTTGCCGGATATGCACCACATGGAAACGATGATCACGAAAGGCAAATATCGAAAACTTTAACACTACAACCTACCCGGTGCATACCTTGCTACGGCTGTGCATTCGCCTCTGATAGTGTTAGATATTGTTTGTTTCAATTATAATTTTGGTTTGTTAGAAGGTTTAAAATCGGATTCAGATTTTGTATAAGTATGAAAGAGAATTGAATCAAAGATAATAATATTATTTTATTAAAATGGTTGTTTTAATCAATGTAATGGAAAATTATGAGAGTGTTAGTATTTTTTATTGCTAAATTAATTAATTGAGATGTAGAGTGTGAGGGAGTATGGTCAACCCTGTGGGTATGGTTCAACGAAACTCACCCCGTAACTATCATGAACCACTTTTACAGGAATAGAATCATTACTTGAATACGAAAGGATCATAACAAATGCCCCTTAAATTTAAGAAAACCCATCCGGATGGTAGGGGTTTATACAAAGAAAATGTTTGGGAATCATTTCCAATTTTTAGACCCACATTTATATATCAAACAACAACTTTCGCCATCACACCAAATACAAATCCAAAACCCATCAACCAAACGAACAGAATTGGGAGTATTATATAATATTAAAACAATGTGATATGAAAGGAAAATGGCCCACTTTTTGAAAAATTTGTAACTCTATAGTTGATTAATGATAATGTCATACATGCGTGTGTATATATAACCTACTAACTAACGGGCCTATACAATAATACTAATCAAAGTCTAATAAATCATGATAAAGCCCATGAGAACATCAACTAACAACCCCCCCCCACGCAGTTTGAGCGGGAGAGGAACGAACACTCAAGCTGGAGCGAAACTCATCAAACAAAGCAGTAGGCAAGCCTTTGGTGAAGACGTCCGCATACTTGATAAGGTTTTAAAAGGTACCTTTTTGAGGGGTCATTTAAGCCCTTATTCGATCACTTTTGTATCCGTTATTGCTTAATATCGTTCCTTTTCACTTTTTAGGTCTCTTGAAGGCAAAATGCTGGAATGATGCTTATTTGGACGAAAAGGCGCGAATATACGAAGAAAATGGCCAAAGTCAGAATCGAGACACTCAAAGCTGCTGAAACATAAGGCGACGGCGTCACTGCATATCTGCGACGCCGTCGGGAAGGAATTTTGCGACGGGTCAGAAGCGAAATTGCATGTTTTCAAGGGACGACGTCAGGTTCTAAAGGAGTAGGCCGTCGTTACTCAGACGGCCTAGATGCAGCCAAGACGGCGTCAGAGCTGAAGGGGACGGCGTCACAGTCATAAGGTGACGCCGTCGAAAGGTTTACGTGGCCAAGACGAAACCCTAATGACGGCGACACGACGGCGTCACGAAACATAAGGTGACGCCGTCGCAGATGTAATCTTATATATAGAATCTGAATTTTTCAGTTTTTGTGTGTAGTCTTTTGGAGTAAAAACCTAAAACCGAACCAAGGCTTTCTTGTGCAGTATTTTAGGGTTCTAAACCCTATTATACATCAAGATAAGTATTTACTTCATTAATTTAATTATGTCTTTGATTATTTGTGTGTATGCTTGCATGTTCTCCATGTCCGGCTAATTTATTTGTGTGTTTGCTTAGGGAATATGAAACTTAATTATTGAATATTGATTGGTTGATACTTATCTTAGTTGACTAATGATCTAGAGTGCGCTAGATTATTCGTTGTGTACTTAATGCTTGACATTTCTTTGTGAACTTTAGAATATAATTATCTAGGTAATTGTAGGATAAAGTATTCAAGGACAACCGTAGAGTAGGCGTCTATAAATCACTAGAGGATTTGTAAACAAGACCCTTTGGTAATTTCAAAGAGTTAGGGAAATAAGCACGCCCTATAGCCTTAGAATCACAACGCAACTAGGAATAAGGACGTGACAAATCAACCATCAATAGGAGATAATTAAGGAGTAGTAAAACCTAAGTAAACACATCTTTAAACTATCATACGAGTACACATCAATTAGACATAGACTATCACAACCTTAGCTTAGATAATTAGATAATAGTAGAGTAATCGGTAGCAATACCAACCCCCCCAAATCCAATACCCGAGATTCGTACCTTTTCATTTTCTAAAAAAACATAAAAAGATAAAAAATAATCTTCCTCAACCTCAACCTTAGCGTAGTAACTTCTCACTAGCATTCCTATTCCCCTAGAGAACGATATCAATACCCGTGGCTTACCCTAATTACTACACTACAACGATTAGGTTCACTGCCTAGGGTGTTATAAAACTTGCTCGAAGAAAAGGAAGTTTCCTTGACCCCGAACGACGCGTGTAGCGTTATCAAGTTTTTGGCGCCGCTGCCGGGGAATAGAATAGCTAGTTAGTAGTCCACCTCGTTTAGGTTTCTTTGCTTGATTCCTATCAAGTAAACTTTTTTCTCATTTTTAGCTTTCTCTTAGTCTATCCCCCTTCTTCGTGACCTTTGTTCGTAACACCCGTCACTTTTCACCATGGAAAATGATAACCAACAACCACGTCTTCATACCAACCCCCTTAAGCAACTTAGAACCTGCAGTTCCACCAAAACTCTTTTTGAACCATTTGCAGAACCAGAAAGAGAACTTAACAAGCGAAGAAATGCCCTCCGCAATTCAGAACATCAAGGTACTTCCATCAATTTTGATGAAGTCACGTCTGATGAAGAGTCACCTCATTCCCCACAATCCCCTGAAACCACCGTCGTTGACGATCGGAGTCAAAATGGCGAGGAAGTTCCTGCCACTCCAGCCAACGGATCCACAAATCCTCCTAAAACGAAAACCCTCGGGGAATACTCTTCCCCCTCTGCATCTGGTTTCGCCAGTGCCATTGTCTATCCTTCGGAACAGGTCAATGAGATATTGCATGCGTCTGACATTTGGTTAATCCAAAAGGCATGTCAATTCCACGGATCCCACAACGAAAACCCAATCCACCATGTCAAACAGTTTTTAAAAATCGTTGATGCTATCTATACCGACGGAGCATCTAAGGAGACATCTAGACTCCGGTTCTTCCCATTTTCTCTTCAAGGGCAAGCCAAGGAATGGTTCGATAAGCTCCCTCCAAGGTCTATATTCACATGGGAACAACTCTCAACCAAGTTCACAAAAAAGTTCTTTCCCCCTGGAAGAATTGCAGCAGTTAGGAGCAAAATTCTGCACTTCCATCAAACAGATGAAGAATCTATCACCGACTCCTGGAGTCGTTATAAAGATCTTAATCAGCAAGCCCCACACCACGGTATCGACCTCTGGTTGCTTGTTCAAATCTTTTACGACAATGTCTCCCGGAATGATCAAAAAGGGATTGATTTCTCAACTGGCCGAAGAATAGTGAACCTCACTGCGGAAGAAGGGTGGAACCAAATTGAGGAATACATTCAATACCAGGACAGCCATTGGGACAAACCAACGAATGCGTTAAGCATCTCTACTTTCTCAAGTAAAGAGCTATCCTTCGATGATCGGATCGAGAAAGCACAAAAGAAGTTAGCTTATCTCAATAGATCGCCTGAACCAAAAAGGCTAATTAACCCATACCTCATATGTGACGTTTGTGGAGCGCCACACGAGAGCGATGAATGCGATGACGCCCTCCAAGAGAGCGTACTTCTTTCTAGTCATGACATCTATGATGACCCCTCACTCCTCGCGTTCTATCAAAACGATGAATGTGATCCTTGGGGCAATCTAGAATGGAAAACTGAAGGAAGGGAAGGATCTGAATACTCCACCTGTGACCTCTTTGAAGAAGAACTCGGGCAGTTTACCATGGAAGGGAACACACTCTTAAAAGGTCTTGGGGAGTTTATCCGAGAGCAGCAAGCTGAATTAGAAAGTCAATTCACCAACCTTCACGAAAGAATAGGTGGATCTGGCCCAGCCCCTCACGATCCCACTTGCGCAATCACCACTCGGTCAGGAACCACTACCAAGGACCCCCCACATCCTAACCAGACCCCCACCACACAAGGACCCGTGTTAGGAAATGAGACAATTCCTGAACCACTTTCAACTCCTCATGATCCTCCGCCGCAAACACCAGCACCAGCCCAACGACCAACTCTCGCTCGAATTCCCTATCCCTCTCGTCTAAAAAACCAAAAGGCTGAAGAAGACAATGAAAGAATATTGTCTTATTTGAAACAAACATCCGTCAACATACCACTCCTCGATGTATTTTATCACATCCCTAAACATAGTAAATACTTCAAGAAATTGATATCTAATCGGAAGAAGCTTGAAGGGTTGATATCATTAGGAGAAGAATGTTCGGCCATCATCCAGAAAAGCCTGCCCAAGAAGAAGGAAGATCCGGGCAGCTTTACCATTCCTTGCTCTATAGGGGCACTTTCGATGAAAAACGCCTTGGCTGATCTTGGGGCAAGCATTAACCTAATGCCTCACTCCATGTTTCTTAAACTCGGATATCCAGGACTGAAACCCACTAGGATGAGTATCCAATTGGCTGATCGATCAATCAAATATCCCATTGGAGTTTGTGAGAATGTTCTCGTAAGGGTAGGAGAATTCAAGTTCCCAGTCGATTTCGTAATTTTAGAAATGGAGGAAGATAACTCTGTCCCAATAATCCTTGGCAGACCTTTCTTAGCTACAGCTCGTGCCATCATTGATGTTCATGATGGTAAACTCACTTTACGAGTGGGGTCAGAAAGCTTAACCTTTGACATTAAGGATTCTATGAGGCATTCCTCCTCCTGCGGTCATCCGGTATATTTAGTTGAGGAAGTTGATGAATTTGTTGATGACATAGATGGCTGCATTGATGAGCATCTATTAAACGAATTCATGAATAATGATAACAACGAAATATACAACAACCAAGAAATAGAAATGGTCGGAGCTGTTTCTTTTTATCCGCGTCAGGATGAAATTGAACCTATTGAGCTTCAGAAACAGGAAAACAAGCTAAAACCATCAATCAAAGAGCCCCCTACCCTGGAACTAAAAGATCTCCCGAGTCACCTGGAATACGCCTTCCTTCAAGGAGAAGACCAACTTCCTGTCATCATAAGCTCTTCGCTAACCACTAGTCAGAAAGAGAAGCTCTTAGAAGTCTTAAAAGAATACAAGGGGGTGATTGCATGGAGTGTTGCCGACATCAAGGGAATTGATTCTACATTCTGTACTCACAAAATCCTCATGGAGGAAAATTACAAACCAACCGTTCAACCACAAAGACGGGTAAACCCTAACATCAAGGAAGTAGTGAAAAAAGAGGTCATTAAGCTTCTAGACGCAGGTCTCATCTACCCCATATCAGATAGCCCATGGGTCAGCCCGGTCCAAGTGGTTCCAAAAAAGGGAGGAATGACGGTTGTAAAAAATGAGAAGGGCGAGTTGGTGCCGCAAAGAACAGTTACTGGATGGCGTGTCTGCATTGACTACAGAAAGTTGAATGATGCTACTCGAAAAGATCATTTTCCCCTACCATTCATCGACCAAATGCTCGAAAGGTTAGCCGGGCATGAATACTATTGTTTCCTTGATGGCTTTTCAGGATACTTCCAAATTCCCATTGCCCCTGAAGATCAGGAAAAAACTACATTTACATGTCCTTACGGGACGTTTGCCTACAAGCGAATGCCCTTCGGGTTATGTAACGCACCCGCTACCTTTCAGCGATGTATGATGGCCATTTTCCACGAACTGATTGAGGACAGTATGGAAGTCTTCATGGACGATTTCTCGGTATTTGGGAATTCATTCGACATCTGTCTTTCCAACCTTAGAAAGATGTTGAAACGGTGCGAGGAAACCAATTTGGTCTTGAATTGGGAGAAATGTCATTTCATGGTAAAAGAAGGAATTGTTTTAGGGCATAAAGTCTCTGGGAGTGGAATTGAGGTCGATAGGGCAAAAATTGAAGCGATTTCCAAACTCCCCTATCCTACTACCGTAAAAGCCATTCGCAGCTTTCTTGGTCACGCAGGTTTTTATCGAAGGTTTATTAAAGACTTCTCAAAAATTGCCCGGCCAATGACACAGCTTCTTGTTAAGGATGCCCCTTTTGATTTTTCTGGAGAATGCAAAGAAGCATTTAACCGACTAAAGAAAGATCTCACTCAAGCACCTATAATGGTCACCCCTGACTGGTCTCAGCCATTCGAAATCATGTGTGACGCTAGTGATTATGCTGTCGGAGCTGTGCTCGGCCAAAGGAAGGAGAAGCATTTTCAACCAATCTACTATGCTAGCAAAACCATGAATGTAGCACAAGAGAATTATACGACCACTGAGAAAGAACTTCTTGCCGTTGTTTTTGCCTTCGACAAGTTCAGGCAATATCTCGTCCTTTCTAAGACTGTCGTTTTCACCGATCACTCCGCCTTACGCTACTTGTTCTCAAAACAAGATGCTAAACCCCGGCTCATTAGGTGGATCTTATTACTTCAAGAATTCGACATTGAAATTCGGGATAAAAAGGGAGCTGAAAATCTCGCTGCTGATCATCTATCACGCTTGGAAAACCCTGATAGAGATGAATTAGACCGCACCGAGATTCGCGATTTTTTTCCCGAGGAACGGCTGATGGCCATTAAGGAGATTGAGCCATGGTATGCGGATTATGCCAACTACCTTTCCAGTAGGGTTTTGCCGAATTACATGACCAAGCAAGATAAAAAAAAGTTCTTCACTACATTAAAACATTACTTCTGGGATGAACCCTTCCTCTTCCGCATATGTCCCGACCAAATCATTCGACGTTGCGTGGCCGGTAAAGAGATTGATCGAGTTCTGAAAGAATGTCATGCAGGACCATCTGGAGGACATCATGGTGTGAATGTCACGGCACGAAAGGTTTTTGATGCCGGATTCTATTGGCCTACTATTTTTCGAGATGTTAAGAAATTAGTTCAAACGTGTGATGCATGCCAACGATCAGGAAATATCTCGCGACGGGATGAGTCACCTCAGAACTATATCCAAGTCTGCGAAATATTTGACGTTTGGGGAATAGACTTCATGGGACCTTTTCCATCTTCTGGAGGAAATGAATACATTCTCGTGGCTATCGACTATGTATCCAAATGGGTAGAGGCTCAAGCCCTTAGAACTAATGATGCGAGGGTAGTTATCCACTTTCTAAAAAAAACTCTTTGCACGATTCGGGATTCCCAAAGCATTGATCAGTGATAGAGGGACTCACTTTTGCAATGCTCAAATGGAAAAGGTGATGAAGAAGTATGGCGTCCCACATAGGTTTTCTACTGCATATCACCCTCAGACAAATGGGCAAGTAGAAAACACAAATAGGGCATTAAAACGAATACTTGAAAAGACGGTCCACCAGAATAGGAAAGACTGGGCATTCAAGCTAGATGAGGCACTCTGGGCATTCAGAACTGCTTACAAAACACCTATTGGAACAACCCCTTTTCGCTTGGTTTACGGAAAGGCATGCCACCTCCCCATCGAACTGGAGCAAAAAGCATATTGGGCAATTAAGGCCTGCAATATGGATTATTCTGAAGCAGGGTCAAATAGGTTCTTACAACTCCAAGAATTGGATGAACTGAGGCTGGAAGCATACGAATCATCAATCACCTACAAAGAAAGGGCAAAAAGATGGCATGATCAACGAATAAAGAATCCTAAAGAGTTTTTGGAAGGAGATAAGGTGCTCTTGTATAACTCAAGACTAAGATTATTTCCGGGAAAACTCAAATCCAGATGGTATGGGCCCTTTTCAGTAAGAAAGCAGATGAGCAATGGGGCGGTGGTGTTACTAGACCATGAGGGAAGAGAATTCACTGTTAATGGACAACGGGTGAAGCATTATCAATTGGATAATATTGAAATGATGAACGATGAGGACATTGTTTTAGAAGAAGAGGGCGGTGATGCAAAAACGTAGGAGTAGGACTACGAGTCTAGCTACAAGACTCTTAAATAAAGAAAAGCGCTTCGTGGGAGGCAACCCATGCTTAATTGTTTGCTTGTTAGTGTCATATATCTTTTATTAATTGTTTGTCCTCATGTTTGAAATTGTAAAAATGCTTTATTTTGTTTTTAACCTCGTCTTAATTACATATAAAGGTATTTTACATAAAGGATAAGTGTAGGGAGGATTACACACGTTTTCAAAAGAAACGTGAACATGAGAATAACAATTAACTAAAAGATATATATGTTTGTTTGTTCGAGTCAAATGCTTGTATCGAGTCATAATGGATGTTTTTGCAGAAGTTTTTCCAGATTCTAAAGATGTAAATTTTCCAGAATTTTTTCCAGAAAATCGCAGACCAGTTTTTGTCAGGATAACCTGACGGCGTCAGGATTGCAACCTGACGGCGTCAGGAAGGAATAAAAACTTCAGCTTACTTTTTCTCGTTTTCTGAGCTACTTGTAAAATTTTGGAATTTTCCAGATCTTAACTTTCAAAACAAATTCTGTAAACATCCATTCCACAAGCATTATATCCTAGTTTAAATCGAGTCTTATGTATATTATTACCGCCGATTTTACGCGAAGGTTTCGTTTGTTTTCTTCTAGTGTGCAGGTTTAGTTTGTCAAGAAGAAGTTACACAAGTTAAGAAGGAGCCTTTCACGCAAAAACTCTTCTTGGAAAAGATTTAACCACCACTTTTTACGGATCCTACCGAGCTAATCAGGGGAGTATTAGTTTCTTTCGTTTTTAATTACCTTCTATTATCATAACTTTGATACTTTCGGGGAACATTGGGGACAATGTTCAGTTTAAGTGTAGGGAGGGAAAATAAACGGGAACTTTGAAACTATGCTTATCCTTGACTGTTTGCTTTGTCCAAGTGTATTTGTGTAATAAACCATGAGAAAATGTAGGTTAGGGTAATTTTAGCCAAATTTAAAATTTTTTCATGACGTATAAGAGTGGGCCATTAGTCTTAACAAAAGCATCTCATGGATAGGAAGTTGCATGACTAGCACAAAAACCCTTACCACCTAAATTCCACCCAAAATGTGAGGATCGCCCTTAGATTAGTAGGAATTAAAGCATTCATCTTTAATGCTTAGAGTGTGAACCGGTAGTATATTAGATTCTAGAACTTGTTTTGTGATGCATTCCGAGATCGCAAGTGAGGCTACACTTGTGTAGTTAGGAATAACTAAATGATAAGAGGCATTAGGATAAACCCTTGTTTAATACCTGTAATATAATTACTTCTTCCATATCGGTTGAGTAATTCCCCCACACCCTTTGCGTTGTACTCATCTTTAGTACACGATACCCCTAGTTAACCCCTCAGAGCCTATCCTTTTCGCGGTTCTCGTGATATTTCGGTTTTTCCGGAATATCAATGAAGAGCATTGTTTACACCCCACCCCCAAATATACACCCAAATCGCCTTAGCCTACCTTTATTGCACTCACTTTTAGTGCAAATTTATGTTATCACCCAAAACCCTTAGTTCAATTATCTGGTTGCTTGCATGAGTTGCTAAGTCGAGTCATATCCCTTGTATACAGTTTTGGGATGATTGGGATTCATGGGAAAAGTTAAAGTTTATGAAACATAGGAAAGAGAACGTTAAACTCAAATTCCATTTGTTTGCATAATAATGTACTCCAAGTGTTTTGATCTTTTCAATTCGGGTCAAATTAGTGTTAGAGTAATAAAAACTCAAGTGTAGGGATGTGTCTATAAATCCCTATCATTTTGATGTACCGTAGAGGATGGTAGAGTAAAAGTGTATGCAAAAAAAAAAAAAAAAAAAAAAAAAAAAAAAAAAAAAAAAAAAAACCATACGGGCTACCATCCTACATCTATCTTTTAAATTATGTTTGTTTATTTTCGTTGCCTAGAGTTTTAGAGTGTCGAGTCTTGGCTTAGCAACGCCATTCTTCGTATACTTGCAACATAGAGATTTTTGACTATCCACCAATATATAGCCTATCCCACCAAACCCTTATTTCCCTACCGTAAGCCTAACAACCCTTTAAAGACCTCTTTGATAGTCTTTCCTAGGTGCTTACGCCAAAGCGATGGAGGTTTGATCTATTCTCAAGCCTATGGTAATCTATGTACTAGGACCGGTTAATGAGTGTTTATCTTCCATTTCCGATTTGTTATATTTCATATATACACCCGAGAGAGATGTGAGTATCCAAACACCCCATGTGAGGTGCTAGTATGTAATTTCCGTGCTTGTTATGACTTTTGCGGGGCTTATATGTGTTGTGGACCGTTTTGAATGGATGCTTCATGACCCCTAACTTATAAATTAATTGGCTAAAAGCACATTTGCTTGAGGACAAGCAAATACCAAGTGTAGGGATATTTGATAAGGTTTTAAAAGGTACCTTTTTGAGGGGTCATTTAAGCCCTTATTCGATCACTTTTGTATCCGTTATTGCTTAATATCGTTCCTTTTCACTTTTTAGGTCTCTTGAAGGCAAAATGCTGGAATGATGCTTATTTGGACGAAAAGGCGCGAATATACGAAGAAAATGGCCAAAGTCAGAATCGAGACACTCAAAGCTGCTGAAACATAAGGCGACGGCGTCACTGCATATCTGCGACGCCGTCGGGAAGGAATTTTGCGACGGGTCAGAAGCGAAATTGCATGTTTTCAAGGGACGACGTCAGGTTCTAAAGGAGTAGGCCGTCGTTACTCAGACGGCCTAGATGCAGCCAAGACGGCGTCAGAGCTGAAGGGGACGGCGTCACAGTCATAAGGTGACGCCGTCGAAAGGTTTACGTGGCCAAGACGAAACCCTAATGACGGCGACACGACGGCGTCACGAAACATAAGGTGACGCCGTCGCAGATGTAATCTTATATATAGAATCTGAATTTTTCAGTTTTTGTGTGTAGTCTTTTGGAGTAAAAACCTAAAACCGAACCAAGGCTTTCTTGTGCAGTATTTTAGGGTTCTAAACCCTATTATACATCAAGATAAGTATTTACTTCATTAATTTAATTATGTCTTTGATTATTTGTGTGTATGCTTGCATGTTCTCCATGTCCGGCTAATTTATTTGTGTGTTTGCTTAGGGAATATGAAACTTAATTATTGAATATTGATTGGTTGATACTTATCTTAGTTGACTAATGATCTAGAGTGCGCTAGATTATTCGTTGTGTACTTAATGCTTGACATTTCTTTGTGAACTTTAGAATATAATTATCTAGGTAATTGTAGGATAAAGTATTCAAGGACAACCGTAGAGTAGGCGTCTATAAATCACTAGAGGATTTGTAAACAAGACCCTTTGGTAATTTCAAAGAGTTAGGGAAATAAGCACGCCCTATAGCCTTAGAATCACAACGCAACTAGGAATAAGGACGTGACAAATCAACCATCAATAGGAGATAATTAAGGAGTAGTAAAACCTAAGTAAACACATCTTTAAACTATCATACGAGTACACATCAATTAGACATAGACTATCACAACCTTAGCTTAGATAATTAGATAATAGTAGAGTAATCGGTAGCAATACCAACCCCCCCAAATCCAATACCCGAGATTCGTACCTTTTCATTTTCTAAAAAAACATAAAAAGATAAAAAATAATCTTCCTCAACCTCAACCTTAGCGTAGTAACTTCTCACTAGCATTCCTATTCCCCTAGAGAACGATATCAATACCCGTGGCTTACCCTAATTACTACACTACAACGATTAGGTTCACTGCCTAGGGTGTTATAAAACTTGCTCGAAGAAAAGGAAGTTTCCTTGACCCCGAACGACGCGTGTAGCGTTATCAATACTGATAACGGGATGGAACATGAAGAACACGTACATAACCAGTAGCCACCAAGTCAGGAACAAAATGAATGTCAATCCCTATATGCTTTATGCGTTGATGTTGTATGGGATTGGAGGAGAGATAGACAACAATCACATTATCACAATAACAAGCGTAGCAGTAGACCGTGGTTTACGAAGCTCACGTAATAAATTACATAACCATCAAGTCTCAGCAACAACATTAGCAACACCCCGATACTCAGCTTCAGAACTGGATCGAGAAAGCGTGAACTGACGCTTGGAGGAACAATAGAGAATATTGTTGACAAGAAAAACACATTATCCTTATCCAGAAGTGGACCGGCGTGTGGTAGGACATCCAACCCAATCTGCATCTGAATACGCAACCAAAGAGGATGTCGAAGAAGAATAAAGTTGTAGTCCATAGTGTAAGGTACCTCGTACCTAACGTAGTATCCGCTTGAGAGAAAAGAAATATGGCTCTCGAGGATCATGCATAAAAAGAAAAACCTGCTAAACAGTATAAGATTTATTTGGCCGAGTGAATGTAAGATACTAAAGAGCACCTGCAAGACTTCGATACAAAGTACCATCAGCTGCAAGTTTGGTATATGTGTCAACAAGAATCCGACATGGTTACAAGTGAGCATATTGGCACGCTCAAGAACCTCAGTGGCATACTTCGATTGAGAGAGAAACATCCTCAAAGTATTGCGTGCCACAGAAATGCCCAGAAAATAATTAAAAGGGCCAAGATCAGTCATGGAAAACTCTGCATGAAGAGAAGCAATAACCTACTATAGAAGAGGATGAAGATGCAGTCAAAACTATATCATCAACATGTAACAATAAATAAGCATTATCTGTCCCCTGTCGATAAATAAAAAGTGAAGAGTCACACCGATTGTGGTGAAACCCAACACGAGTTGCATAGGCAATAAACCTCTGAAACCAGGCTCTCAAGCCTGTTTAAGCGTATATAATGATCTCTCCAAAAGACACACATGATCGGGATGCTGAGGATCCCAAAAACCAAGAGGTAGATGTATAGAAACAGTCTCAGATAAATGTCCATGTAAAAATGCATTATTGACATCAAGTTGTGAATATGCATTATGTTTATGCCAAAAAAGCCACATAGAATGAACTATGTTTGCGTCTAGTGGCCAAGGCACAAGTATCCAAGAATTATTTGTAATTAATGCATTATATTAATCAATCATAGCACTATGCCAAATAGGGTCATTAAACGCATAGGTGTATGACTTGGGAAGCGGGGAAATGGTAGACACATTTAAAGTAAACCGTTGATTCGGACGATTAGAACCAACACGAAAGCGAGTGACCATGAGGTGAGTCGACACAAGGTTAGGATTGGGATGTGGGACCGCAACAACAATGCTGCTAGAGGAAGTAGTATTTGATGTTGCATGAGATATATTAGAAGTTTGTTTTGGGCCGTGTGTAGCAGCGATGGGAGGAGTAGGCGTTGGGTTGTGGGTAGTAGCGGGTGAAGGTGTAGTTATTGGGACATGGTTAAGAGCATATTGGGAGATTGGTAGTAGGCCTGGTGGATCGAGAGGTGTTGGGTTGTCGGGAGTATTGGGCTAAGCCAAAGAAGGGTGGGTAGTGTTTGGCGCATTGGTAGCAGTGGTATTAGGTGAGGGGTGATTAAGGGAGTTGGTAACTAGATCTTGTTGAATAAAGTTGGGAGACGTGCCAAGAAATATGCATTAGGGTGAGGTATTAGGAGTCATATACCCGTAAGGAAATACCGTCTCATCAAAAGTGACATGACGAGAAAGTATAATCTTGTTAGTTTTTAAATCAAGACACCTATACTCTCAATGGTTGGTTGGATACTCAAGGAAAATAGATGGTGTTGCTCGTGGTTCAACTTTGTGATTGGTGTGAACATGTGGATAGCAAAGGCAACCAAAAATGTGGAGATCCGTATAAGTGGGGTTGGTCTTATATAGGTGAGTGCAAGGATCTCATTTTGTATGGCGATGGAAGGTAATGTGTTTAAAAGATAGGTTGCCATGTGAAGGGCTTCAACCTAAAAGTGGGTAGTGAGTGTGCTTGAAATAAAAGGGTTCGGATGAGGTTGTTAATGGTACGTATCATTCGCTCCCATGATAATTTCAAAAACTTAATGTCACCATTGAATTGGTTCTTAACAAAAGCATGGAAATGAATAAATTTTGACAAAGCATCAGACTTATTTCGTAAATGATACACCCATAAATAATCCGAAAAATGATCTAGAAACAAAAAATAATATTTAATACCCGTAATACTCAAAAGTGGAGAGGTCCACAAATCCGAATGAATAACATCAAAAGGAGACTTAACTATTGTCTCAAAAACTAAAAAAGTTAGTCGCAAGTGTTTGTCGAGCTGATAAGCATTACAAAGCACGGGAGACTTAGTCTTATTACATGAAATGAAATTATTAGAAACTAAAGAACGTATCACGTCATTTCCAGGATGACCAAGACGTTGGTGCCATGTATGCTGACATCAGAGTAGAATTTGATGGGTCCATAAATCCTTCACAGAAAAACCAAACTTATCAAACTCAATTGTACATTTATTATCATGAACAAAATGACGTATCGAGATTAAATTTTTAACAATATTAGGGGTATTAGTACATTATTTAAATGAAGGGTTCTGTGTGGAGTAGTCAAAGTGCTATGGCCCGTGGTGGTGACGAGAACAGATTTCCCATCACCAACAAGAACAGATGGATAAATATAAGAATGAAAAATAGTACTAAGATTATTAGCAAAAGAGTTAAGATGAGAGGACGCACCTATATCCATGTTCCAATTTGCATTGGCAGGATCTTGAAGTGTCATGGTGTTGAAGGCTTGTGGTAAAAGTGTTTCCTGACCGGGTAAAGTGGATTGTAGAGCCGAGCCATAAACAATACGAGCATACAACACCTGTTATTCAGGAGTTAAACTATAGTAGCCTGCTGTGCGGTATGAAAGCCAGGAGGTGCACTAGGCCTTGAGCCCAGCAATGATGAAGCTGGTAATTGGCCTAGCCCGTAGATAGAGATAGACCATATTGGGCCAACAACATATTTTAGGCCTGTAGGAATGCAAGTAAGTGACACTGCCCTTCCAAATCCAATCCAGTAGGTCTAGCGGGTATATTATTTTGTGAACCTATGTTACAATTGGTATTTTGTGAACCTGTATTACGAGTGTTTCCGTTGGAGTCGTCACTCATTGATGAGTTGAGATCATTCAAGAGAGTAACAATGGACTCTATTTTATGAAAATGGGCATCGACACTAAGATCACCCATGTGAAGCACACGTAACTCACCTTTTAAAACAATCGTTCATGTACGTTTGTTGTCGAGAAAAATCTTCTTAACCTGATCCCAAGCATCTTTAGTCGTGGGAAGGTTGGCTTTGATTAGTCTTCCTTGGAGAGTAGGAGCAAGAGTAAGGTATAACCATGACTTCACGATGGAATCAGCAGTTAACCATTCCTTCGTTGGTGGTGGTGAAATGGACGAGCTCGCGGGAGCACTTTGGATGTGCTTTAGGACACCAAAGTTGTTGCAATGTATCTTGAAGAAATAGCACCAAGACGAGTAATTTAACTCGTCTATGTTGAGTTTAACGGGGACAAGGTTATTGATTTTGTGGACGGCATAGAGATTTTCAACGAGGGTGAGGGTAGGAGGTCGTGGAGGGTGGTGACCGTTGGTCATTATGGAGGTGATGTCTTACGGAGAAGGGAGGTGGGAGAGGCTGTGAAACATTGGTATTGTTTTTAGGGTTATAGAGGATCGGTATTACCCTATGATACAATGTAAACTTTGTAAACTGTGTATTTGATTAATGATAATGTGATACATGCGTTTGTATAAACTAGGCGAGTACCCACGCCTAGCAGTAGACAATTAACGATATGTGATATTGTGGTAAGTGTTTCGTATAACGTTCAAAATAGAACGTGAAAATATCAAAATGTAATTGCAAACGGTTGTCACATGCGATAAGTCAACTCTAGCAAAAAAAATTAACATGTATCAAACAACATATAAAAATATTTAGTGAGACTCAACAAGAAAACACTACATCAATTATAAGATACTAACTAACAATACAAGTTAATCGTCGAGTGAAACTTCTTGGTAGACGACATTTGGGGTGTAGACACCTCCTTAACGGAACTCTTTGACTGGCTTCACTAATACCTTTTTATTTTTACGTGATATCCCTCTAGACAAAGCAACATAAAGCTGGGCATGCGAGAAAACAGAGTCGAGCAAATAAACACCCACATTTGGAATTTTTTGGCCCTGAGCTTTATTGATAGCCATCGCAAAGCTAAGGCGCACAGGGAATTGTGTTCTCTTTAGTTTGAAAAGGAACATGTCTTCTTCAGATGGAGCAAGAGATATTCTTGGCAAGAGCACTCTAACTCCAGCGTGTTGTCTGACAACAATCTTAGCATTGATGACATTAGGGTCAAAACGTTTACATATCAACCTCGTTCCATTACATAATCCATTTTCCGGATTGAGATTCCTTAAAAGAATAATAGGGCATGCAATTGATTTTGCATAACTGATTTGGTATCAAAATATATAGTCATATTTGGTAACCTGATATTATTTTTAGTTAGTGTTTAATATCAGTTTTGGCTGAATAAATATGGGTGTATAGTTATGCATCAATTGGTTTCATATAATTCTAATGACCGGTATAAAATCACTTTAATATATTGTGTAATTATTAATTAGTATGCATCATCTGGCGAGATTACATCGAACATGATCGTTGCATACAATATGGAAATGGATTTATTAAATTATTCTTCTTAATTTCGCTGGATAAGTAAAAACATGATGATGATTGCTCGATCACCGTTTGGTTTAGAGGGGTCACCATGTTCATCTATTGTTTGAACCTTTCGGTGCTCGTCAGCAGGAGCAATTGGTGGTGAAGACTGATCAAATACGATTTGGTTTTGGATTGCTCGATGCCATATTAGCGGATTAGTTTTTTGGCTTAATAAATTTTGAGTGATTGTAATATATGTTGTGAAATCTTTATATAGACCTATAATTCCCAAGAGGGTTAATGAAATTAGTCAAATTTTCTATAATCTATTTATGAAAAACGAATGTAAATGAATAAATTAACACAACTTGAGCAAAAAAAAAATGATGATGAAAGATTTGGACGGTAGCAGTGAATGGGTTTTATGATTATATCATTGGTTTTCTAGTGAGCAGTGTTGAACACATAAAAAATGCCTAAATCCCAGGACTATATATATATATATATATATATATATATATATATATATATATATATATATATATATATATATATATATATATATATATATATATATATATATATATATATATATATATATATAAATTCTAAACATCATTGGCCTCAAATATATATATATATATATATATATATATATATATATATATATATATATATATATATATATATATATATATATATATATATATATATAAATTCTAAACATCATTGGCCTCAAATAAAAAAACATGTCATGGTAAACTTACAAAAACATACCATTCTATTTATGTGACCACTTTATGGCCTAAAAAAATTATTGGCCTCATGGCATTATCACAAATTTCTTATTCAATATCATATATAACTCGAAAGATCTAAAACCAAAGGCTCAAAGACTAACATATCAAATAACAACTACAAACTTTCAAATAACAGAGACAAAATTGGCCAAAAAATAAAATAAAATTCATTAGCCATTTTTTACCAAACAATATTCCAATAGAACTCACCAATTCTAGAAAAATCAACAACACATATCCGATCGGATCTCAAGTACAAAAACCCAAAACGACCAAAACACCCTATGTAAAACCTGAATTTCTAAAATTCACAAAAAGACCAAAATACCCCTATGATCAAAAAGTATGAATAATTAATTTAAAGAATACCAAATAAGATATGTAAATTCAGAAAATTTTTAAGAGATATCACATATGATCCAAATAAATTTTAATGACTTTGTAAAGATTATTTTTTTTATAGTTTATAATTTTATAAAATAAGTTTTGTATTTTATATATATAGCCGAATGTATTTATTTAGTTTTATAAAAGAATTAAATTAATAAAAGCCCAATACAAATTTATAAAATTTAGATTCCATTTATTATAAGTCCATTATAATATTAAGCCCACAAGAAAATTAGTAAATCATATATATATACATTATACGGTTTATATTATATCCCTAACAACCCTAAAAACCGATTATACCTAAACCGACCTAAGAAAACCCTACATAATTCGACATTCAGTTTCCAAGGATTGAAGCTATTTTTCTTGGACGAGTTTGAAGATAAAGAAGGTGTTAAAAATCTGGTTCGAGGTCCTAAGGTGCTGGTTTGATCGTGGTTAGTTTTTTGGTCGATTAGGGTTTCGCCGAATAGAGTTTTTGTGTTCTTTTGTTCTAACGTCCAAATCTCATCAAGGGTATGTTTCCAATATTATTTTCAGTCCTAAAAATCATATAGAACCTGTAAAAATTATTCATGCATAGTTAACAAGTCGTATGAAATTGTTTTGGATTAAAACCCTAAAAGCGTATAAAATAGCGAACGAGCTTATAATGATTTTTAAGACCATGACCTGATTTTTATGGAAGCTCTTATATGTTATACAACCTGAATAAAATACATGTTCATGAATTCGAAGCTTGTGTGATTTGTCTTGGGTTTTACTGTTCGCTAGCGTATGAAAAAGGAAAGAAAAAAAAAGGGACGATTAGGGTTTATAAAAACTAGGGTTTGCTGGTTATAATTAAGAGTAATTAATGCAGTAATAATGATGAACTAATGATGGGTTAAACCTAGGTTTAGGGTTTGTGCTTGAATTATGCACAATTCGGTTCTAAATAAAAGTTTTGGGTTGGTTTTGTAAATTATAAAACTTAAAGGTTATTTCTGTAAACAGTAAAAATAAGGTACTAAACGTATAAAATAAGTATGGGGGTTAAACGTGTAATTTTGGATATTTAGAGGGCCATTCGAATTGTTATTAAATTAAAAAGGGTATGTTTTGTAAATTCTAAAACCTTTGGGCTAAAATGGTAAAATCTGATAATATAAGGTTAGATCGTGAAATTAAAGATGTCAAAGGTGTAATATGTAATTCTGAGTAATTATGGGTTCGACAAGTGTGAGTTTTGGGTCAATCATGTAAGGTATAAAGGTTTGGGTAAACTGTTTTGAAAGAAAGTCCTAAAATCCGTTCTTGACATTTGTAAACCCTATACTTTGAAAAATGATCATGTAAGTCCTCAAATAAGATAATTATTATATTATGCCCTTAAGTTTACTAATTGTCATTTCCAAATCCTAAGTTTGGCTAATTAATGATTAATACTCTAAAATGTTGGAATTCCGTCTGTCACTAAAAATGAGAATATGCTGACAACTCTAAAAGTATTAATGAGATTAATCCGTTATAACATTAATGATGCTAATAAGTATTAAATAAATCATAACCCGTGTAGATTCGTTGAAGGAGACGCGACGTTACATCTTCGTATTCCTACATTCGTTTGCTTTCCTCTCATTTGCTTTAAGGTACAAATATTCTGACCTTTTTAATAAAGGTTCCTTATGATGCTCTTTTTGTTAGCTTACTTGTTTTACTTATTAGGGTTTCCGATGCCATTGCTATGAACCCTTTCCTGATTGTTTGACCTGTTGCTTATCTGAACTTATGTTTTATTGAACCATGCGATACCTGATTTGAACTTTATGTTAGGAAGACTTTGATATGCATATTGTTTAACCTTGTGTTTGATTAAGACTTGTGTCATAACTGAAAATTTTGTTTGACCTAAGTTAGTTTGACACCCGAGCCAATTATTAACTAGTCATGGGGGTTCCATGTCCGTGTCAGTGATGCACCATTGACATGACTCTAGGGCAGTAGAGTGAAGTTCTGCCACGTCCCTTATCTATTATTTGTTATGAGCTCAAATTATATTATATTATCAGTACATGTTTGTGGGGCGTATGGATGCATCCTAGATCTGATCTGTTATTCGATATGATTTATCTAGGTGAATGATGTCGTGTGCAATACGCGTCTTCATAAAACTCTGGGAGCTAGCTACTCCGACTTATTTTGAGATTGTTTCTATGTTGTTATGATGTTTTTATATGATATGTTCTGGGCTCGTGGTAGTTAGCTAGATCTTTATCTGTTATTTCTATGTTGAGTATTCTGATTATGATTCGGTATGTTCAAGTGTTTATGATTATGTGCTGGGCTTATTATATGTTCTTATATATGTGTATGCTTTGGTATGTTTATGTGATTACCGTTTACAATGCTAGGTTATGATTAATATGTTTAAATGGGATTTGCATGCTGTTATATGATGTCATGTTAGTTTCTCGTTATGTGAATTCGTTGAATTGTGGGATGAATGTGCTAGTGTAAAGTGAGTATTCTATAAGTTTAGTAGGTATAATTTGTTCAGTTAATTTTGTGAACTTTGATTATACGTTATTGTTTTATCTGCCTATGTGACCTGCCATGCTTAAACTCTGCTGATGTTAGGATTTGATTTGAGAACTGGTTTAGCTTATGATATTTGTTTTGATAATTGCTAATGGTTATGCTATGTTTTGTTTGGTTTATTTAATTATAGTTTGTCTAATATGTTTTCTATTTGCTTGTGAGACTGCCATGATTTGAATGTTATTCATGTTGCTGCATTATTGATTGAGTGTGTTAAGTGCAGATTAATTTATTTATATGAATGCCATGTGTATTTGTTGGTAACTGTTTTGTTAGTCATTAGACTCTTCGTTTGGCTTATAAATAATTTGTTATTCTTTATATGTTGAGTGTTTGGTTGTTCTGATATGTTTGTGGTTGTGTTTGTGTCATTAATGTGCTATGAGATGTTTAACTTGTTATGTGGTTGTTTGGATTTCTGTATATTTGTGCTTCCGCAGAATCCTAAAAGATCCCTCATTATCATTTTTATTTTGATTTCGTTATTTGTATATTTTGTTTTGTTTAGCTTTTGTTTTGTTATATCTGTTCACTGAGCTTTGTAAGCTCAGCCGCATTTTCTTTTCCTGCGGCAGGTATTTTAAGCATTCAAGATAAGCTTTTGGGATAGCTGATCTGGGTTGAGAGTAGAGACGAGAATCAAGATTCAACCATAGAGATCTTAGATTTATTTTGAAGTTTAGTTATTTATGTTTTCTTTTGATTATTTTTGTAAGGCTTTCGCTGTTGTATAGTATTTAAAGTTCTGATATGAAACCGTATTGTGATATCTTTACCCTTGTCGGGTCGGGGTGTTACAATTTATGGTATCAGAGCGCACTAGGTTTTAGGACCCTTAGAGCTTAGGCTATGACCTGTGAGGATTGGGTAGATTTAGGATTTCCCTTCTGCATACTTTCTTGGCGTCCACTATCGTACTTAGACTTTGCTAATAGTTGGTTGTTCTTTTAGATGGTGATCCCTCGTCGTTCTAGTTCACCTGATAGGAGCAATCAAGGACAAGCTAGACAACCTAAGGAGAAGACGAGGTGGGCCGTTGTTATTGCTAAAGGCTGCAAGAGGTTTGGTAGAATGAAGCGGACCAACAAGAGGATACGAGTTCCGGCCTATATGTGGCCATGCACAATCGAGGAGAAGCTGACTTTGAAGGACGTAGACGGAAAAGTAGTAGAGGACTACGAAACTAAAGTTTTTGACAACCAAGTTTTCACCACTAAGTATCATGATAGATGTCCAAAGTTCGTTGAAGATGGAGGAGTGGGTTGGACTAGGAGTCGCGATTTGTATGCTTTCGTGGACCTTGTGCCGGAAGAGGAAGAAAGGAATCGGAGAAATGACTTTGCTAGCCGCTTACTACCGCAGCGCGAAGGAAATAAGAACGAATGGATAAGTGAGGAAGAAGAGGAAGAAGAAGAATATGAGGAAGAATACGAAGTGGACTCGGATTTGGAGTCTACGGCTACTAGTAGGTTTAATCCGACACAAGGATAGGATTTGCGCACTTGATTAGTTGCCCTCGTTATAAGAAATTTCTGACATTGGATTTTGAGTTAGGTCCTTTTGTTTCATTAGATGATTGAATCTTGGATTATTAAGTTTTATTTTGGGAGCTCATCTTATGACGATTTTGAAAATTTTGTTTGATTAATGGAAATAAAAAATTTGAAAGTATAGTTCCTGTTTGTTGTTTTCTTTCTGATAAATTCGTTGAGTTTCCGTTAGTCCTCATAAGTTTCGTCTGCTATTTATTTTCTTAATGATGTTGTTTTATTACCGCTTGAATAAGTATGACCATCATGATGGTATACTCGTGTGGACCTGGTCTGTTATAGTAGGTTACTTGCTATCTGTATGTTATCTGTATATGGTGTGTTTTGCTATGATATTAGTTATGTGTTTTTGTCATGACCCGAGACCGAATATAGTGACAATAAGAACTTGTTATGTGATGCAAGTATTATGACGCCTGATCAACGTAATAATACCGAGATCATATAATCTGAACTTATTGAAGGTATACGACGTCCGGGAAATGCCTGTGGTTGATATGTGAGTGGAATTTGCCTTATATCCGTTAGTTGGCACTCTTCATGGTTGGTTGAACTCTGTACCTAATTGTGAGATTTTCATCGATATCTGTTACGTATAAGTTTTGTACCATTGGGATCCGAAATCGTTATGATCCGTGTAAACCTATAGATTGTTATGTCTGCCTTAGATTTGTATGTCTCCATGTACTTCTGCGATTAGTAAGACCGTTAGGATTCGTCCCGTCTATGCATATGATGGTTTTCATCATTAGATACCTGAATAAGTTAGAGTGTGTTTTTGATTTTCTGCATCTCATCTTTTACTGCTAATACTTTATAAGTATATGATTAGCGTTCGTCATATATTCCTTGAAGTTCCGAAATCCACATTTGTTGCCGTACTGTTCCGTCTTGTTCAATTTCGAGGACGAAATTTTATTTTAGAGGGGAAGAAATTGTAAAACCTGAATTTCTAAAATTCACAAAAAGACCAAAAAACCCCTATGATCAAAAAGTATGAATAATTAATTTAAAGAATACCAAATAAGCTATGTAAATTCAGAAAATTTTTAAGAGATATCACATATGATCCAAATAAATTTTAATGACTTTGTAAAGATTATTTTTTTTATAGTTTATAATTTTATAAAATAAGTTTTGTATTTTATATATATAGCCGAATGTATTTATTTAGTTTTATAAAAGAATTAAATTAATAAAAGCCCAATACAAATTTATAAAATTTAGATTCCATTTATTATAAGTCCATTATAATATTAAGCCCACAAGAAAATTAGTAAATCATATATATATACATTATACGGTTTATATTATATCCCTAACAACCCTAAAAACCGATTATACCTAAACCGACCTAAGAAAACCCTACATAATTCGACATTCAGTTTCCAAGGCTTAAAGCTATTTTTCTTGGACGAGTTTGAAGATAAAGAAGGTGTTCAAAATCTGGTTCGAGGTCCTAAGGTGCTGGTTTGATCGTGGTTAGTTTCTTGGTCGATTAGGGTTTCGCCGAATAGAGTTTTTGTGTTCTTTTGTTCTAACGTCCAAATATCATCAAGGGTATGTTTCCAATATTATTTTCAGTCCTAAAAATCATATAGAACCTGTAAAAATTATTCATGCATAGTTAACAAGTCGTATGAAATTGTTTTGGATTAAAACCCTAAAAGCGTATAAAATAGCGAACGAGCTTATAATGATTTTTAAGACCATGACCTGATTTTTATGGAAGCTCTTATATGTTATACAACCTGAATAAAATACATGTTCATGAATTCGAAGCTTGTGTGATTTGTCTTGGGTTTTACTGTTCGCTAGCGTATGAAAAAGGAAAGAAAAAAAAAGGGACGATTAGGGTTTATAAAAACTAGGGTTTGCTGGTTATAATTAAGAGTAATTAATGCAGTAATAATGATGAACTAATGATGGGTTAAACCTAGGTTTTGGGTTTGTGCTTGAATTATGCACAATTCGGTTCTAAATAAAAGTTTTGGGTTGGTTTTGTAAATTATAAAACTTAAAGGTTATTTCTGTAAACAGTAAAAATAAGGTACTAAACGTATAAAATAAGTATGGGGGTTAAACGTGTAATTTTGGATATTTAGAGGGCCATTCGAATTGTTATTAAATTAAAAAGGGTATGTTTTGTAAATTCTAAAACCTTTGGGCTAAAATGGTAAAATCTGATAATATAAGGTTAGATCGTGAAATTAAAGATGTCAAAGGTGTAATATGTAATTCTGAGTAATTATGGGTTCGACAAGTGTGAGTTTTGGGTCAATCATGTAAGGTATAAAGGTTTGGGTAAACTGTTTTGAAAGAAAGTCCTAAAATCCGTTCTTGACATTTGTAAACCCTATACTTTGAAAAATGATCATGTAAGTCCTCAAATAAGATAATTATTATATTAAGCCCTTAAGTTTACTAATTGTCATTTCCAAATCCTAAGTTTGGCTAATTAATGATTAATACTTTAAAATGTTGGAATTCCGTCTGTCACTAAAAATGAGAATATGCTGACAACTCTAAAAGTATTAATGAGATTAATCCGTTATAACATTAATGATGCTAATAAGTATTAAATAAATCATAACCCGTGTAGATTCGTTGAAGGAGACGCGACGTTACATGTTCGTATTCCTACATTCGTTTGCTTTCCTCTCATTTGCTTTAAGGTACATATATTCTGACCTTTTTAGTAAAGGTTCCTTATGATGCTCTTTTTGTTAGCTTACCTGTTTTACTTATTAGGGTTTCCGATGCCATTGCTATGAACCCTTTCCTGATTGTTTGACCTGTTGCTTATCTGAACTTATGTTTTATTGAACCATGCGATACCTGATTTGAACTTTATGTTAGGAAGACTTTGATATGCATATTGTTTAACCTTGTGTTTGATTAAGACTTGTGTCATAACTGAAAATTTTGTTTGACCTAAGTTAGTTTGACACCCGAGCCAATTATTAACTAGTCATGGGGGTTCCATGTCCGTGTCAGTGATGCACCATTGACATGACTCTAGGGCAGTAGAGTGAAGTTCTGCCACGTCCCTTATCTATTATTTGTTATGAGCTCAAGTTATATTATATTATCAGTACATGTTTGTGGGGCGTATGGATGCATCCTAGATCTGATCTGTTATTCGATATGATTTATCTAGGTGAATGATGTCGTGTGCAATACGCGTCTTCATAAAACTCTGGGAGCTAGCTACTCTGACTTATTTTGAGATTGTTTCTATGTTGTTATGATGTTTTTATTTGATATGTTCTGGGCTCGTGGTAGTTAGCTAGATCTTTATCTGTTATTTCTATGTTGAGTATTCTGATTATGATTCGGTATGTTCAAGTGTTTATGATTATGTGCTGGGCTTATTATATGTTCTTATATATGTGTATGCTTTGGTATGTTTATGTGATTACCGTTTACAATGCTAGGTTATGATTAATATGTTTAAATGGGATTTGCATGCTGTTATCTGATGTCATGTTAGTTTCTTGTTATGTGAATTCGTTGAATTGTGGGATGAATGTGCTAGTGTAAAGTGAGTATTCTATAAGTTTAGTAGGTATAATTTGTTCAGTTAATTTTGTGAACATTGATTATACGTTATTGTTTTATCTGCCTATGTGACCTGCCATGCTTAAACTCTGCTGATGTTAGGATTTGATTTGAGAACTGGTTTATCTTATAATATTTGTTTTGATAATTGCTAATGGTTATGCTATGTTTTGTTTGGTTTATTTAATTATAGTTTGTCTAATATGTTTTCTATTTGCTTGTGAGACTGCCATGATTTGAATGTTATTCATGTTGCTGCATTATTGATTGAGTGTGTTAAGTGCAGATTAATTTATTTATATGAATGCCATGTGTATTTGTTGGTAACTGTTTTGTTAGTCATTAGACTCTTCGTTTGGCTTATAAATAATTTGTTATTCTTTATATGTTGAGTGTTTGGTTGTTCTGATATGTTTGTGGTTTTGTTTGTGTCATTAATGTGCTATGAGATGTTTAACTTGTTATGTGGTTGTTTGGATTTCTGTATATTTGTGCTTCCGCAGAATCCTAAAAGATCCCTCATTATCATTTTTATTTTGATTTCGTTATTTGTATATTTTGTTTTGTTTAGCTTTTGTTTCGTTATATCTGTTCACTGAGCTTTGTAAGCTCAGCCGCATTTTCTTTTCCTGCGGCAGGTATTTTAAGCATTCAAGATAAGCTTTTGGGATAGCTGATCTGGGTTGAGAGTAGAGACGAGAATCAAGATTCGACCATAGAGATCTTAGATTTATTTTGAAGTTTAGTTATTTATGTTTTCTTTTGATTATTTTTGTAAGGCTTTCGCTGTTGTATAGTATTTAAAGTTCTGATATGAAACCGTATTGTGATATATTTACCCTTGTCGGGTCGGGGTGTTACGCCCTAAACCAAAACCACCCGCCTAAACCACTAAAACCAAAACAAGTCAAACAAACCGGTGGTGGTGGCAGCGGAATCGGCTGAGGGTGGTAGCAGCGGATTTAGATAGCTTATTCTGGGATTTGGGTATGGTAGGTTTCATTGGTGGTGGTAGACTACGATTTTGGGTTTTAGCGGTGGAATATGTGAAAATAAAAATGAGAGAATGAGATAATAGTGTTTGTGTGTGTGTGTGTTTTCTTTTTAACTGTTTTAGGGGGAGAGAAATGGGAGGTGGGTGGGAGTTCTTTTGTTATGTGTGAGTACTTTTTTGTCCGTGGGTAATGATTTTCCAGCCATGTTTCATTCAATAAGTTTTCCAGGCATGTGCACAACCTTTCATTTTAACGATTCCAGCCACGTTTCCTTCATAAGTTTTCACTTTTATGAACCTTGCATACTTTCCTAAGATAGTTTAAGATTTCAAATTAAAGAATATGTACAATTCATATGTTTTGGACTTGGCATCGTTAGTCCTTTATACTAACGACCGTTAGTATATAACTTAGAATTTCGTTATGTTACTTTTTTATACATTGTCATCCGTTTTTACGGTTTCGTCTGTTTTTTACGTTTTCGTCTATTTTTTTACGTTTTCTTCTATTTTTTTACGTTTTCGTATTTTTTTACGTTTTCGTCCATTCTTTTACGTTTTCGTATGTTTTTTTTACGTTTTCGTTCATTTTTTTAAGTTTTGTACGTTTTTTTTTTATGTTTTCGACTTTTTTTTACGTTTTGCTTTGTTTTTACCTTTTCATCTGTTTTTACGTTTTCGTCTGTTTTTTACGTTTTCGTAGGTTTTTACATTTTTGTAGGTTTCTTTACGTTTTCGTCTGGTTTTTTATGTTTTCGTACGTTTTTTATGTTTTCGTCCGATATTTTACGTTTTCGCCTGTTTTTTACGTGTTCGTCTGTTTCTTTACATTTTCATCTGTTGTTTTAAATTTTTGTCTATTTATTTACTTTTTCGTCTGTTTTTTACATTTTCATTCGTTGTTTTACATTTTCATCTATTTATTTACGTTTTTGTCTTTTTTTCACGTTTTCGTCCGTTGTTGTAAAACAACGGACAAAAACGTAAAAAAATAGACGAAAACGTAAAAAAAACAGACGAAACCGTAAAAAAAAGTAAGATAACAAAGTTTTATGTTATTTAATAACGGTCGTTAGTATAAAGGACTAACGATGCCAAACTGGATATACACAATAGCACGAATTCAAAAGGTTGGCGTCAAGTTGAGAAAAAAAAAGTACGCAACATACAATGACAAGAGGTAGCAAGTATGATGCCTTTTTATACAAATAAACCAAGAATAATTGAATAACGTTCACCAAAAATAAAACAATTATTAAATAACGTGATATACTAAATATTTCTAAAAGTGCATATTTTGTTAATTAAAATTTAAAAACACAATGGTCATCTAAAAAACTCCCCAAACACCCCCGAAGATAGTTTAAGTTTTCAATTGTTTTTAAAAATAGATTTAAGTTTTATCTTACCTTTGACTTTCAACTTTTAAAAATTCAACTTTGACTATTTTTCTTTTTTATATACTAGGCGAGTACCCGTGCCTAGCGGCATCGGTTTCTAGCGGCAGACAATTAACGATATGTGATATTGTGGTAAGTGTTTCGTATAATGTTCAAAATAGATAGTGAAAAGATCAAAATGTAATTACAAACGGTTGTACATGTGATAATTCAACTCTAGCAAAAATCTTAACATGTATCAAACGACAAATAAAAAGATTTAATGAAACTTAAAATAAAACATTACATCAATTATGAGATAATAACTAACAATGCACGTTACTCGTCGCGTAAAACTTCTTGGTACATGAAATTTGAGGTGTAGACTCCGCCTTGACCGAATCCTTTGACTGGTTCCACTAATAACTTTGTTGTTCTATGTGATATCCCTCTAGACAACGTAACATAAAGCTGGAAATGTGAGATAATATAATCGGGCAAATAGACACCCACGTTTGGAATTGTTTGACCCTGAGCTTTATTGATAGTCATTGTAAAGCTAAGACGCTCAGGGAATTGTGTTGTCTTTAGTTTCAAAAGGAACATATCTTCTTCAGATAGAGCACAAGAAATTAAGTATCTTCACTGCCAATTCCAGGATTCAAAATCATACCTTACAAAGATTTAGAGTGTGCATTCATTAAACGCATTTGTAGCGTTAGGGAATTATTTTAGAGTGTGCATTCATTAAACACATTGCTCAATTAAAAACATTCCTTATTAAGTTTTCTAACTTTTCTCCATTAGCATTTTGCAAACTTTTCACCTTGACTTTTCCTTCCATTAAACGTTTTAACATTTCAAGTTTAAACTTTCACTTTGACTTTTTTTTTTCAACATTTCAATTTTCAACAATTCCCCATTAACCATTTTTACATTTTATGTAGTATAGATATAGTATATAGCAGGGTACCCGCGCGTTTCGACGGCGGGTACCCTGTGACGAATAACCGGAGAAATAGATCTCGATGAGACCTGATTCACCAGTTTGTATCAGTTTCAACGGGTCCTCTCTGGTTCGTTTTCGGATGGCTTTAAATGGTTATCCGAACCGGTGATGACATCAGTTCTCGGTTGAACACGTTGGTCAGGTCCGGTCCGGTTTTCAAAACTATATGTAACATTAACTTTTTAGCTTGTATGAAGTTTTGTGTGTTTTATTAATTTGTATAATGTGTATAATAACATGTACTTTTTATTTTAGGGTGTTTTAAAAATAACATTAATTAGTGTGTTTAATTATTTTATATTTTGGATTATGTTGTAGCTTCTTTAAATTGTATGTTATGAAATTTTTATTGTACTTTTTAGTAAGTGATGTTTTAATTGTTTGTTTTTAATTTCGTAGATGTGCTTTTAATTGGTTGTACAATGTGAATAAATTATTGTACTTTTAAGTAATGGGGTATTTTAATAAGAGTAGTAATTACAATATGCATTTCTCTCTCATTTGACCAATTTCAACTATTCAACTTTTCAACTTTTCACCTTTGACTGTTTTTCTATTATATGTAGTATAGAGTAAAGATAACATACCAACTAATGGGCCTATACAATAATACTAATCCAAGTCTAATCAATCATGATAAAGCCCATGAGAACATCAGCTAACACTTTTGTAATGAACAAACAATTAAACTTACAAGAAAAATGCATGGTTAGCAGGTTTGGGCACAATCATCAAGAACAAATAGGTTGTTAGTTTCTAAACCCCACCCAGTAACGCTGCACACAGTGGTGACCTAGGTCGATCCTACCACATCAGCTTTCTCTCTCCGACGACCTGACGACGACCTAGTTGCCACAGTAATGACCTGGGATTTATTTATTTATTTATTTATTTTTTATTTTTTAAATTCAAATATTTTTAAAAACAAAATTAAACTTCATTAATATGGACAATTGACGTAAAATGGGTTTTGATTTTGGTTGGATTGTGATAGTCGTGTTTGATATTCAAAACCGGGTGCACGGAAACGAATACCCTGATTTTTTGGTGGTATTACACCGGTTAATTCAAACGGTGGATCCGGTGAGAAATTCAAATTCGGGGAATTTTGGGGAAGTCGGGATCGTCGGTTTTTGATGTGGGAGTCTTTTTTTGTGACATGATGAATATTGATGAAAAGTTGTTTGAATTATGTGTTTAGAAATGTGTTTGAGGTTGGTATTTACAATGTTGTAATTTGTATCAAGTAATTTGTATCAAACATTTAATTCTATTCATGTTTTATTCATTATTGTTGGATTAATTTACTATATGTTTGGCTAAGCACCTCTGGTGCTGGCCTAGTTATGATTCCTTAATTGTTTTCTTTACATTTACATTGCTTCCGTATAATTATTTCTAAGTGTATGCATGCATAGTTTATTGGTAGCCACCCTTGTTTCGGTAGTTTTGAATGGCCGGTAGAGGCCAATTGCTTAGGAGATATGACCAACTGACCCTAAGTGAGCGGACTGAGACGGAAAAGGTAAGATATGACCAACTGACGACCCTTTCTACTTGTGCGATTTGACCAACTGATCACCTACCGTTTGGATGAACTTAAGAATTAGGGGGTGAGTGTCTAAGATGCTAGCGCCCGGGCACTCACTATTATAAGTCTAGCATGTAGCGGAACTTAATGACTCTGCTTAGGGGACCAGAAACAACTGGACTTATGAGGGGACACCTGACTTCTCCAGTGGTGGCATCTTTGCTGATAGGTTAGGGCGAACTGACCAAATGTTGTCCTCTCGAATTTGACCCCACCTAAAGTAATTGGAAGTAATTAGACGTAAGCATTACTAGTTAGGATGAGTAACTAGGTTAGCACCACTTTCCTCCATTGATCTCAATTCTTGCCTTTATCTGCTTTCCTTTATTCCCTTATTTTATTAGTTAATTTATTATTCCAATCTTAAAAGCAATTAAAATCGTGACTGATAACGCTACACGCGTCATTCGGGGTCAAGGAAACTTCCTTTTCTTCGAGCAAATTTTATAACACCCTAGGCAGTGAACCTAATCGTTGTAGTGTAGTAATTAGGGTAAGCCACGGGTATTGATATCGTTCTCTAGGGGAATAGGAATGCTAGTAAGAAGTTACTACGCTAAGGTTAAGGTTGAGGAAGATTATTTTTGTATTTTTATATTTTATGAAATGGAAAGGTACGAATCTCGGGTATTGGATTTGGGGGGGGGGGGGTTGGTATTTCTACCGATTACTCTACTATTATCTAATTATCTAAACTAAGGTTGTGGGAGTCTATGTCTAATTAATGTGTGCTCGTATGATAGTTTAAAGATGTGTTTACTTAGGTTGTACTACTCCTTAATTATCTCCTATTGATGGTTGAGTTGTCACGTCCTTATTCTTAGTTGCGTTGTGTGTCTAAAGTTGTAGGGTATGCGTTTCTCCCTAACTCATTGAACTTACCAAAGGGTCTCGTCTACAAAACCCACTAGGGATGATAAACTCTTACTCTAAGGCACTCTTTGGATAATTTAGCCTAAAACTACTCAGGTAATCATATTCTAAGGTTCACAAAGATGAATCAAGCATTAAGTACACAACGAATGACCTATCGCATTACTAGATCATTGATCAACTAAGATAAGAAACAACTAATCAATATTCAATAATTAAGTTTCATACTTCCTAAGCAAACACACAAATAAATTAGCCGGACATGGAGAACAAGCAAGCATACACACAAATAATCAAAGACATAATTGAATTAATGAAGTAAATACTTATCTTGATGTAAGATAGGGTTTAAAACCCTAAAATACTGTACAAGACACCTTAGGTTCGGTTTTAGGTTTTTACTCCAAAAGACTCTCTCTAAAACTGAAAAATTCGGATTCTATATATAAGATTACATATGCGACGGCGTCACCTTATGTTTCGTGACGCCGTCGTGTCGCCGTCATTAGGGTTTCGTCTTGGCCACGTTAACCTTGCGACGACGTCACCTTATGTCCGTGACGCCGTCCTCTTCAGCTTCTGACGTCGTCTGGGTTGCATCTAGGCCGTCTGAGTAGCAACGGCCCACTTTTTTAAAGCCCGACATCGTCACTTGAAAATAGGGTTTTTGGCTACTGTATCGTCACAAAAAATCCTCTGACGGCGTCGCAATTAACACCTGACGCCGTCGCCTTCTGTTTTCAGCAGCTTTGAGTGTCTCGATTCTGACTTTGGCCATTTTCTTCATATATTCGCGCCTTTTCGTCCAAATAAGTGCCATTCCAGCATTTTGCCTTCAAGAGACCTAAAAAGTGAAAAGGAACGATATTAAGCAATAACGGATACAAAAGTGATCAAATAAGGACTTAAACGACCCCTCAAAATGGTACCTTTTAAAACCTTATCAAATATCCCTACACTTGTTATTTGCTTGTCCTCAAGCAAATGTGCTTTTAGCCAATTAATTTATAAGTTAGGGGTCATGAAGCATTAATTCAAAATGGTCCACAACACATATAAGCCCCGCAAAAGTCATAACAAGCACGGAAATTACATACTAGCACCTCACATGGGGTGTTTGGGTACTCACATCTCTCTCGGGTGTATATATGAAATATAACAAATAGGAAATGGAAGATAAACATTCATTAACCGGTCCTAGTACATAGATTACCATAGGCTTGAGAATAGATCAAACCTCCATCGCTTTGGCGTAAGCACCTAGGAAAGACTATCAAAGAGGTCTTTTAAAGGGTTGTATTGTTAGGCTTACGGTAGGGAAACAAGGGTTTGGTGGGATAGGCTATTTAGTGGTGGCAAGTCAAAAATCTCTATGTTAAATGCATACGAGGAATGTCGTTGCTAAGCCAAGACTCAACACTCTAAAACTCTAGGTAACGGAAATAAACAAACATAAATTTAAAAGATAGATATAGGATGGTAGCCCGTATGTTTTTTTTTTTTTTTTTTTTTTTTTTTTTATTTTTTTTTTTCATACACTTTTACTCTACCATCCTCTATGGTAACATCAAAATGATAGGGATTTATAGGCACATCCCTACACTTGAGTTTTTATTACTCTAACACTAATTTGACCCGAATTGAAAAGATCAAAACACTTGGGGTACATTATTATGCAAACAAAGGGAATTTGAATTTAACATTCCCTTCCCGTCATTTCATAAACTTTAACTTTTCCCATGAATCCCAATCGTCCCAAAACTGTATACAAAGGATATGACTCGACTTAGCAACTCATGCAAGGAACTAGATAATTGAACTAAGGGTTTAGGGTGATAACAAACGTTTGCACTAAAAGTGAGTGCATAAGGGGTAGGCTAAGGCGATTTGGGTGTATATTTGGGGGTGGGGTGTAAACAATGCTCTTCATTGATATTCCGGAAAAATCGAAACATCACGAGAACCGCGAAAAGGATAGGCTCTGAGGGGTTAACTAGGGGTATCGTGTACTAAAGATGAGTACAACGCAAAGGGTGTGGGGGAATTACTCAACCGATGTGGAAGAAGTAATTATATTACGGGTATCAAACAAGGGTTTATCCTAATGCCTCTTATCATTTAGTTATTCCTAACTACACAAGTGTAGCCTCACTTGCGATCTCGGAATGCATCACAAAACAAGTTCTAGAATCTAATATACTACCAGTTCACACTCTAAGCATTGAAGATGAATGCTTTAATTCCTACTAATCTAAGGGCGATCCTCACATTTTGGGTGGAATTTGGGTGGTAAAGGGTTTTTGTGCTAGTCATGCAACTTCCTATCCGTGAGACGCTTTTGTTAAGACTAATGGCCCACTCCTATATGTCATGAAAAAATTTAAATTTGGTGCCAAAATTACCTTAACCGACATTTTCTCATGGTTTATTACACAATCACAATTGGACAAAGCAAATAATCAAGGATAAGCATAGTTTCAAAGTTCCCGTTTTATTTTCCCTCCCTACACTTAAACTGAACATTGTCCCCAATGTTCCCCGAAAGTATCAAAGTTATGATAATGGAAGGTAATTAAAAACGAAAGAAACTAATACTCCCCTGATTAGCTTGGTAGGATCCGTGTAAAGTGGTGGTTAAATCCTTTTCAAGAAGAATTATTGCGTGAAAAGCTCCTTCCAATCTTATGTAACTTCTTCTTGACAAACTAAACCTGCACACTTGAAGAAAACAAACGAAACCTTCGCGTAAAATCGGCGGTAATAATATATATAAGACTCGATTTAAACTAGGATATAATGCTTGTGGAATGGATGTTTACAGAATTTCTAAGAAAATTAAGACCTGGAAAATTCCAAAAATTTATAAGTAGCTCAGAAAACGAGAAGAAAGTAATCTGATGTTTTTACTCCTTCCTGACGCTGTCAGGTTGCAATCCTGACGCCGTCAGGTTATCCTGACAAAAACTGGTCTGCGATTTTCTGGAAAAAATTCTGGAAAATTTACATCTTTAGAATCTGGAAAAATTTCTGCAAAAACATCCATTATGACTCGATACAAGCATTTTACTCGAACAAACAAACATAAATATCTTTTAGTTAATTGTTATTCTCATGTTTACATTTCTTTTGAGAACCTGTGTAATCCTCCCTACACTTATCCCTTATGTAAAATACCTTTATATGCAATTAAGACGAGGTTAAAAACAAAATAAAGCATTTTTACAAATTTAAACATGAGGATAAACAATTAATAAAAGATATATGACACTAACAAGCAAACAATTAAGCATAGGTTGCCTCCCACGAAGCGCTTTTCTTTATTTAAGAGTCTTGTAGCTAGACTCATAGTCGTGCTCCTATGTTGCCTCACCACCGCCCTCTTGACCCTTTGTTTTACCGTCATCGAAAGGGTGTAGGCGCTGTATGCTTACCGTGGATTCCTTGCCAATGCTGTCAATTATGGTGACGGTTTTATCATTTAAATTGGTCTCCTTAACTGTGAAAGGCCCAAACCATCTTGGTTTGTTTCTTCCTCGTAATGCCCTTATCCGAGATCTATACAATAGCACTTTTTCTCCCTTTAGAAATTCCTTAGGGTCCTTTTTTGCCTTAGGTATCGAGGTGGGATTGCTGCCTAACTTTTTATCGGGTTTCCACAACGTCGCATACAATCCTTGAACCATAAAGTCTCTAAGCCCTTTTTCCCAGTCATTCATCTTCTTCTTAACATTGTTGCCCAGGGCTTTTCGATTTCCACCCGTAATCATTTCCATGATCTTAAGAGGATATCTTGGGATGATGGGTATCCTAGCGTACCCCTTCCCGCTTTTGAGTATCATGATGCCTTCTCCGCATTTGATGGTTGCCATGGCGGTGGCCAGGAACGGCGTCCCAAGAATGAGGGGTACGTTTTTATCTTCCTCAACATCAATGATCACGAAATCCACCGGATAAACGATGTTGGCTACCTCAATTAGAACATCAACAGCGATTCCTATGGGGTGGACATAAGTATGATTAGCTAAGGAAAGTCTAAGGTCGGTCTTGGCTGGTTTCTCCTTAGTTAACTTATTATAGATTGACAATGGCATTATGTTCACATCGGTCCCTTGATCGGCCAAGGCATTTATATTATCCATGTCACCGATGCTAACTGGTATCACGAAATTCCCTATGGTGTCTCGTTTTCTTGTTAACGATTTTTTTATAACCAACTCATATAGAGGTTCCATAGGTAAGGCGTCGTATTCTTCTTCCGTCATTTTCCCTTCAAGAGCTTCCTAAGAACTTCATTGTACCTAAAGTTGTTTACTTGGTTTGCAATGGTTTTCTTGTTAATTTCGTGCTTAAGGTAGTACTCAATGGTCTCAGGTTCATCATTAGGCACAGACTCCTCCTTCGTGCTTTCCTTAGTTTTCCACATCTCAGCCCTTGCATTCTCAGGCATAATGGAAACGGCGTTTACAAATGAAGTGGGAGGGCAATCGTTGCTTCTTACGAGCACTTTTTCGGGAACCTTTGTTTTGGTAAATTCAATTACCAAATTCATCATTTCTTTCATTTTTGCTTGCATTTCCTCTCTCTGCCTATAAACCTCCTCTTCAAATCTGGCTAATCTCTCTGTATGAGCTGCCATGTACTCCCTCATTTGATCCTTGAAGCTTGGTGAAAGTGGTATTGGGGAAGTAGAACGGAAGCGCCTTTCGGAACTTGGGTTTTGCTCGCGACTTGGGGACTCCGAAAAAGGTGTGGAGCGGTTGGTGGAGTTGGCGGATTTGACGACCTCTCGAGGAATTTGTATAGGGGCTCTTTTCTGCCTTTCCATAAGATAATCAATTCCTCTCTCGATGGCACTCAATTGCTCTTCGAGTGTATCGGAGGATTCAGAAGGAGTGGATATGGCATTAACCACGTTAATCGGAGTTTCGGGAGATTCACTCCAATCTTCGTAGCTTTGATCGGCAAGTTCCTCTATAATATCCCATGATTTCTCTGCGTTAAAGTCGCTGAGCCTTCCACCGGCGGCTCGATCAATGGATCGTCGAGTGATGAAATCGGTATGATCATAGAAGATTTGGATTTGAAGCCAAAGATCAATGCCATGGTGTGGAAGTCTACGGAGTAGTTCCTTAAATCGAGTCCATGCTTTGTAAAGAGACTCACCTTGGAGCTGCTGGAATGTCAAGATGTCTCGCCTAAGTTTAGTGGTTCTCCCCGGTGGGAAAAATTGAGCAAGGAAGCGAGAGATAAGATCATCCCAACTTGAGATGGAGCCGGCGGGAAGTCGCTCAAGCCAATTACTAGCTTGGTCCCGTAGAGAGAATTGGAAGAGACGCAGGCGCGTGGTCTCCCGAGTAGTAGCATCAAGGTCGATGGAATCGACAATTTTGAGGAAATCCCTCAGATGCTGATTTGGATCTTCGGAACGAAGTCCATGGAATGCACATCCGTTTTGCACCAACCGGATGGTGTCGGATCGCAGGGCCGTAGTTTGGGCTTGGTCGGGAAGCTCAATGGTGTTCCTATAGCCTAGGTGGCTTGGTCTTGAGTATTCACCAAGAGTACGGGCTCTTGGCGGGTCATTTGGCGGTGGGTTGATGAGTGGTGGTTGGTTATCATCCTCCATGATGAAAAGTGATGGGTGTTACTAACAAAGGTCACGAAGAAGGGGGATAGACTAAGAGAAAGCTAAAAATGAGAAAAATTTACTCGATAGGAATCAAGCAAAGAACCTAAACGAGGTGGACTACTAACTAGCTATTCTATTCCCCGGCAGCGGCGCCAAAAACTTGATAACGCTACACGCGTCGTTCGGGGTCAAGGAAACTTCCTTTTCTTCGAGCAAGTTTTATAACACCCTAGGCAGTGAACCTAATCGTTGTAGTGTAGTAATTAGGGTAAGCCACGGGTATTGATATCGTTCTCTAGGGGATTAGGAATGCTAGTAAGAAGTTACTACGCTAAGGTTAAGGTTGAGGAAGATTATTTTTGTATTTTTATATTTTATGAAATGGAAAGGTACGAATCTCGGGTATTGGATTTGGGGGGGGGGGGGTTGGTATTTCTACCGATTACTCTACTATTATCTAATTATCTAAACTAAGGTTGTGGGAGTCTATGTCTAATTAATGTGTGCTCGTATGATAGTTTAAAGATGTGTTTACTTAGGTTGTACTACTCCTTAATTATCTCCTATTGATGGTTGAGTTGTCACGTCCTTATTCTTAGTTGCGTTGTGTGTCTAAAGTTGTAGGGTATGCGTTTCTCCCTAACTCTTTGAACTTACCAAAGGGTCTCGTCTACAAAACCCACTAGGGATGATAAACTCTTACTCTAAGGCACTCTTTGGATAATTTAGCCTACAACTACTCAGGTAATCATATTCTAAGGTTCACAAAGATGAATCAAGCATTAAGTACACAACGAATGACCTATCGCATTACTAGATCATTGATCAACTAAGATAAGAAACAACCAATCAATATTCAATAATTAAGTTTCATACTTCCCAAGCAAACACACAAATAAATTAGCCGGACATGGAGAACATGCAAGCATACACACAAATAATCAAAGACATAATTGAATTAATGAAGTAAATACTTATCTTGATGTAAGATAGGGTTTAAAACCATAAAATACTGTACAAGACACCTTAGGTTCGGTTTTAGGTTTTTACTCCAAAAGACTCTCTCTAAAACTGAAAAATTCGGATTCTATATATAAGATTACATATGCGACGGCGTCACCTTATGTTTCGTGACGCCGTCGTGTCGCCGTCATTAGGGTTTCGTCTTGGCCACGTTAACCTTGCGACGGCGTCACCTTATGTCCGTGACGCCGTCCTCTTCAGCTTCTGACGTCGTCTGGGTTGCATCTAGGCCGTCTAAGTAGCAACGGCCCACTCTTTTAAAGCCCGACGTCGTCACTTGAAAATAGGGTTTTTGGCTACTGTATCGTCACAAAAAATCCTCTGACGGCGTCGCAATTAACATCTGACGCCGTCGCCTTCTGTTTTCAGCAGCTTTGAGTGTCTCGATTCTGACTTTGGCCATTTTCTTCATATATTCACGCCTTTTCGTCCAAATAAGTGCCATTCCAGCATTTTGCCTTCAAGAGACCTAAAAAGTGAAAAGGATTGATATTAAGCAATAACGGATACAAAAGTGATCAAATAAGGACTTAAACGACCCCTCAAAATGGTACCTTTTAAAACCTTATCAGTGACATAGACTTAAGTTAATTTCCGATCCTCGTAGCTTTTGGGACGACCTCGGTTTTACCGAATACTATATTACACACGACCGGGTACACTGCCCGTTAGTGCATTAGGGTAGACCATAGGTATAACGAGTAATTAGAAATATTAAAACCTGGTCAGTAAAACCTGCATCAAGTTTTTGGCGCCGCTTTCGGGGAGCTATTTAGGATTTTAAATTAAGTTTTTCTTTTATTTTTGTTTTTAGTTTTCTTTTTCTGTTTTTGTTTGTTTCTGATATATCAGGATATGGAAGATTCAGATTTTGACATGCTCACTATGGAAGAATATATTGCTTTGACTCAAGGTAACCAAAGATCAGGCATCGTATATCCCGAGTTTAATGATGACATCGACTTTGAGATCAACTGCCAGTTCATGAGGGAACTTAGACAAAAGCTTTTTTCGGGAACTAAGGATGATGATGCCCACCTACATGTGCGAAGAGTATTAGAGATCGCAGATCTTTTCCACACTCCAGGAGTCACTCAATGTGCATTAATGCTTAGAGTGTTCCCAATTACACTCACTGGTGCAGCCAGAAGATGGATGAAGATGCTTCCTGCTGGGTCGATCAATACATGGAATCTTTTAAAGAAAGCATTCATTCGGAGATATTTTCCTCCTTCGAAGATTGCCAAGAAGATGGAAGAAATAAGGAGTTTCAGACAGAAGATGGATGAAATGCTAGATGAAGCTTGGGAAAGATATAATGACCTTCTTTACATGTGCCCAACGCATGATCTCAGCCACCATCAGATGGTCCTTATTTTCTATATAGGTTTAAACATCCCGTCCGGCCAAATGCTCGACTCTCAAGGACCTATCCCTATAATGCCACCTGCACAAGCCCTTAGATCAATTGAAAAGATGGCTGACCATTCACGAAATCGGTATGATAGAGCAACCACTTGGGCCATAAATAGCAATAGCAATAGCTGGATGACATTGGCGATATCACCAAAAGAATTATTGAACTTGGATGTGATATGAATATGGTTAAGGAAAACATTCATGCTATACAAGAGCATTCTCTCCGAGAAGAACGCAAAGAATATGAGCAGGTCAGATATGTTGAGTCATTGGAGGAAGCTGTCAAAAAATTCTCTAACAATTTAAAAAGGATGCACGACTCGAATGACGAAACGATTAGGAAATTCAAGGAGGGTGCGGACTTGAATTTAAAGAAGCATGACGCTAAAAGGAAAAGCTTGGAGGCTAAACTTAAAGAATTAAACCAAAAGGTCCTGGAAAGTAAAAAGAATGCGGTTGGAACTATCAAAGCAATGGTGGGAAAAATGAAAGAAGTCAACAACGAGCCGGTTCCTGGAGATTTACCTTCTATCAGACCTTATGTCCCACCTATCCCTTTTCCAAGAAGTTTGAAGGTTGTGAGAAATGAAGAAACAAGCAATGATCAATTGAAAAAGATGGAAGCATGGAGCTTACAGGATGATGAAGCAATGCCACAAGCTAATGTGGAATCAATTACAACGCAAAATGATAACACTTCTAACTCTTCTTTTATTACTAACAATCTTGCTAGTTTTGCTATACAGGTTGCTGAAAACATGGATGAAATTGCGCAACCCTTGACCTCAGAAACCTCGTTTGTCGCATCACCCAATGATGGTTATATAGCTCCGGCTACTGAACCAATTTTAGTTGATCTTGGAAAGGAATTAGAGGACAAGATGTTGTACACTTCAGTGATTAACGAGGAGACATATGAGCCGATTAATCAGCCACATCACAAGGTGAACCAATCATCAATGCCATCAACTAAAACGGGTAAGATATGGAGGGAAATGACATCTCCTTTTAGGTATGATCATAATTTATCATTACCCCATCCCATAGCAAATTCACACCCTCATGGTGTTTATTGCTATTTTCACCCACACTTGATTTCAAGTGAGGGGATGAACACCCTTTTACGTAGTAAATAAGGGTGGAGTCAAGCTCGTGACTCGAACAAAAACAAGCATTTCGTGGGAGGCACCCCATGCCTATCTGGTCTTTTCTATTTCATTTGAATAGTTGGGTTTGGTATGTTTGTATTTATATTTTGCAGGAAATGGAGCAAGGAGGATTGCGTTTAAGCTCACCAAAATTGAGAACCATTCTGGAATTTCCATTATGTGCAGTTGTTACGGCGTAACCATAACCTTGAGTTACGGCGTAACCCTCCTCCAGTATCGAAGTTCTCCAGGTTTTATCTAATTACGGCGTAACTCACTTATGTGATTACGCCGTAACCTCTCCTGTAACCAAAATTTTCATTTTAAACTTACACACCATAACCTTGTATTAGTTTTAAATGAACTTTGTGGGTGTGTTCCCTGTAAACCCTCACGAGACTTCACTCGTCCACTTGGGACACCAAGTGGTTTAAAAGGCTTGTTGCATTTGCTAAATGCAACCGTGATTCCTACAAAAGTGAGTTAGGTTTTTCATTTTCTTTTATTACTTGTTGTTTTTCTAGTATGATGCATTTGGTTGTCTTAAGTAAATTCAGGTTATTAAGGTTTGCTCATAAATCTCAAAGCGGGACACGTTTATTCGTGTATTTTCGATCATGCTGAGTTAATCCAGAGGAGTTTTCCGTTCCATCTCTAACCCTTCTTATTTTTTTTTATTATATGCTTAGTATGACCCAAGTGGGGGGAAGAGATTAGATATAGACACCCGCTTGATTTTACTTGCCTTTATTTTTCTAGTTTTTGATGAAAAGTGTTTCATTAGTAAAACTTTGACATGTTTTTCAATACTTAACTGGATTAATCTTTACTAAGCACACCTACCCTATATTTCCATTGTGTGAGGATAAGCCTTTCCGTTTTCCCCTTATATATAATACCATAAAAATGAGTGTGCCGGTGGCTGTAGTAGACTTTAGAACTTGGCCTTGCATATCTTTTCGAGACCATTATCATGAGCATTACACTGAGGTAACTTGGTGTGATCGGTGCAGCTAGGATATAAGGCAATTTTGGATTAAACCCAAATAGCCCATATATGTATTGTGTATATTGACTTTTCACATCGATCAGTCAATCACCCTGTTATACCCTTTTTGTTGCATTCACCATTAGTGCAAGATACCCCTAGATACACCCTTCAGAGCCATCCCTTTCATTTTGTTCACCCAATATAATTGTTTCATTACACCCATTGCCTAGCCTACCCTGTATTTTCCTTATGTCCATGGTCCGGGCGCTGTTGGTTAATTTTGGTTCCACTAGTGAAAGTCACGGGTTTTGAATAAAGGGTTTTGGAAGAAAATCAGGTTTAGATAATAGTTGATCTCAAGTGGGGGGATACTTTTTATGTTCATATCGTTTAAATCCATGTATACCTTGTCTTGCATCAAAAAAAATAAAAAAAAATAAAAAAAAGGAGCATGCAAGCAAGTGTTTTGTCTATAATTAGTGTTTTCGCCTTGTTCAACTAGCGCAAATTTTTACAAATCCGTTTTGTCTTACGGATAAAATTAGAAACCCGAACATTTCTATCTCGCCTTTCAAATTTTAATCAATATTCGTACAATGTGGACATTGTACATTTCAAGTGGGGGGATGGAGATAGAAATGGTCGATTTTGATAGAAATATGTGCTAAATTGACTCAAATTTTAAAATTATTTATAGTACATTTTTTTTCATTGATGATGAAGGCCGAGTTAATGCCTCTTATTTTCCTAATTTATGGAGATCATGAGGCACTACTCTATATTTCTTATGCATTGACTCGTGTATTGAAGACCCCTTGACTTTTGACCCTAGGTTTTTGCTATGGGATTGAATGCGACTAATGGTGGGGCGACTGTGGACTTAGGAATCTATTTTTTCGTGTCTTTTTATTTACACCCATTCAAATTTTCCCATGTCTTATCATACCCTTAGTCATGAATCGAGCTTAGGTGAGGAAGCGAGCAATCATTGGTGTCTTGACCATGGATTTGATCATGTATCATTGATTTTGTTCCCTTCGCCATAGCCCGTTAGTAATGACAAAATAACCCCATAAGCCTTTATGTTGTGTCAACCCATTGCCTTTTAGAATAGCTGCATCCATAGACTCTAGTGGTGGAGATTAGTATCTTTGCCAAGCCTATGATAGAATACTCGCCATGACTGAGCAGTTGAGTGATCACTCAAAAGTAAACACATGAATTGTGAGAGAGAGTTTGATTTCAATTCCCTTTTCGTGAGGTGCTCGGTTTGAAATTTTCTAGCTTAGGTGATTTTTAAACTCATATCTTCCAATTAATCTTGGGAGATATCTTTTTAAGAATTATTTAAAGGGTCTACTTGAGGGCAAGTAGAGTTAAAGTAGGGGGATATTTGATAACATCAAATTAGCCTGATCTTTTATATATCAAATTCCCGTGTTTATGGGCTCATTTGTATTAATATGGTACTTAATTCGTTCATATTCGTTCATATTTTCATTTCCGGATAAATGAGGCGTTGGAGCGGAAAAGATATGATATAAGGCCAAATATATGTTCTGAAGATAGATTTACGAGGGCCTATGAATTCAGTGTGAAGATTATGACGTAACTCATTAATAATGTTACTCCCTCCGTCCCTAAATTCAGTGTGAAGATTATGAAGATTATGACGTAACTCATTAATTCAGTGTGAAGATTATGAAGATTATGACGTAACTCATTAATAATGTCCATGTTTGACTTTCAAAGTCATGCTTTCTCAACTTTGACCGTAAATAGTTTTATTTGTGTTATATTATATTCGATGAAACTTATATTAATTAAAAGACATTTAAAAACACAATTCATTCATATATTTTGTATCAAATATTATATAAGACAAACAAAAATATTCAAAGTCAAAGTTGAAAAAGAAAGACTTCAAAATTCAAAAGTGGACACTTATTTAGGGACGGAGGGAGTATGACGTAAATATGATGCTTTGAAGGATACGGCGTAACCAACTCTTATGGTTACGACGTAATTATTTTTGTGAAGGTTACGGTGTAACATGGCAATTTAGTTACGCCGTAGAGATAATTTCAGAGTGGATAAGTATGTGCATACGAAGAATTATGGCGTAACCTAGTGATTTAGTTACGCCGTAATTACTTGGGCGAAAAGTTTTGAAGTCCATGGACTGGAAGCGGCAAGTTAATATTTATTTTATTCACTTCTAGGACCAAGTTTATAAATATCAAGAATGACGAGGGGCTGAAGCCGTAAATATCTTATAAGTATTATTAAGGCTTTTGGACTTGATATGAATCCATGCGCTACTTCAAGGGCCTAAGTCGTAGTGAAGGCTTATAAAGTTTCAAATATAAGAAAGGATAATGAAAAGTACGAAGTAACATAAGTTACGACGTAATTATTCTAATTTAGTTACGGCGTAACTTTAATGAATTTAATTACGACGTAATTAGTTACGGCGTAATTAGCCCTTAAGGTTACGCCGTAACCTTGTCGCGGCCTATAAATACAGCCCTAAATATGCATTTTTGATTATCTCTCTTCACCCCTCTCCTAGGGGTCGATTAGGGCACCACTCCAGGGCAATTTCCAGTAGTCCGAAGCCATTTTTCAAGAAAAAATTCACCTGCAATCATCATCATTATTAGCTTTTCATCAAGTAATATTTTATCAAACATTATGTTTGATTCTATTCATGTTTTATTATTATCGTTGGATTAATTTACTAAATGTTTGGCTAAGCACCTCTGGTGCTGGCCTAGTTATGATTCCTTAATTGTTTTGTTTGCGTTTACATTGCTTTCGTATAATTATTTCTAAGTGTATACATGCATAGTTTATTGGTAGCCACCCTTGTTTCGGTAGTTTTGAATGGCGGTAGAGGCCAATCGCTTAGGAGATATGACCAACTGACCTTAAGTGAGCGGACTGAGACGGGAAGGGTAAGATATGATCAACTGACGACCCTTTCTACTTGTGCGATTTGACCAACTGATCACCTACCGTTTGGATGAACTTAAGAATTAGGGGGTGAGTGTCTAAGATGCTAGCGCTCGGGCACTCACTATTATAAGTCTAGCATGTAGTGGAACTTAATGACTCGGCTTAGGGGACCAGGAACAACTGGACTTATGAGGGGATACCTGACTTCTCCAATGGTGGCATCTTTGCTGATAGGTTAGGGCGAACTGACCAAATGCTGTCCTCTTGACTTTGACCCCACCTGAAGTAATTGGAAGTAATTAGACGTAAGCATTACTAGTTAGAATGAGTAACTAGGTTAGCACCACTTTCCTCCATTGATTTCAATTCTTGCCTTTATCTACATTCTTTTATTCCTTTATTTTATTAGTTAATTTATTATTTCAATCTTAAAAGCAATTAAAATTGTGACATAGACTTAAGTTAATTTTCGATCCTCGTAGCTCTTGGGACGACCTCAGTTTTACCGAGTACTACACTACACACGACCGGGTACACTGCCCGTTAGTGCATTAGGGTAGACCATAGGTATAACGAGTAATTATAAATATTAAAACTTGGTCAGTAAAACCTGCATCAGGGATCGAACCCTGGTGGCTTGTGTGGGAGGCCAAGGTGATACCCATCTGAGATAGGCATACCATCATTTATATTTATGCACTTTAGCTCCTTTAACCCCTCTTTGTTGATAGTGCATTTTTTAATACTAAAAGGTTCAAAATAGTTTTGACCTATCAATTTAAGGGGGTTATGGACCGGATAAAAACTTGAAAAAAATACCGTCGGACTCATTTTTTTGTGCTCTTTCTAATGGTATGCTCGAGGAATTTTTTCGACTTCGTTTGAACCTCAAAAATGTGAAAAAGTCGTCGAAACTCATATAAAAATCACCGTTTTTGCTTTGTTTTCAAACCCTTTTACCTGCAATACATAATAACACATAAGAAACATATTTTCAATATAATTTCACAAGTTTGCTATATATTTTATGGTTATTAGTCCGCATATAATTAAAAGGTGATGCCGTGGCAGTTGTAATCTTGTATACAGAAATCGATTTTTCAGACTTTAAAGAGGTAGACTTGTGGAGTAAAAACCTAAAACGATTGTAGTCCGGTTTGGACAGTATTTTAGGGTTCTAATACCCTATTTTACATCGAGATAAGTTATTTATTCCCTTTATTTCATTATATCTTCAATTGAACGTGTGTATGCTTGCATGTTTAACATGTCCGGCTAATTTACTTGTGTGTTTGCTTAGATCTATGAAACCTAGTTATTAATTATTGATTGGTTGTCTCTTATCTTAATTGTAATTGGCTTAGGAGTTCATGAAGTCATCGTTGTGTTATTAATGCTTGATTAATCTTTGTGATCATTAGTTTATAATTACTAGTGGAATTGTAGGCTAAATATCCAAAGAAAACCTTAGTGTTAAGTGTATGAATCCTATAGATTTCGTAGTCATTAACCTTAAAGTTCTCTCAAAGAGTTAGGGATAAAAGCACACCCTACGACCTTAGAAAACACAACGCGTTAAGAATAAGGACGTGACAATTCAACCACCAATAAAAGATAACTAGGGAGTAATATTATCTAGGTAGACACATCTTTAATCATCATACGAGCACACATCAATAGACATAGACTACCCATTAGTTTAGATAATTAGATAAGTAGAGTAATCGGTAGAAATACCCACCCCCAAATTCAAACCCCGAGATTTTACCATTAGCTTTATAAAAAAATATAAAAAGATAAAAAATAATCTTCTTCAACCTCAAACCTTAGCGTAGTAATTTCTCACTAGCATTCCTATTCCCCTAGAGAACGATATCAATCCTCGAGGCTTATCCTAATACTACACTACAACAATTAGGTTCACTGCCTAGGTGGTTGAAAAACTTGCTTGAAAAAAAGGAAGTTTCCTTTGACCCCGAATGCGCGTTGTACGCGTATCAAGTTTTTGGCGCCGCTGCCGGGGAATAGAATAGCTAGTTAGATTTCCATCTCGTTTAGGTTTCCTTGCTTGATTCCTATCAAGTAAGATTTTTTCTCATTTTTAGCTTCCTCGTAGTATATCCCCCTTCTTCATGAATTTGTTCATAGCCCCATCACTTCATGGAAGGTGATAATCAACCACCACTCATCAACCCACCACCAAATGACCCGCCAAGAGCCCGTACTCTTGTTGAATACTCTAGACCAAGCCACCAAGGCTATAGGAACACCATTGAGCTCCCCGATCAAGCTCAAACTACGGCCCTGCGATCCGACACCATCCGGTTGGTGCAAAATGGATGTGAATTCCATGGACTTCGTTCCTAAGATCTTAATCAGCATCTTAAGGATTTCCTTAAAATCATGGGTTCCATCGACGTTGATGCTACTACTCGGAAGACCACGCGCTTGCGTCTCTTCCAATTCTCTCTAAGGGACCAAGCTAGTAATTGGCTTGAGCGAGTTCCCGCCGACTCCATCTCAAGTTGGGATGATCTCACTACCCGCTTCCTTGCCCAATATTTCCCACCAGGGAGAACTACTAAGCTTAGAAGAGACACCATAACATTCCAACAACTTCAAGGCGAGTCCCTCTACGAGGCATGGACCCGATTCAAGGACTTGCTCCATAGAGTCCCTCATCATGGCATTGATCTTTGGCTTCAAGTCCAAATCTTTTACGATCATACCAACTTCATTACCAAGCGATCCATTGATCGAGCCGCCGGTGGAAGGCTTAGCAACTTCAACGTAGAAGAATCATGGGATATTATAGAAGAGCTTGCCGATCAAAGCTACGGAAATTGGAATGAATCCCATGAAACCCCCGTTAAAATGGTTAATGCCATATCAGTTCCTCATGAGCCTTACAACATTACTAAAGAGCAAGTTAGTGCTCTTGAGAGAAGGATCGATTAATTAATTAAGAGGCAAAAGAGAGCGTCTAGACCAATTCATTGAGCAACGGTTAATTCCGTTAACTCCGCCAACCACCCAACACCTCTCTCTGAATCACCAAGCCGTGAGCAAAGTCCCAACTTCGGACGACACTTCCGTTCTACCTCTCCAATTCCACTCTCACCAAGCTTCAAGGAACAAATGAGAGAGTACATGGCAGCCCATACGGAAAGACTAGCAAAATTTGAAGAGGAGGGGTTTATAGGCAAAGGGAGGAAATACAGGAAAAAATGGCTGAGATGATGAACTTAGTGAAAGATTACACTAAAATGAAGGTTCCTGAGAAGGTGCTAGTGAGAAACGATGATCATCCTCTCCCCACTTCGTTTGTTAACGCCATTTCCATTGTTTTCGATGAAGGTGGATTAGTTGAGAAGAAGGAGACTGAGAGCAGCAAGGATAGTAAAGAAAAGGAGGATGGTGAAACTAATAATGAACCCGAGATCATTGAATATTACCTTAGCATGAGATTAATAAGAAAACAATTGTTAATAAAGTGAATAACTTTAGTTACAATGAGGTTCTTAGGATAACCCTCGAAGGAAAAATAAAAGAAGAAGATTATGACACCATGCCTATGGGACCTATGTACGAGTTGGTTCTAAGAAAACCAGTAGCAAAAAAACAAGAAACCTCTGGGAATTTTGTAATACCATGTAGCATAGGCGACATCGAGAATATAAATGCCTTAGCCGATCAGGGATCCGATGTAAACATAATGCCACTATCAGTCTATAGAAAGTTGACTAAGGAGGAGCCAACCAAGACAAATCTTAGACTTTCTTTGGCAAATCACACGTATGTTTATCCCATAGGAATAGCGGAGGATGTCTTAATTGAGGTGGCCAATATTGTCTATCCGGTGGACTTTGTGAGTATAGACATTGAGGAAGATAGAAATATGTCACTCATTCTTGGAACATGTTTTCTGGCCACCGCCAAGGCAACCATCAAATGCGGTGAGGGTATCATGATACTCAAAAGTGGCAAAGGATATATTAGGATACCTATTGTTCCAAGATACCCGTTGAAAATTATGGAGAAGATAAATGATGAGAATCCGCAGGTCCCTAATAATACTGTTAAAAAGAAAATTAATGAATGGGTAAGGGGGCTTAGAGAGTTCATGGTTCAAGGGTTAAATGCAACAGTGTGGAAACGTGATAAAAAGTTAGGAAATAACTATACCACGATACCAAAAACTCAAAAGAACCCTAAGGAATTTTTGAATGGAGAAAATGTGCTTTTGTATAAATCTAGAATAAAAGCACTAAGAGGAAGGAATAAGCCAAGATGGTTTGGACCCTATACGGTGAAAGAAACTAATCTAAAAGGTGGAATGATAACATCAAATAGTCCTGATTATTAAGTGTCAATTTCCCCCTATAATGCTTGTAATTTATATCATTTATATGGATTTACGCTTCTTTTCCATTATTTTCCACTTTCAGGTAAATTACGAGCATTGGAGCTAAAGAGACGCGGAACTGGAGAAATATCAAAAGATTCATCTTAGTATGCTGATTTTGAAGAAGTTACGGCGTAACTCCTCTATCACATTACGCCGTAACTATTGCGTGACTCAGAATACCAACTTATCAGAAGGTTACGGCGTAACTCTCCCCAAAGGTTATGACGTAACTACATTAGGTCAAATGAGGATCCACGCCGCTGATAACTACGCCGTAACTACATCATCAACTATGGCGTAACCAAGTTTAACGAAGACTACGGTGTAACCACTAATAAGGTTACGCCGTAACCAACAGATCTAGTGCTGTTACGGAGGAATTGAAGGTTATGACGTAACTATTATAATAGTTACGCCGTAACCCATATCTGGCCTATAAATACCCACGAATTCTATCATTTCTAATCATCCCATTCCACACACAAAAACCAGAAAACGTGGGAAAAAGATAAAGGAAGGTACAGAGTAGCATACGAAGCTGTATCCAAGGGAGAAATCACCCCCTACGATAAGCATTAGCATTTCTTATTTTCTTTACTTTCAATTCATGTATTTCGTACCTTTGAATATTGAATTAGATTGTATGATTAATATGAGCGGCTAAGCACCTCTTGGTGCTAGCCTAGTTATGATTAGTTAATTGTTTTGTCTATGTTTATTTTACTTCCGCATAATTATTTCTAAGTGTATGCATGCATAGTTTATTGGTAGCCACCCTTGGTTTGGTAGTTTTGAATGGCGGTAAAGGCCAATTGCCTAGGAGATATGACCAACTGACCCTAGGTGAGCGGACTGAGACGGGAAAGGTAAGATATGACCAACTGACGACCCTTTCTACTTGTGCGATATGACCAACTGATCACCTATCGTTTAGATGAACTTAAGAATTAGGGGGTGAGTGTCTAAGTTCCTAATGGTCGGGCACTCACTATTATAAATCTAGCATGTAGCGGTACTTAATGACTTGGCTTAGGGGACCAGGAAAAACAGGACTTATGAGGGGACACCTGACTTCTCCTGTGGTGGCATCTTTGCTGATAGGTTAGGGTGACATGACCAAATGTTGTCCTCTCGACTTTGACCCCACCTGAAGTAATTGGAAGTAAGTAGGCGTATACATAACTAGCTAGGAGGATTAACTAGGTTAGCACCACTCTCCTCTATTGATTTCCCTTTACCTTTTATTTGCTTTTATTCTGCTTTAGTAGTTTAATAATTAATTCCTTATCACAATCTTAATAAAAACTGTGACACTTAAACTTAGTAATAATCCAACTCACATAGCTCTTGGGACGACCTCGGCTTTACCGATTACTACACAACACGTGATCGGGTACACTGCCCGTTAGCGCATTAGGGTAGACCATAGGTATAACGAGAATTATAAATATTAAAACCTGGTCGGTAAAACCAGCATCAAGTTTTTGGCGCCGCTGCCGGGGAGTTATAATAGGATTGCTATTAAGTCTTTCATTTTGATTTTGTTTTAAACTTTTTTATTATTCTCACGATCATTATTCAAGTTTTCAGGTACCATGGAAGTTGTTAACATCGATTGGAGCGGATGTCCGTTTCAAAATCAAAGACCAATTTATGAGGGAGCTTCGTGCTAACCCTTTTTCAGGAAATAGGGACGAGGATGCATATGAGCACGTTGAAAATGTCCAATACATCGCTAGCCTTTTCAACATTCTGGGCGTGTCTCATGATGCTATTATGTTAAGGGTATTCCGCATGACTCTTACTGGAGCTGCCAGAAGATGGATTGAAAGATTGCCCGCCGGGGCAATTAATACTTGGGCCCTACTCAAGAAGCATTTCATTCAAAGGTATTGTCCACCTTCGAAGATTTCTAACCAGCTTTTAGAGATCCATAATTTTAAGCAGGAAGACGACGAAACATTGTACCAAGCCTAGGATAGGTACAACGATCTTCTGTACAGATGTCCTACAAACGATTTGAACAACCAGCAAAAGGTCAACATCTTCTACAAAGGAATCAACGTAACTATCAAGGACCTATCCCAAACATGACACCTACTCTTGCAATTGAAGCCATTCAAAAAATGGCTGAACATTCTCAAAAATGGCACGACGGAGGAAGCAAAAGAAATCAAAGCGGAAGTTTTGACGGAATTGCAGCGATCGCCAGTAAAATTGAAAATCTGAGTCGAGACACACTAAAAATCAGAGAAACCGTTCATGCCATCCAAGTAGGTTATGAAAGCTGTGGAGGAGGACACCTCACGAAGAATTGTCCTCATGTCAACAAAGAAAATATAATTGAAGAAGCCAAGTATGGAGAAAATCGACCGTTTTATGGAGATAATCGAAATAGTAACGGGTATCGGGGAAATTACAATCGTGGGCCTTATGGAGAAAGAAAGCCCAGTCTTGAAGAAACAATTAACAAGTTCCTAGAGAGTTCAGCCCAAAGACAAAAGGAGCAAGATGAGTGGTTAAAAGAATTCCAGGAAAACACTGACAGAAACCTTTCCAAGCACGACACAACCCTAAAAAACCTAGAATCTATGGTGGAAAAGCTCAGTGAAAAAGTAAGGATGAATAACAATAAACCTGAAGGATCGAAACCTGCTATGGAATGTAAAGTGATTTTTGCTGGTGATAACTCGAAAGTTCAGGCCAATAATACGGATTCAGGTGTTGATCCCGTCGACAGATCTGAGTCACGCCGTAACCTGCCTTATGAGTTACGGCATAACTATGTTTTTGACAGCGATAACGGGGTTATGAAGGATATTGAGGAAAACAACTCTAATGAGTTACGCCGTAACCAAGAATCTCAGTTACGGCGTAACTGGGATACATGGGCAGACAGCTTCCTTGAAGTTGACGAATCAGGAATGCAGGTAATTAACAAATGGTCCCATGACATTAATCTATGCCCATTGTCCCCATCTAAAAAGAAATATCACTGGTGAAAAGCTATACCCATGACTAAGGGGGAATCATATGATCTTTGGGCTTCATGCGACCTTTGAAACGAAACTTGCGACGAATGAGCTGATAAGGATAGGATCAAGAATAACAAATTTATGTGGGCTGCGTATACTGATGAAGAAAGGTTAGAAAAATTCTCCTTAGAGGAATAAGAAGAGGTGCCTATCACTCATTGGTGCACTCCAATAATCGTAACCGATGATGAGTCCACTCGAGCATGGCCTACGTGCGACCCTTCCGTGAATATTGCAACGGCGGGGATAGTATTAAAGAAGAAGAGTGGACGTGTCCTCATGAGCTTGAAAGACATAGTATGAAGTTCGGGGATTTGACATTTGATGATTGGTACGCAATACAATTCAGGAATGCTAAGATTAGCCCGAATCTTCTTAAAAAGCTCTAGATTGATTTCGAGGATCATCATCAGAAAAAGGAAGTGGTTAAAAATGACATCTACTGTACGGAAGGTCATTTAAGCGAAACTGAAAACAATGAGATCCGTAGTCACTGGTGCGAAAAAATAAAATCTCCTGGGGAAATTTTCTGGGCGTCATGCAACCCTTATGAAGATATATGTAACTAGGGAAGCAGCTCAAAGAGATTAGGAAAAGAAGAATTCTTTTGGTCCTCAACCAACGATGAGAAGAGAATGAGTTTGTCTTGGAAGCAACCTGACGTCTTCTGGTCTGCTGCGTTTTTCAGAGAACGAGTTTGATAAGGATTTAAAATGTACACTTTTAAGGGGTCATTTAAGCCCTTAATCGTCCACTTTTATATCCGTTACTGCTTAATATTGTTTCTTATCACTTTTTAGGTCTCTTGGAAGCAAAATGCTGGAATGAAGCATTTTTGGACGAAAAGGAGTAAATATATGAAGAAAATAGCTAAGTCAAGATCAAGACACTCAAGCTGCTAAAATTACACATGACGGCGTCACAAACCAAGGGCGACACCGTCCCTCGTTAGGTGATTGGATTTGTGACGGCTCAGTAGCGAATTCACTAGAATTTCCTCCCCAGACGGCCCAGATCCAGATTTAGACGATGTCAGAACTGAAGACTGACGGCATCACAACCACAACATGACGATGTCGCAACGTTGACTTGACCAAGACGAAACCTTAATGACGGCGATCTGACGGCATCACAATTAAAATATGACGTCGTCGCAGTTGTAATCTTATATATAGAAATCGATTTTTCAGACTTTAAAGAAGTAGACTTATCGAGTAAAAACCTAAAATGATTGTAGTCCGGTTTGGACAATATTTTAGGGTTCTAATACCCTATTTTACATCAAGATAAGTTATTTATTCCCTTGATTTCATTATGTCTTCAATTGAATGTGTGTATGCTTTCATGTTTAACATGTCCAACTAATTTACTTGTGTGTTTGCTTAGATCTATGAAACCTAGTTATTAATTATTAATTGGTTGTCTCTTATCTTAATTGGAATTGGCTTAGGAGTGCATGAATTCATCGTTGTGTTATTAATGATTGATTAATATTTGTGATCATTAGTTTATAATTACTAGTGGAATTGTAGGCTAAATATCCAAAGAAAACCTTAGTGTTAAGTTTATGAATCCTAGAGATTTCATAGTCATTAACCTTAAGGTTGTCTCAAAGAGTTAGGAATAAAAGAACACCCTATGACCTTAGAAAACACAACGCGTTAAGAATAAGGACGTGACAATTCAACCACCAATAAAAGATAACTAGGGAGTAATAGTATCTAGGTAGACACATCTTTAATCATCATACGAGCAAACATCAATAGACATAGACTACCCATTAGTTTAGATAATTAGATAAGTAGAGTAATCGGTAGAAATACCAACCCTCAAATCCAAACCCTGAGATTTTACCATTAGCTTTATAAAAAAATATAAAATGATAAAAAATAATCTTCCTCAACCTCAAACCTTAGCGTAGTAATTTCTCACTAGCATTCCTATTCTCCTAGAGAACGATATCAATCCTTGAGGCTTACCCTAATACTATACTACAACGATTAGGTTCACTGCGTAGGTGGTTGAAAAACTTGCTCGAAGAAAAGGAAGTTTCTTTGACCCCGAACGCGCGTTGTACGCGTATCAAGTTTTTGGCGCCGCTGCCGGGGAATAGAATAGCTAGTTAGATTTCCATCTCGTTTAGGTTTCCTTGCTTGATTCCTATCAAGTAAGATTTTTTCTCATTTTTAGCTTCCTCGTAGTATATCCCCCTTCTTCATGAATTTGTTCATAGCCCCATCACTTTCATCATGGAAGGTGATAATCAACCACCACTCATCAACCCACCACCAAATGACCCGCCAAGAGCCCGTACTCTTGTTGAATACTCTAGACCAAGCCACCAAGGCTATAGGAACACCATTGAGCTCCCCGATCAAGCTCAAACTACGGCCCTGCGATCCGACACCATCCGGTTGGTGCAAAATGGATGTGAATTCCATGGACTTCGTTCCTAAGATCTTAATCAGCATCTTAAGGATTTCCTTAAAATCATGGGTTCCATCGACGTTGATGCTACTACTCGGAAGACCACGCGCTTGCGTCTCTTCCAATTCTCTCTAAGGGACCAAGCTAGTAATTGGCTTGAGCGAGTTCCCGCCGACTCCATCTCAAGTTAGGATGATCTCACTACCCACTTCCTTGCCCAATTTTTCCCACCAGGGAGAATTACTAAGCTTAGAAGGGACATCTTGACGTTCCAACAACTTCAAGGCAAGTCCCTCTACGAGGCATGGACCCAATTCAAGGACTTGCTCCACAGAGTCCCTCATCATGGCATTGATCTTTGGCTTCAAGTCCAAATCTTTTATGATCATACCAACTTCATTACCAAGCGATCCATTGATCGAGCCACCGGTGGAAGGCTTAGCAACTTCAATGCAGAAGAATCATGGGATATTATAGAAGAGCTTGTCGGTCAAAGCTACGGAAATTGGAATGAATCCCATGAAACCCCCGTTAAAATGGTTAATGCCATATCAGTTCCTCATGAGCCTTCCAGCATTACTAAAGAGCAAGTTAGTGCTCTTGAGAAAAGGATCCGATTATCTAATTGAGAGGCAAAAGAGAGTGTCTGGACCAATTCATCGAGCAACGGTTAATTCTGTTAACTCCCCCAACCACCCAACACCTCTCTCTGAATCACCAAGCCGTGAGCAAAGTCCCAACTTCGGACTGACACGGTTCCGTTCTACCTCTCCAATTCCACTCTCACCAAGCTTCAAGGAACAAATGAGAGAGTACATGGCAGCCCATACGGAAAGACTAGCGAAATTTGAAGAGGAGGGGTTTATAGGCAAAGGGAGGAAATACAGGAAAAATGGCTGAGATGATGAACTTAGTGAAAGATTACACTAAAATGAAGGTTCCTGAGAAGGTGCTAGTGAGAAACGATGATCATCCTCTCCCCACTTCGTTTGTTAACGCCATTTCCATTGTTTTCGATGAAGGTGGATTAGTTGAGAAGAAGGAGACTGAGAGCAGCAAGGATAGTAAAGAAAAGGAGGATGGTGAAACTAATAATGAACCCGAGATCATTGAATATTACCTTAGCATGAGATTAATAAGAAAACAATTGTTAATAAAGTGAATAACTTTAGTTACAATGAGGTTCTTAGGATAACCCTCGAAGGAAAAATAAAGAAGAAGATTATGACACCATGCCTATGGGACCTATGTACGAGTTGGTTCTAAGAAAACCAGTAGCAAAAAAACAAGAAACCTCTGGGAATTTTGTAATACCATGTAGCATAGGCGACATCGAGAATATAAATGCCTTAGCCGATCAGGGATCCGATGTAAACATAATGCCACTATCAGTCTATAGAAAGTTGACTAAGGAGGAGCCAACCAAGACAAATCTTAGACTTTCTTTGGCAAATCACACGTATGTTTATCCCATAGGAATAGCGGAGGATGTCTTAATTGAGGTGGCCAATATTGTCTATCCGGTGGACTTTGTGAGTATAGACATTGAGGAAGATAGAAATATGTCACTCATTCTTGGAACATGTTTTCTGGCCACCGCCAAGGCAACCATCAAATGCGGTGAGGGTATCATGATACTCAAAAGTGGCAAAGGATATATTAGGATACCTATTGTTCCAAGATACCCGTTGAAAATTATGGAGAAGATAAATGATGAGAATCCGCAGGTCCCTAATAATACTGTTAAAAAGAAAATTAATGAATGGGTAAGGGGGCTTAGAGAGTTCATGGTTCAAGGGTTAAATGCAACAGTGTGGAAACGTGATAAAAAGTTAGGAAATAACTATACCACGATACCAAAAACTCAAAAGAACCCTAAGGAATTTTTGAATGGAGAAAATGTGCTTTTGTATAAATCTAGAATAAAAGCACTAAGAGGAAGGAATAAGCCAAGATGGTTTGGACCCTATACGGTGAAAGAAACTAATCTAAAAGGTGGAATGATAACATCAAATAGTCCTGATTATTAAGTGTCAATTTCCCCCTATAATGCTTGTAATTTATATCATTTATATGGATTTACGCTTCTTTTCCATTATTTTCCACTTTCAGGTAAATTACGAGCATTGGAGCTAAAGAGACGCGGAACTGGAGAAATATCAAAAGATTCATCTTAGTATGCTGATTTTGAAGAAGTTACGGCGTAACTCCTCTATCACATTACGCCGTAACTATTGCGTGACTCAGAATACCAACTTATCAGAAGGTTACGGCGTAACTCTCCCCAAAGGTTATGACGTAACTACATTAGGTCAAATGAGGATCCACGCCGCTGATAACTACGCCGTAACTACATCATCAACTATGGCGTAACCAAGTTTAACGAAGACTACGGTGTAACCACTAATAAGGTTACGCCGTAACCAACAGATCTAGTGCTGTTACGGAGGAATTGAAGGTTATGACGTAACTATTATAATAGTTACGCCGTAACCCATATCTGGCCTATAAATACCCACGAATTCTATCATTTCTAATCATCCCATTCCACACACAAAAACCAGAAAACGTGGGAAAAAGATAAAGGAAGGTACAGAGTAGCATACGAAGCTGTATCCAAGGGAGAAATCACCCCCTACGATAAGCATTAGCATTTCTTATTTTCTTTACTTTCAATTCATGTATTTCGTACCTTTGAATATTGAATTAGATTGTATGATTAATATGAGCGGCTAAGCACCTCTTGGTGCTAGCCTAGTTATGATTAGTTAATTGTTTTGTCTATGTTTATTTTACTTCCGCATAATTATTTCTAAGTGTATGCATGCATAGTTTATTGGTAGCCACCCTTGGTTTGGTAGTTTTGAATGGCGGTAAAGGCCAATTGCCTAGGAGATATGACCAACTGACCCTAGGTGAGCGGACTGAGACGGGAAAGGTAAGATATGACCAACTGACGACCCTTTCTACTTGTGCGATATGACCAACTGATCACCTATCGTTTAGATGAACTTAAGAATTAGGGGGTGAGTGTCTAAGTTCCTAATGGTCGGGCACTCACTATTATAAATCTAGCATGTAGCGGTACTTAATGACTTGGCTTAGGGGACCAGGAAAAACAGGACTTATGAGGGGACACCTGACTTCTCCTGTGGTGGCATCTTTGCTGATAGGTTAGGGTGACATGACCAAATGTTGTCCTCTCGACTTTGACCCCACCTGAAGTAATTGGAAGTAAGTAGGCGTATACATAACTAGCTAGGAGGATTAACTAGGTTAGCACCACTCTCCTCTATTGATTTCCCTTTACCTTTTATTTGCTTTTATTCTGCTTTAGTAGTTTAATAATTAATTCCTTATCACAATCTTAATAAAAACTGTGACACTTAAACTTAGTAATAATCCAACTCACATAGCTCTTGGGACGACCTCGGCTTTACCGATTACTACACAACACGTGATCGGGTACACTGCCCGTTAGCGCATTAGGGTAGACCATAGGTATAACGAGAATTATAAATATTAAAACCTGGTCGGTAAAACCAGCATCAAGTTTTTGGCGCCGCTGCCGGGGAGTTATAATAGGATTGCTATTAAGTCTTTCATTTTGATTTTGTTTTAAACTTTTTTATTATTCTCACGATCATTATTCAAGTTTTCAGGTACCATGGAAGTTGTTAACATCGATTGGAGCGGATGTCCGTTTCAAAATCAAAGACCAATTTATGAGGGAGCTTCGTGCTAACCCTTTTTCAGGAAATAGGGACGAGGATGCATATGAGCACGTTGAAAATGTCCAATACATCGCTAGCCTTTTCAACATTCTGGGCGTGTCTCATGATGCTATTATGTTAAGGGTATTCCGCATGACTCTTACTGGAGCTGCCAGAAGATGGATTGAAAGATTGCCCGCCGGGGCAATTAATACTTGGGCCCTACTCAAGAAGCATTTCATTCAAAGGTATTGTCCACCTTCGAAGATTTCTAACCAGCTTTTAGAGATCCATAATTTTAAGCAGGAAGACGACGAAACATTGTACCAAGCCTAGGATAGGTACAACGATCTTCTGTACAGATGTCCTACAAACGATTTGAACAACCAGCAAAAGGTCAACATCTTCTACAAAGGAATCAACGTAACTATCAAGGACCTATCCCAAACATGACACCTACTCTTGCAATTGAAGCCATTCAAAAAATGGCTGAACATTCTCAAAAATGGCACGACGGAGGAAGCAAAAGAAATCAAAGCGGAAGTTTTGACGGAATTGCAGCGATCGCCAGTAAAATTGAAAATCTGAGTCGAGACACACTAAAAATCAGAGAAACCGTTCATGCCATCCAAGTAGGTTATGAAAGCTGTGGAGGAGGACACCTCACGAAGAATTGTCCTCATGTCAACAAAGAAAATATAATTGAAGAAGCCAAGTATGGAGAAAATCGACCGTTTTATGGAGATAATCGAAATAGTAACGGGTATCGGGGAAATTACAATCGTGGGCCTTATGGAGAAAGAAAGCCCAGTCTTGAAGAAACAATTAACAAGTTCCTAGAGAGTTCAGCCCAAAGACAAAAGGAGCAAGATGAGTGGTTAAAAGAATTCCAGGAAAACACTGACAGAAACCTTTCCAAGCACGACACAACCCTAAAAAACCTAGAATCTATGGTGGAAAAGCTCAGTGAAAAAGTAAGGATGAATAACAATAAACCTGAAGGATCGAAACCTGCTATGGAATGTAAAGTGATTTTTGCTGGTGATAACTCGAAAGTTCAGGCCAATAATACGGATTCAGGTGTTGATCCCGTCGACAGATCTGAGTCACGCCGTAACCTGCCTTATGAGTTACGGCATAACTATGTTTTTGACAGCGATAACGGGGTTATGAAGGATATTGAGGAAAACAACTCTAATGAGTTACGCCGTAACCAAGAATCTCAGTTACGGCGTAACTGGGATACATGGGCAGACAGCTTCCTTGAAGTTGACGAATCAGGAATGCAGGTAATTAACAAATGGTCCCATGACATTAATCTATGCCCATTGTCCCCATCTAAAAAGAAATATCACTGGTGAAAAGCTATACCCATGACTAAGGGGGAATCATATGATCTTTGGGCTTCATGCGACCTTTGAAACGAAACTTGCGACGAATGAGCTGATAAGGATAGGATCAAGAATAACAAATTTATGTGGGCTGCGTATACTGATGAAGAAAGGTTAGAAAAATTCTCCTTAGAGGAATAAGAAGAGGTGCCTATCACTCATTGGTGCACTCCAATAATCGTAACCGATGATGAGTCCACTCGAGCATGGCCTACGTGCGACCCTTCCGTGAATATTGCAACGGCGGGGATAGTATTAAAGAAGAAGAGTGGACGTGTCCTCATGAGCTTGAAAGACATAGTATGAAGTTCGGGGATTTGACATTTGATGATTGGTACGCAATACAATTCAGGAATGCTAAGATTAGCCCGAATCTTCTTAAAAAGCTCTAGATTGATTTCGAGGATCATCATCAGAAAAAGGAAGTGGTTAAAAATGACATCTACTGTACGGAAGGTCATTTAAGCGAAACTGAAAACAATGAGATCCGTAGTCACTGGTGCGAAAAAATAAAATCTCCTGGGGAAATTTTCTGGGCGTCATGCAACCCTTATGAAGATATATGTAACTAGGGAAGCAGCTCAAAGAGATTAGGAAAAGAAGAATTCTTTTGGTCCTCAACCAACGATGAGAAGAGAATGAGTTTGTCTTGGAAGCAACCTGACGTCTTCTGGTCTGCTGCGTTTTTCAGAGAACGAGTTTGATAAGGATTTAAAATGTACACTTTTAAGGGGTCATTTAAGCCCTTAATCGTCCACTTTTATATCCGTTACTGCTTAATATTGTTTCTTATCACTTTTTAGGTCTCTTGGAAGCAAAATGCTGGAATGAAGCATTTTTGGACGAAAAGGAGTAAATATATGAAGAAAATAGCTAAGTCAAGATCAAGACACTCAAGCTGCTAAAATTACACATGACGGCGTCACAAACCAAGGGCGACACCGTCCCTCGTTAGGTGATTGGATTTGTGACGGCTCAGTAGCGAATTCACTAGAATTTCCTCCCCAGACGGCCCAGATCCAGATTTAGACGATGTCAGAACTGAAGACTGACGGCATCACAACCACAACATGACGATGTCGCAACGTTGACTTGACCAAGACGAAACCTTAATGACGGCGATCTGACGGCATCACAATTAAAATATGACGTCGTCGCAGTTGTAATCTTATATATAGAAATCGATTTTTCAGACTTTAAAGAAGTAGACTTATCGAGTAAAAACCTAAAATGATTGTAGTCCGGTTTGGACAATATTTTAGGGTTCTAATACCCTATTTTACATCAAGATAAGTTATTTATTCCCTTGATTTCATTATGTCTTCAATTGAATGTGTGTATGCTTTCATGTTTAACATGTCCAACTAATTTACTTGTGTGTTTGCTTAGATCTATGAAACCTAGTTATTAATTATTAATTGGTTGTCTCTTATCTTAATTGGAATTGGCTTAGGAGTGCATGAATTCATCGTTGTGTTATTAATGATTGATTAATATTTGTGATCATTAGTTTATAATTACTAGTGGAATTGTAGGCTAAATATCCAAAGAAAACCTTAGTGTTAAGTTTATGAATCCTAGAGATTTCATAGTCATTAACCTTAAGGTTGTCTCAAAGAGTTAGGAATAAAAGAACACCCTATGACCTTAGAAAACACAACGCGTTAAGAATAAGGACGTGACAATTCAACCACCAATAAAAGATAACTAGGGAGTAATAGTATCTAGGTAGACACATCTTTAATCATCATACGAGCAAACATCAATAGACATAGACTACCCATTAGTTTAGATAATTAGATAAGTAGAGTAATCGGTAGAAATACCAACCCTCAAATCCAAACCCTGAGATTTTACCATTAGCTTTATAAAAAAATATAAAATGATAAAAAATAATCTTCCTCAACCTCAAACCTTAGCGTAGTAATTTCTCACTAGCATTCCTATTCTCCTAGAGAACGATATCAATCCTTGAGGCTTACCCTAATACTATACTACAACGATTAGGTTCACTGCGTAGGTGGTTGAAAAACTTGCTCGAAGAAAAGGAAGTTTTCTTTGACCCCGAACGCGCGTTGTACGCGTATCAAGTTTTTGGCGCCGCTGCCGGGGAATAGAATAGCTAGTTAGATTTCCATCTCGTTTAGGTTTCCTTGCTTGATTCCTATCAAGTAAGATTTTTTCTCATTTTTAGCTTCCTCGTAGTATATCCCCCTTCTTCATGAATTTGTTCATAGCCCCATCACTTTTCATCATGGAAGGTGATAATCAACCACCACTCATCAACCCACCACCAAATGACCCGCCAAGAGCCCGTACTCTTGTTGAATACTCTAGACCAAGCCACCAAGGCTATAGGAACACCATTGAGCTCCCCGATCAAGCTCAAACTACGGCCCTGCGATCCGACACCATCCGGTTGGTGCAAAATGGATGTGAATTCCATGGACTTCGTTCCTAAGATCTTAATCAGCATCTTAAGGATTTCCTTAAAATCATGGGTTCCATCGACGTTGATGCTACTACTCGGAAGACCACGCGCTTGCGTCTCTTCCAATTCTCTCTAAGGGACCAAGCTAGTAATTGGCTTGAGCGAGTTCCCGCCGACTCCATCTCAAGTTAGGATGATCTCACTACCCACTTCCTTGCCCAATTTTTCCCACCAGGGAGAATTACTAAGCTTAGAAGGGACATCTTGACGTTCCAACAACTTCAAGGCAAGTCCCTCTACGAGGCATGGACCCAATTCAAGGACTTGCTCCACAGAGTCCCTCATCATGGCATTGATCTTTGGCTTCAAGTCCAAATCTTTTATGATCATACCAACTTCATTACCAAGCGATCCATTGATCGAGCCACCGGTGGAAGGCTTAGCAACTTCAATGCAGAAGAATCATGGGATATTATAGAAGAGCTTGTCGGTCAAAGCTACGGAAATTGGAATGAATCCCATGAAACCCCCGTTAAAATGGTTAATGCCATATCAGTTCCTCATGAGCCTTCCAGCATTACTAAAGAGCAAGTTAGTGCTCTTGAGAAAAGGACCGATTATCTAATTGAGAGGCAAAAGAGAGTGTCTGGACCAATTCATCGAGCAACGGTTAATTCTGTTAACTCCCCCAACCACCCAACACCTCTCTCTGAATCACCAAGCCGTGAGCAAAGTCCCAACTCCGGATGACGGTTCCGTTCTACCTCTCCAATTCCACTCTCACCAAGCTTCAAGGAACAAATGTGAGAGTACATGGCAGCCCATACAGAAAGACTAGCGAAATTTGAAGAGGTGGTTTATAGGCAAAGGGAGGAAATACAGGTGAAAATGGCTGAGATGATGAACTTAGTGAAAGAGTACACTAAAACGAAGGTTCTCGAGAAGGTGCTAGTGAGAAACGATGATCACATCATTAGTTGTACCGTTGGGTCAAACCGGTTGTATTTTAAAAAGAAAAAATTACCCATAGCTTATATAGAGAAAGACGCAACTCATTATTGGTTTATAAGATAAGAAAAATAAGTTTGCCTAATATGAAACTAATATGATTGTCCTTTGACATCCAACAAAGACAAACACATAAACGAGGGGTGTCATCTTTATACGAATATGATCTGATCCGATTTGAATCTGAATAAGCTTAATCGGGCTAGGTTATTCAGATTTCAAAACCTTAAACGGGTTATTCGATTAATCTAAATGTAATTTGGATGGGTAAAGGATAATATGTATATTCTTATTCAAATTTTGATATATTCAAATATTGTTAGGGCATCAACTATGGTGATTTCAAGAAAAGGTTTAAAACACATGAAAAGGTTTATAATTTATTGTAACTATAGTGAGTTGATATTTCATGTCCATGTGGAATGAAGAGGAGTGAATAGGTTTGAAATCTTAAACCTTTTAATAATTTAATGCATGTGCAATTATTAAGCATTTTATAAACTTGAAAAGGTTTATACATAGTAGAACAAGGTTTATAAGATCAAAACCTTTGTAAATTAATGATTTAATAAATATTTAAACCTTTTAAAAGGTCCAACATTGTGGATGCTCTTATGGATAATTGTATATGTGGATGTCCTTATCTCTTACTATTAGTTAGAGTTTATATTTAATTAGGAGATATGCATAATTTGTTTAAGCTTTATCTATTTGCACCTATATATACGCCTAAAGGTTGATTGCTTTAATGATACTTTTCATTCTCCCATACTTGCGTTCACAACACGTTATCAGCATGAGACTCTTGAAAAAAAGAGAAACCATCGACAAAAAAGAAGAACCAAATTGATTTGATACTCATGTAGTTCATTGATTTGCATTCGTGTTGGAAAATTTAGTACACTTGAGGGTTCTGATCATACTTGGTAATGGGTTTGGAGGTACGGAGTGTACACCCATCAGGTCCTTGATTACCATGACTTAGGTAGTGGTAAAGTGGAATTCATGTCGCTGATGGTTTCAGAGGGTCTGCTCATCAGTGAATGATAGGGTTGTAAATGAACCGAACGAACACGAACGAAGCCTTGTGCATGTTCGTTCGTTTAATTTTAACCGGACAAATAAACGTACACGAATGCTTAAATGGACGAATTTTCTTGTTCATGTTCGCTTATTAAGAAAATGAGTTGTTCATATTCGTTCATTAAGACACTAAACGAACGCTAAACGGACATAAACGATCGAACTTAAATGAACTTAGACAAACAAATATAAAGTTTATTAGATTATGTACAATACATTGTTTTATAAGTGTTGTTTTGTTTACACAAATCATTTTGAAAATCATACAATTAAAAGATATGATATACGAACATAAATAAATAAATGAACATAAACGAACACCTAATCAGATGTTCACAAACATAAATGAACGGACACGACTTTTCTTCAAGTTCATTCATTTAACTAAACAAACATAAATAAACGAACATAAATGAACTTTTTACTAAATGGTTTATGAAATTTTCACTCAATGTTCAGTTCGTTTACAGCCCTAGGTAGTGACACTCTAATGGATCCATCAGGCTGATAATTATTTATCAGGAAGTCGTCTCATTTAGAGATGTACACTGATAAGTATACTTAGGGAGTTCATCTCGTCAGTGAACCTCTGACTGAGCTCACCCAGGGAGTAACTTTATCTGGGACTAGACTGATTTCATACTTGACTTATAACGGCTTTTACATATTCAAGTGGCAAAAATTAGGGTTTTATTGCGATAGTTGGCTAAGATTTAATTGCGACACTCATTTTTGGTTGCGATAGCTCATTACGATGGCTATTTCTTGCAAGAGTTGAGATAGTCTTTGTTTTTGGTTTACGGAAGTGATTCTTGTGATAATAGCTTTGCGAAGCTTTCTGTTACCCACTGTTTACGAAAGAAAACTCTGCCCAACTCACAAGAAATTGTTGCGATAGCTCCCCCTTGTATTCATTCCACACGTTTAACAGTAAAGAGGAACAAGACAAATATTTTGCTAAAAGTTTGGAAGATTTCATGTGTTTAATTGTCCACACGACTTGCCTAAATTTCTCACACGGTTTTCCTTATTTCCTTCATAAGATTTTCTCTCATTAAACACCATATATTCGGACCTATCCCCCTCCACCATAACCGAAATTCACACAGCCCCTAAACCATGTTGTGTGCTCTCTAGATGAAGAAGAAAAAGTTGAAGATTGGTGTTCGTGGCATTGTTTTTCTCCTTGTGTTCCCTCTTTGATTCGGCTTATTGATACTCTTAATCCTCCACGTTTTTCTTTCTTGTATTCGACGTACATATACATACATAACACATAAAATGAGCCTTGAATCTTTTAAGACATGCATGCTAATTGGAATAAAAGTGGATTTGGATTTGTGGTTTTGGTTGTGATATTATGTGAGTAAACTGTCCAGATTTTGGGTCGGGTTCAAGAGAGTCTAAATTGATGATGTCAACGTGTTTTTATGTGATTTTTTGATTCTAAATATGATTTCATTATGTCTACTTTCTGAATATGTAAGATTTAGAGTCATTGGAGGTCGGGAAGGTAGTCTTTTGATTTTTAGAAGATTAGTTGTCAAATCTGAAAATCAATTGGTATTTTTGATTTTTAGTTTTCAAACAATAAGGTGTTAAGAGCTCTAATTTGATAGGGGTGATTTTTAAGATGCATGTGACTTTTTAGGATTTTTGTGGATTTTTCTAAAAGGCTTAGATGGGTTAAATATATGTAAACTTTCGGAGTATATCTGCAGTGTACTTTCTGGATAGGTTTGGGAAAACGATTTTTGAAATGGTACTTGTACTTTGAAATAAAATCTGAAAAAATTACAGCAATTATCTAACATGTACAAGTATCTATGATAAACATTTGAGCTCCTCAGTAAACATTTAAGTATGGTTTAAAATTCATAAATAAATGGACTAGAATGTCATAAAATATGAGAAATAACATAAGTTAGGGTTTTGGTTTAATCTAACCCCGTTTAATGTGTTTTGACCTAAATTACATTTGAAACATTAATACGGATACTCTTAATCATATGTTAACCTAATTTCAGTAATGAAATCCTAATCCCATTAATGAATAACTATAAGTATTCAAGAATCAATTATGACATTAATGAACTTATTAAATGAACATATAAGTAATATATGATTATAATTCATGTAGATTCGGTGAAGGAGTGCTTCATTTTCCTTGTGTTATTTCACTCGTTTACTTTCATTTCATAAGGTAGCAATATTCTTCCCTTTCTCATTGAGGTTTTCTCATGACTCTTTGATCCTTGACTTTGTTTCATTTATTATGAAATACGTTTGTGATTCCATTTGATATGATTTCTTTTGATATGATATTCGTTTGCTATCCCATTTGCTATGATATTTGCTATTTCATTTTATATAGATTCAATTTCAGTTTGATATATCTTTTTTTGGTTATACCATGATTGATTCTTTATGATTTGGATAGCTTTGTTTGTTCTGTTGCCCGAGCTAACTAGTCATTGAGGTACCATGACCATGTCATTGAGGCACCAATGGCATGACACTTTATGTGGAGGTGTGATTGATCCATGGCATTCCCTTTTGTTTTGTATGATTATTGAGCCCATGGCTATTATGTTATATATATGTACAGTCTAGTACTTGCATATGTATTTTATTTGCAGGGAGCGTATGGATGTATCCTAGGTATTTTGTTTTGTTCAGATATGATTTAGTGATTGGTTTGTGTGTGCCATACACCTCATTTTACTTTTGTTACCTTGAAGGTCGCCCCTCCGTGTACACTTTTGATATGACAGGATATATGATTATGTGACTAAGCATATGGCATGCTTTTTGAGCTCGTGGGGCATTTTTGTATGATGATTTGATATCTGTTTGATTATTGATCCCTTATGATTCTTATTACTCACTACTCATTGCCTCTTGTGATATATGACTTATGTTCAACAGATTCTTTTGATTTCTGTTTCATATGCTTATTCAGATTCAGTTACTTGTTTATATCTGTTCACTGAACTTTTTAAGCTCAGCCGCATTTTTCTTTTCTCTGCGACAGGTAATAAGAGGGATGTTGGGCATTGAGGGTTGAGAGTAGGAGCATCTAGTGGATCAACCCTATCTTACTTTCCTTTATCATTTGGGATTTTGTTAAGACTTTTGTCTTTGGATATTTCTTTTCTTTTCAGACATGTTGGACTGTATTTCCCTTTTAAAGTCATTTTGTTTACATGACTTAGTATTTCATTTAATAAAGTCTCTCGCATGCATTTATTGTTCTGGTTTAACTCCATATTGTGACATTTGATTCCTTGTTGGGGTGGGGTGTTACATTGTGTGTCACGTGGTGGTGCAACAACGGTGGTGAAGTGTTGGTGGTGGTCAGCATGCGTGAGAGGAGAGAGGGAGAACTAGGGTTTTGATCAACTTTCAAATGGTGGAAAAACCCTTCTATTTATGGGGCACTTGATCCTTATCTAAAAAGAAAAGGAAATATATAAAAGAATTGATACTTATCTAATAAGTAACATTTATGCATTAGAAAGTATATCATTTATTCAAATAAAAAATATCGTAAATTTCTATCCTCTAGAACCTTCTAGGAAGAAAAATCCCTTGTGAATTTCATCCCATGCATGCCCCAAGCCCATCCTATGGGCTTACATGAGTTTGGCCCGTTGATCCAAACTATTAATTACTAGTTAACTTAATTAAAATTAATTGCTAATCAAGTCTAATTAGTAATTAATGCATTAATTACTCTTTAATTTTGTAACCATCAGTTAATATATGAGCATTGCTAGAACCACAAAAAGGCCATAAAATAAAATCCACAAAAAAAAGACTTGTCATACTTTGATTGATGAATTTTGAAATATTTTCTCTCTCTTCTCTTTGCTATAATCAATCACAAATGGGCAAGTACTTTTTGTGGATTTTATTTTGTGGACTATTTGTGGTTGTAGCAATGATCTTAATATATATACAACACGTATATTAATAAGAAGTCTCGTGTTATAAACTTATACGTGTATGACCTTATAATCTCATGTATTAATGGCAGTGTTAATTATTATGTTATATCATGCACATACATCAACAAACATAAATCTTATAACAAATAAAACACATATCCTCAAATCCAAAGTAAAAAAGAAGTTGGAATATCATGCACATATATTAATGGCAGTGTTAATTATTATGTTATATCATGCACATACAAAAATAATATCAGCCTTTAAAAGACATGTAACATAAATCTTATAACATATCAAACACATATCCTTAAATCAAAAGTAAAATAGAAGATGGAATACCATAAAGGTTGCATGTGTTTCGATAGCATGTGGACCTAAGAAACAGATACTCCATCCGCTGTAAAAAAACACACTACCTTGTATGTGTTTCGTGGTAAACAGCGATGTGCGAGAGATGATAAGATTTTGTTTGTGTATGTGATAGAGATTTTGTCTCTCTCTGTGCGTGGTAGATGGCATTATCTATGTTAATACAAATAAGCCATAAAAACGTTTATTTATATTTTACGATCTTCTAATGTTTTGTCGATAACAAACGTAAAATCATTTTAACGAAACAAATAAAATACGTAAAAGGTTTGAGCCAATAGTTTACTAACACACTTTTACTAAACATATTAAAACTATATCAAAATATGTTTAGTAAATAAGTTATATAAAACCAAAGACATTTTTATATAACGCTAACAAGAAATATTGTTTACATCTTATAGAAATGCATATGTATAACAACTAGTATTTACATTTTATAGAAATGTATATGTACTTTGTATATGTTGTAATGGGTAAGTAATAGTCCATAACCCATGACCCATGATCTATTGACTAGGTACAATGAATGTTGTTGGGTAAAAACCAAAGTCCATAACCCATACTCAAGGAGCATAATCCATAACCCATGACCCATTGCATGACATCATGCATGAAGTCATGTTGGATATTATCCATGATTCATGACCCAAAGTCCATGACACATGACCCAAGATCCATAACCCAATGACTAGGTGCATTGCATCTTGTTGGTTATCCATAATCCAATACCCAAAACCCATAACCTGGTTTGCAACCCGAAATCTGGACTAAACTGACCCAATAGCCGGATCCCATGTTTTGCACTAGCCGGATCCTTCTGGTGAGGGATCCGTAGGAACCGTGGGACAGTAGACATGTTTTGTCTATAAATAGTGAGCCATTTCTCTCTTGCTCACTACCACTATTAGATATACTTTCTCCCAGTATTCTAACATCACTAACCACAGATCCAAAGGATCATTCTATGTAGTTTTATGTTTGTGTGATTCTCTAGGTTCCTCTTAAAGGCGAGCTCACCACCTCTTGAAGACGTACAAGCACAAGGTCATGAGTTGCTAAGCTTCATCATCATCAACACCACTGAAGTGAATCTTGTTGATAGTTCTTTCCTCCCTTCATAGAAGTGTCGTGTTGAAGGCATTAGTGAAAAGTGCCGAAGTGTCCTGTTAAAGGCATTAGTGAAAGGTGCCAAAGTTGTACATCTGATATGGTGCATCTATGTACAAGCTATGTAGGTTAGGTTAAAGGATGTTGATATCCTTCTAGTGTTGTAACAAGGAGTGTGTCTCCTTTGGGGTAGTTGTGTTGTGGCGTAGTATTGGGTAGTAGTTCCTCATTTGTAATAGAACTCGGTATCTAGCCTTGTACCAGATAAAATGTAGGCGACGTTGTGATAGGTTTGGTTCTACCTCGTGGAAGAACTCGATGTCTAGCCTTGTACCGGATAAAGAGTATGCGACGTTGTGAAGGCTTCTCCACCACATTAAGGAGCTTGTGTTCTGTAGTTCTTAAAAACTCTCGAACGAGGTATTCGGGGAGTGGAATAGGGCAAGGAAGGTGTCCTTGTAGCCGAACCACTATAAATACTTGTTTCGTGGTTTTGTCTTCCTTTACTCTTTATCTTTGCATTACTTATATGCTTATCTATCAATATCCAACACACATACCAAATAGATTGACATAAGTCGATCCAAATACTTTAAAACGAAGTTTTAATCAGTAAAACTATTCAACCACCCCTTCTAGTTTTCCACGATGGGCATCAGAGCTTCGTTACCAAGTTTCTTAGAGTACATTGTACTTTAAAACTTGATACGATCCGTATATGTTTGAAAACTACAAAGAAGGAAATTTCATAAAAAAAAATCATGTTTTAACAATTATTGGATAGTGATAGATCATTCTAACATTTTATTTTAAGAAATATTCATGCTAGGATTCTTTCAATGACTTCGTTCTATCGTAAGAAAAATAAAGTCAACATCCAAGGAAGAACCTAGGAGTAATAAAAACTTACTTTCATAAAGTACAATTGATTACTTTAAAAGCTCATGAAGTATTTCGCGTCTATGGTTTCTAAAAACCATAAAATAGAGCAAAGGTATGTTCTATTACCTACAACTAGTTGATATATAAATGTAGTAATTACATGTGGATAAAATGATGATATATGCTTTTCTCTCATAATAAACATCTTTATAAAAACCTTGCATATATATATATATATATATATATATATATATATATATATATATATATATATATATATATATATATATATATATAGTAAACTACACCATTCGTCCTTGTGTAATACGTTGACCATCAAGTTTCGTCCTTTGACCAAAAAAATTGCATCGTTGGTCCTTAACTGCGAAACGTTAGTCATCGTTGGTCCCTCACACTAACTGGTTGGACTAACGGGCGTTAAGCCTTGTTAAGTGGAGGGTATTTATGTCTTTTCCCACCCACACCACCCACACCAACACTTAAAACCATCTCAGTCTTTCTGATTCTTCCTTTTTTGCTTTTCTGCTTCTCTCTCCTCCATTTCTGCCTCTCTCTCTCTCTAGAAATAATCCCCAAACTTGCAAATCAAAATCAAACTCAAACACCAACACCATCTCGTCATCATCTCCTCATCTAAACTACCACCACCCTTCCTGCCCACCACAACTACCTCTTCATCTTAATATTCACCCACCACCACTACCTCTTCATCTTAATATTCACCCACCACTACCACCATCCACCAGCAGTCCCGCCACCTCCGGCAACCCTTAAAAACCCCTAAACCAACACCACCCATCTAATTCTCTCGTTATATATAAACACAACACCTCATCTTTATAAAGTCAAACACAAAAACCAACCCACAAACATAAAACACAAACCACCCAATTAAACTTTCGGTTTAATTTGTTAGGGCCCAAAAATCCAAATAAAATTCGAGTAAGCAAACAAGGTTTACAGAAAATCAATAAAAGCTCATAAAAGGATGAACACCACTATAAAACATTGTTCCAAGCAAGCCCAGTTGGGTGTGGCTGCGACAACAAACAAACAACACCCTCTCGGTGTCTTTGTCGCGAACCGGGGCCAAAGCAAACAAACCCGACACACCCCTCGTTGGGGCTGTGATGCGCAAAACAAACACCCCTTTAGGTGTTGACTGCGATAACGAGCAAACAAGCACCCCCCTTGAGGCTTCGTATTACAGAAACAAACACCCTTTTGGGCTGCTCTCGTCGAGAATAAACCAAACAAACCACCCTTATGTTTCCTGTTGAACCAAAACAAGCCAAACGCACCCCTGTAGGTTTCAAACCCGTGACCTGAGATTACACGGGTTTTAAACCCAACTCGAACACTAAAAACAAATTAAACAAGCACCCACGATAGGAGAAGGTTAGGCAAGATGAGGATGAAGGTGGTACAGATGTGGTGATTTGCGAACACAACAAACCTGATGCGATTCTTCTCACTAAACCCTTAATTAAGCAAACCATGCTTCTCCGGGATGGTGATGGCCATGTTGCTGTCGTTCACCAGAGGAAGAGAGGAGTCGTTCACCAGAGGAAGAGAGGAGGGAGATAAGAGTGGCGGTTGGTGATGTTAGAGAGAGGAGAGGAGAGTGGAAATGAGATAAAATGTGATTTTTATTATTTATATAGTGGTGTGGGTGGGAAAAGACATAAATACCCTCCACTTAACAAGGCTTAACGCCCGTTAATCCAACCAGTTAGTGTGAGGGACCAACGATGACTAACGTTTCGCAGTTAAGGACCAACGATGCAATTTTTTTGGTCAAAGGACGAAACTTGATGGTCAACGTATTACACAAGGACGAATGGTGTAGTTTACTCATATATATATATATATATATATATATATATATATATATATATATATATATATATATATATATATATATATATATATATATATATATATATATATATATATATATATATATATATATATATATATATAAAATACTAGGTGTATATAGGCATTTAACATCAAAGTCGAAAGCTTCTAAAAAATCTCTCTTCACTACTTTCCATCTTAACACATCTTGAGGAATAGTATTCCTCTTTGATTCTCTTAAAAACTTGTAAGTTCATCTAACCTACGCCATCATCACAAAATAAATTTTTGATAATTAAAGTCTTGATCCATCATCATTCCATAAACAACTTTCCTTTCAAAACATCTTAGCTAAACGCCTATTCAAATAGGACTATAACCGAAATCTCATTCTACAAATTTCTTCTCAAGAAATAAGTTATTGTGTAACTTGTTACAAATGAAAGAATAATCCAAATCACTCCAATAATTTTCTATAGTGCCAGATCCCTCAAGTTGTACTAGCCGGATCCCTCAAACAAGGGATCCGGGGGAACCGTGTAAATAGACAACAGAAGACTCGTTTTTAAAACCCAAAACAATCCATCTTCCCTCTTCCTAAAACATAGAACGACCAAATCTCAGTTCCTATCATCCTAGGGCTCCATACTCTCAAGCATCTCAATCCTAAATATCATTGTAAGTAATTAAACTCATATTTTCTATTCATCATCATCTCGATCCTAGGGTTTATGTTTTTAAACTTTTCAATTGGTTTCAATCTTTCATATCATCAATTAGCAACTTGTTTATTGCAAAAATTTTTTCCATACAAAAAGGTTCTACATAATTAAGGATTTTCAAAACGACATTGTTAATACAAAATAAACTCATAAACCCATCTTAACAAATTTTATCTAATTGTAATATTTTTCTCTAGGATCAAACATGCCTAAAGCTACCCAACAAGACCATCATGACACCATTCACTATATTCCTAGATACTATCGCAAAGAAGGGCTATCAAAAAGTGACCGCAAAACTTTCAAAATGCTCCAAAAACGACTTATCCACGAAGTTCGTGTAATTAAGGAATGTTTCCTTGAAAATGCCGACATTCCTCAAGTCTTTTCGGCAATCAACTTTGATTGTCTCCTAAAAATTGATCAAAAAATTTGTCCGGTCTTCATGTTTGAATTTGACAAAAGTGTTAGGATTATCCAAAACAATGATGAAAGTATTTCAATCGCTTTTTTCATAAACAACCAAAGCATCAACTTACCTCTCAACACATTCGCACAAATCCTTCGCATACCATGTGAAGGAATTTGTATGTTCTTCAAATATTGGTCAATTGCTACTCAATCCTTCGCACTAGACCCTAAACCTATCTATCACACTCCACTTGACGACCCCATTGTTGTTCGAGATACCATCTTCAAAAAGAGAGTTGACCAATCTCATTATAACCGCAACAAAGAACTCATTCATTGTGATCCTTATCAAATGAAACTCTTTGAGATGATTCCCATTTACAAAAGGTGGGAAGAAATTCTTAGAGAAAATATCATTTGCTTGGTTGGAAACAAAGACCATCCTAATGCTTGTCTTGTTCAAACGATTTATTGTCTCATCCACCAAAAACCTTTCAATCTCACGTATTACATTGCCAAAAGAATGGTAGGTGTGTTCAAAACTGACAAAATGGCTCTTTCTTATGGTATGCTCCTAGCACATCTTCGTGAGTATGTTAGTAGAATGCAACCCACTCCTATTACCGATTCATGATCAATGGGAAATGGCCTCATCCTCTCTCGGACTCTTCGGAGGAAGATGAAGATGTAGATGTTAAAGTCGACCCAGTTTCTAATTATCAAATCGACCCCATGACTTACTTTGAACAACTTCCCACTCTTCCAAATGAATCTAACGAATTCAAGCAAACAAAAAGGATGTTCAAGTGTCAACTCATTTCCTCATGTACTCGGGAAAGAAGAAGAAGTGAAGAGATTGAAAAAAGAAACATTGTACCCCATGACTTTCTTTTATGGTTATTTTGGATGTTTTATAATTATCAAATCAAAGTATGTTCTTTACTTTATGCAAGACTTACTTGATTGTTCTCTTTTTGATATATGATCATTACCTCGTTTGTTCACCCATAGGTTGTTTCTATATGCTATGTTTACTATGTTGTATACATGTATAGTTACTATGGAAATCATTAGATTCAAAACTTGATACCTAGAGCAAATTAGTGCACGCTCACTGTTAAGTAGTTTGTCCCAGATGCCGGATCCCTGGCTTTTAACTAGCCGGATCCCTCATTTGAAGGATCCATGGGATCCGGGCAGACAGAAGTAATTCTTATTATTTCATTACATCAACCCAACCTTTCAGACCTTATTGAACTAGTTAAACATGCTTCATTAAGATCACTAAAACTTTTCTTAGCCTCAATTGATCTCACACTCACTCATGCATAACTTAGGATCACATTCAAGATATTTTTGGTTTATTATTACTTCAAAACTCACTGTCTTTCCGCTCCAATGTTCACACATCATTCCTCTCATCTTAAAATACTTAGTTTGATATTTCCCTCAATTTTAGTAAATTGATTTTAGTCATCATCTGGTCTCTAGGATCATTTGACACCCTCAAAATTCTTACTGTTATCCTTGATCACCCATTGGTGTTTATGAAAACTCCATTTCTTTCCATAAAAGACATCATTAGCTATCCTCGCTCATTACACTTGATTATTTAAGTCTCATATCATTTAAGACACCAAAAGAGACTTAAAACACTCAAGATATATAAGTACTAGACCTTAGAACCTATTCAATCCTTTCTTGGCTCCTGGGAGCCGAATCCCTGGGTTTAGCCTAGCAGGATCCCTCAAGTGAGGGATCCGTGAGAACCGTCTACTTAGACTAATGAATCCTACTTGATAGAATCATTTCAAACCCTCTTTGTTAATCCAAACACTCCACATTGTCTTAAATGACTTCCTAGATCAGTACAACTCTGTAGTTGACTCTTGTGCATGCAAATCATTGAAATTTGAAAGATTTTAGTAGTTTAAGCTTTAATTAAATTTCCAAATCTTCTTCCTTATAAACCACTTGTGTTAGAACTTCCAAACCACCACTAACACACTCTCTCAGTAGCTAAAGTCTTATTTTTACACCTATCTTTTCTACCATTTCACCATGAGGAAAACTTCTAGTGCTAACTCATCAACTAAAGGACCTCCCAAGAAAATTTCTTGGGTTCATGAAATCTCCTCAACCGAATCATCACCCATCAAAGCCTCAAACACTAGAACTCCCTGAAAACCAACTTTTACAATCAAACTAACTTCCAAAAGGATTGTTCCTACAAGACAACCCTTGCCAAACACTACCATACCTCCTAAGCCAAACACCCCTACTTCCACTATACCATCACCTCTAGTACCTAGAGCTATCTCCTTCATCACCCCACTTACATCCCTAAAACTTTACAACTTAGAGGACTTACCACCTAGGCCTTCTCATCCACCACCATTGCCGACATTTTTCTCAATTGAGAAAATGATGCCACAACAACCTTCTCACCAAAACTTTGGTGTCGAAACCACACTAGCACTTGTGTCCTACTCTCCCTCACCCTCAAATGGTCCATTTTGGATTATGAGGAATCATCAAAATCAACAACCAGACCATATGGAAGTAGATACTTCTTTACCTCCACCATCAACACATATTCCACCACCTACACCCTTAGTTGAACCACCTCCAACTTCATCAAACATGCCTCCACAAATCCCTCCATCTTCTATGGAACCTCCACCTTCCTCATCAAACTTTCCACCTCAAACCGCACCATTCCTACCACCGCCATTCCCTAGCCATGACAATGATTGTTTTCATTGTCAACATGTCGAAGGATTAGTCCATGAAGTACGTGACGAATTATGTTTCATGTTCTATCACCTTCTCGAATGTTTTGATGAAGTCAACAAATCTAAACGTCCCTGAAACTTAGGAATACAAGGGGGAGCTTTTCGTCGACAGCAAAACATTGCAAAAACGCTTGCAATACATTCACTTATGTTTTTCAAAATTACTTGACGCCCTCTTCAAAAGGGAGAACTCATCAAGGACGAAACCATTGCAAAAATACTTGCAACACACTCATTTAGTCTTCCTAATTACTTGACGCCCTCAACAAAGGGGAGCATCCATCAAGGGGAAGCTAAAACGAGAATCTTTCTCTCATCTTACTACGTCCTTTTTACTTTTCTTTTTCTAACTATTTCTCTTTTTGCTACTTTCTACAAGTTTTTCTCAAAACATTTTCCATAATGTGTTAGTTTCATTTCGACGCTCTTTTTGTTTCAACAAAAAGGTGGAGAAGAAAGTAAAAACTCCAATTCAAATTTTTCCGAATTTTATTTTCTTCTTAATATAATCTTATGTTTTGTCATCAACAAAAAGAGAGAGATTCTTAATACAAATAAGCCATAAAAACATTTATTTATATTTTACGATCTTCTAATGTTTTGTCGATAACAAACGTAAAATCATTTTAGCGAAACAAATAAAATACGTAAAAGATTTGAGCCAATAGTTTACTAACACACTTTTATGAAACATATTAAAACTATATCAAAACACGTTTAGTAAATAAGTTATATAAAACCAAAGATATTTTTATATAACACTAACAAGAAATACTGTTTACATCTTATAAAAATGCATATGTATAACAAATAGTGTTTACATTTTATAGAAATGTATATGTACTTTGTATATGTTGTAATGGATAAGTAAGAGGTAAAAACCAAAGTCCATAACCCATGACCCATGATCTATTGACTAGGTACAATGAATGTTGTTGGGTAAAAACCAAAGTTCATAACTCATGCCCATGGAGCATGATCTATAACCCATGACCTATTGCATGACATCATGTATGTAGTCATGTTGGATATTATCCATTACCCATGACCCAAGATCCATAACCCAATGATTAGGTACATTGCATCTTGTTGGGTATCCATAATCCAATACCCATAACCCATAACCCGGTTTGCAACCCGAAATCCGGACTAAACTGACCCAGTAGCCGGATCCCATATTTTGCACTAGCCGGATCCCTCTGGTGAGGGATCTGTAGGAACCGTGGGATAGTAGACATGTTTGTCTATAAATAGTGAGCCATTTTTCTCTTGCTCACTACCACTCTTAGATATACTTTCTCCCAGTATTCTAAATCAATAACCACAGATCCAAAGGATCATTCTTTGTAGTTTTATGTTTGTGTGATTATCTAGGTTCCTCTTAAAGGCGATATCACCACCTCTTGAAGACCTGCAAGCTCAAGTTCATGAGTTGCTAAGCTTCGTCATCATCAAGACCATTGAAGTGCATCTTGTTGATAATTCTTTCCTCCCTTCATAGAAGTGTCGTGTTGAAGGCATTAGTGAAAAGTGCCGAAGTGTCATGTTGAAGGCATTAGTGAAAGGTGCCAAAGGTGTACATTCGATATGGTGCATTGATGTACAAGCTAGGTAGGTTGGGTTAAAGGATTTTGATATCCTTCTAGTGTTGTAACAAGGGGTGTGTCTCCTTTGGGGTAGTTGTGTTGTGGTGTAGTGTTGGGTAGTAGTTCATCCTTTGTAATGGAACTCGGTATCTAGCCTTGTACCAGATAAAGTGTAGGCGACATTGTGATAGGTTTGATTCTATCTCATGGAAGAACTCGGTGTCTAGCCTTGTACATGATAAAGAGTAGCCAAAGTTGTGAATGCTTATCCGCCACATGAAGGAGCTTCTGTTGTGTAGTGCTTACAAACTCTCGTGTGGGGGACTCGGGGAGTGGAGTAGGGCAAGGAAGGTGTCCTTGTAGCCGAAATACTATAAATACTTGTGTTGTTGTTTTGTGTTCCTTCACTCTTTATCTTTGCATTACTTACTTATATGCTTATCTATCAATATCCAGCACACATACCAAATAGATTGACATAAGTCGATCTAAATACTTTAAAACAAAGTTTTAATCGGTAAAACTATTCAACCTCCCATTCTAGTTTTCCACAATCTAGAAGGGAAAAAGAGAAGCAAAACAACTTCGTTTTCATCCAAGGTTGAACCCACACTTGAAACGACGTCGTTTCAAGCAAACTACTTAGGAATAGGAAAACAAAAAAATAATAAAATAAAATAAAAACCCTCGAAACGACGTTGTTTTGGAGCTTTATTAAATATCGTCGCTTGAAATGGTAAATGTATAACTAGTATGGTGCTCGCGCAAAGCAGCGGTTTTAAAGGCGAATGTTGTTTATCGATTTGAGTATAGGTATTCGTCGCCGAATGTTGTTTAACGAATGTTGCTTGGAGGCGAATTAAATTGAATTTGAGTTTTTCTTTTTGAATGAGTAAGATTAAAACGCTACGGGAAAAACATGTGCTTGATGTTGCTTATTAAAAGAACCAATAGAAAAAAAATTCAAATAAACAATAAATTTGCAAGGCTCGTGTGAACAATCACAAAAGTTGTATATGTATTATATGTATTTGATTATGCAATAAATGTTGTTTATGTATATGTATTTGGTTGTGCATTAAATGAACAAAAGTCTATTTTCGGGTCTTATCAGGTTGACCCGATACCCTATAATGTTTTCGGGTTTATCGGGTAAACCTAATAAGACCGGATAACATCTTGCAACCCGATTCAACCCGATCCTATTGACAACCCTACATATGATGTATTACGTTCTTTTCGACACTTGTCGGTATCATAAGTCAATACCAATGTTTTCCTCTTTCCACATGTGTAACTTGGTAACTTTTTTTTAAACTCTCATTTTTCATAAATGCATAATATATAAAGAAAAATTAATTTGATAGGTTGGTTTGGTGGTTAGTGTTGTGATTGTTTGATGACCAAGTATGAGCTGAAGTAGCGCTCAAGCACACAATTACAACAAGTTTCATAGACTTTATGAAGTCCAAAATACTAAGAGATATATGGCGACATGACGTGTTTAGTTGTACAGAAGTTTTCTTAACTTTTTTTAAGAACGGAGTAACCCTTCTTTCTTTAGAAAAGCTTTTGAAAACTAAAAAACTCTAAATTAGCTTCTCCAACTCATAGTTATAATAGTAGAAAACTGGTTTTTTATTATAATTAAGGAAATTTCAGAAAATACTAGATTTAAACATGCTTTCTATTTTATGTGTGTTTATTAAAAAAAAAAGAAAAAAAAAAGAAAATCTTGTATGAGAAACTTCTCATTTTTTCAACAACTAAACATAATTTTAAATTAATACTATGAAGTGTTGTAACACCCTTGGTGGGTTAATTTGTGTGTTGGTTCCCTTTTCTTAAACATCTTATTTGTAAATTGGGGAAACCTTGTATATTGTATTTTCTATTGTATTTCTAAAAAATTACTATGAAGTAAGTTTTGGATAAAAAGTAGATTTTTTTGGGATAAAAAGTAGATTTTTTCGGATAAGATTCAGATTTTGCGCGCCTTAATAAACAAAACAAAAAAAAATTTTTTATTAAAAAATATGTTTTTGGATAAAAATCTTAATTAAAAATATTTTTATTAAAAGTAAAAAAACGGATGATAAGTAAAAAAAATGGTGTGGAGCGCAAAAGGTAGAGGGAGAGCAAAATATTTTGCTCTCCGTATACGTGGCACTTTAATGTCCGCATGATATTCAAAATTTGGAGAGCAAAAAAGATCGGGAGTGCAAAAATTTTCTCTCCGTCCCCACTAACCCAAAATTTGAGAGCGCAAAAGATTGGGAGAGCAAAAAAATTGCGCTCCCATGTCACGTGTCGATTTCAGATTTGATCTTAAGTACACGTGTAATGATCTAAAGCATGGAGCGCAAAAAAAATGAGAGCGCAAATATTTTGCGCGTAAGGTAGTTTTTTGCAACACAAAATTCAATGGTTTATTTTTGTAACACGGTTCCCTTAAAAGAATGGCATTACAAAAAACTACCTTTTAAAATTGAATTACAAAAACCTACGTTGAGCGCAAATGGAGGCAAATAAAAAGTACACAGAGCGCAAAACATTTTTGCTCTCCCCTTTATTTGCGCTCCCCATCTTAAATAGTGAAAATACAAAGTATTCATCTTAAATATAGTAAATAACCCATTTAGTTTTTACCTACCTCATCATCTACCCATCTTCTTTATACTTCACTCCAAAATTCTGGTCCCCAAAACATCCTCACGAGCCCATGGAGATCAAATACATCCGGTCCTCTAAATTTCCAATGTCCCCTTCTTGAGAGCAAAATCCTCAAAGTAGTTGTCATATGGTCCCCATTTAGATATTTTAATTTGGTCCCCATTCAAAACGTACTCCCATTCTTTTCTTTGTATAAAATGGATGATGATATCCATGGGCCTTGTAAGGTATTAACTTTTTTCATTTTTTAATAATGTTTCATGTATTTATTAGTGTAATTTTAGGATTGAACATATACATAAATTAGTGTGGTGCTATCAAATCTACACAAATGGACTTTATCGATTAAATATTCAAAAACCAACATCATTTATGCGCTTTGTAAATGCAATATATAGTAGTATTACTCCTATTGTTTTAAAAAGCCTCTTATATGAGATAAAGATTTTTTCACGATTTCATGAAATTAACAATTAAAATGGGGACGTGGAGATGTGAATGTGTCATGTATTCATGTGAAATACATTACTTAATCAGTACACAGAGTAGATTTTTTTGAACATACATGGAGATTGAATATGTATATATATTTAGTTAATTAGTTAAAAAGTAGATTGAACATACATTAGTTAAAAATTAGATTTTTTTTAGTACATATTTTTTTGACCATGTATATATATTTTGTAGATTTATGATGCAAAAGTTGTTGTACGTAGCCAGATGTCTCTTATAAATGATATGCGTGAACTATTATCCGGAGTTGAAAATTCTACAAGTACTCCACGATATCAATTGTTTTTACAAAGTTGTTTTGGTGATTGGTTCAATGTTCCCTATATTGACCACGAGCCATCTTTAGTTCATGGAATGCTCCTTAGGCAAGAATATGTAGACCCAAATCAACACACTGAATCTGACCAATTTCGATATAATATTGATAGTGAGCACTATTGCAAATTTGGTCCCGAAGAGTTTTGTTTATGTACTGGTTTAAAGTTTGGTCATTTTAATGTAAAGGAAATATCACAAATAGATTATCGACCAATGTTACATCGTTTAGGTTTGCAATATAGTAGAAATGGTGTTTTCCTATGGCAAATTAAGGAGATATTAGATGGTGACACGTGGGATATAATTACCGACGAAGATGCGTTACGTGTTTGTTTGATTATTTTTGCTGAATTTATATTAGCCGGGAAGGTAAGTTTAGGGCTAGTGAGCTTGTTTTGAGTTTGGCTGTCGATTTGAATAGATTTAATGATTTCCCGTGAGGTTCTTGGTGTTGGTCTGTCGTTTATACTACTATTAAGAATGCTGCTTTTAGACGTGAGCCAGACACAAACAAAGATGTTGCGCCAGACAAAAACAAAGATGATGTTGACAATCAAGTTAAGGGTAAGTTGGGTAAGATGGCCAATAAGGTTATTAGTAAAATTAAAGGCAAGATGGTTTCTGAGAAGTGTGGTGAATTACCTGCGTACGACCTTTATGGATTTGTATGGGGTTTTAAGGTATGTTTTATATAAACTAATATACTTCAATTCATATATTAATAGCCATTTTTAATTTTCTTGTATGTATTTTTAGACGTGGATACAAGAGACTTTACCCGGCACTAGTGAGTGGTGGATAAAGGAGCCTGATACTATTCCTAGAGGCATTAGTTGGTCGGTCCAAAAGAGGTTTGAGAAACGTCATTGTAGGACTCTATTTCCAGATTTTGATCCTGACGTAATCTATATATAATGATTGTTTTCGTTTTTATTTTCGCATATACTTTTATTAATAATTGTTTTAATTTGTAGTTTCAACAAATTGAGCTCCCCTTTGCTCCAACAGAACGAGAGAATCAATGTTATTTTTTGGTACAAAGCCGTAGTTATTTTAGTGATCCGCGATCAGTTGGCATTCCCAAACCTGTCACTAACAGGAATAGGAATCATACAATTAAACCACCTCGGCCAAAAGCATCTAAGCCCTCCCATGGTGATAGTAGTCGATTGAATGCCATTGAGTGTGAGTTGCGAGACTTGAATGCCAAGATTAAGACATATGAGGTAATTTGTTTTATTCTTAGTTTCATTATTTTTCATATATTTTTTTGTTTTTGTTTTATTATTATAATACAATGTATACTAATAATTAGAAATCAATATGTATAATTTTTTTACAATGTATTCAATGACTGTAAAATGAATAATTTTTTGCATTCTTAACGTATATATATTTTTCATGTTTATAATACAGCAATTCGGCGATATACCTCAATTTGTTAAAGAGGTTCGAGAAATGAATCAACATGTTAAAGCAATTAACGAACAACTATTTGGTGCTCGAAATCATACAAATGATGATGTAGCGATGGATACTCGCCACGAAGTTGAGAAGGATACTATCGGAGGAGACTCACATTTAAAGTCATCTTTAAATATGTCTAAAGGTTATGCAGATCATTCATTCCATTATTCCAATGGGCCATGGATGAATTCTCATCACACCCCTGTGCAAATGGATGATTTTGGAGGAGATGTACCAACGTCTCATATGGTAATGTATTAAATCTTTAATATATTATTCATAACTTAATATATTTTTAATCTATTTTTTACATTTACAGCCACCCCAGGACTTTACATTTTGCTCCCCCGTCGTGCAACATCCTGTTTTTGGTTCACAAGTCACTCAACTAGCGGTATGTTTTTGTATTGTAGCTGTTGTCGATTTATATTTATTTTAAAAATATATTATATCTTTCTTAACGTAATTTATTGTTTATATTTACAGGCACACAATGTCCAAAAGATCTCAATTAGTAATTCTCACGCCCTGGATCCCACATTTTCTTCACCAGTTGTTCCTCAATCGGTATTTTTTTTATTTTAACTATTCTTCTTATTATATTCCCACCAAATATTTTTTATACTTATTTTTATTTTTTGTAGCAACACCACAATCAGGGGAGACCTAATAGGTTATGTATGCCTGGTCCAATGTGCAAATCTCCCTATACAACACTACCTGAAACAACTGGGCTACAACCAAAAGCCAAACAGAAAACAACAAACCAAATACCTATCCCTGTTGGTAAGGTTTATCTTCCTCCTCAGTTTTTTGCAAAGGAGCAACAAAGACCTTCCTGGAGTCCCAAGTTTATTGAATTTTACAATTCAGAGGACCGTGATAATAGCAGTTTTCCCATTCTCATTTCCGACCGAATATATGAAAATTGGTGGATGATGATTTTATGTTTGGATCCTCCGCGGGGTACTGGATATTTGACCGACTCGGTATGTGTTTGGTTTTTTTTTGTTTAATGTTTTAGTTTTTTTTTTTGTTTTTTATTTTAATGTGTATTTGTTATTTTTTTTAGCACATTGAAGCGTATGTAAGGTTGTGTTTGTTTAAGTTTGGGAGGAATTCTCGTTGGGCATGCGTTGATAGTCGATTCATGCAGATGATAGTTAGAGATAAGTCCTTAAACGAAAAATATGCCAATAGTAGGTGGTATGGCAAACACTGGAGAGATTGTGAATCTGTAAGTATATAACATGTTATCAAATATTGTCTATTCTATATTTATATCTATGGTATACTTATTTATTTATTTATTTTAGCTAGATAGTATTTTTTTTTATTTGAACTATGTTGATACGCTTACACAGCGCGTTCGGGGTCAAAGGAACTTCCTTTTCGTCGAGCAAGTTTTTCAACAACCTATGCAGTGAACCTAATCGTTGTAGTGTAGTATTAGGGTAAGCCACGGGAATTGATATCGTTCTCTAGGGGAATAGGAATGCTAGTGAGAAGTTACTACGTTAAGGTTGGGGTTGAGGAAGATTAATTTTTTTTCTTTTTTTATGTTTTTTAGAAAAAGAAAAGTACGAATCTCGGGGTTTGGATTTGGGGGGTTGGTATTTCAACCGATTACTCTACTATTAGCTAATTATCTAAACTAAGGTGGTGGTAGTCTATGTCTAATTATTGTGTGCTCGTATGATAGTTTAAAGATGTGTTTACTTAGGTTTTACTACTCCTTAATTATCTCCTATTGGTGGTTGAATTGTCACGTCCTTATTCCTAGTTGCGTTGTGTGTCTAAAGTTGTAGGGTATGCGTTTCTCCCTACTCTTTGAAGTTACCAAAGGGTCTCGTCTACAAAACCCACTAGGGATGATAAACTCTAACTCTAAGGCCTCTTTGGATAGTTTAGCTTACAACAACTCAAAGTGCTATAACCTAAGGTTCACAAAGATTAATCAAGCATTAAGTACACAACGAATGACCTATCGCATTACTAGATCATTAATCAACTAAGATAAGAAACAACCAATCAATATTCAGTAATTAAGTTTCATATTCCCTAAGCAAACACACAAGTAAATTAGCCGGACATGGAGAACATGCAAGCATACACACAAATAATTGAAGACATAATTAAATTAATGAAGTAAACAACTTATCTTGGTGTAAGATAGGGTTTAGAACCCTAAAATACGAACTTGGTTCGGTTTAGGTTTTACTCCAAAAGTTTACCCAAAAGACTCCTCTCTAAAACTGAAAAATTCGGATTCTATATATAAGATTACATGTGCGACGGCGTCACCTTATGATTTGTGACGCCGCCGTGTCGCTGTCATTAGGGTTTCGTCTTGGCCAAGTTAATCTTGCGACGGCGTCACCTTATGCTTGTGACGCCGTCCTCTTTAGCTTCTGACGCCGTCTGGATTGAATCTAGGCCGTCTGAGTTGCGACGGCCTACTCTTTTAAAGCCCGACGCCGTCCTCCAAAAACTAGCAATTTCTCTTCTGTGTCGTCACAAATTCCTCCGACGGCGTCGCAGATTAAGCAGTGACGCCGTCCCCTTGTAATTTAGCAGCTTGAGTGTCTCGATTCTTGACTTCGGCCATTTTCTTCATATATCCGCGCCTTTTCGTCCAAATAAGTGCCATTACAGCAGTTTGCCTTCAAGAGACCTAAAAAGTGAAAAGGAACGATATTAAGCAATAACGGATACAAAAGTGATCAAATAAGGGCTTAAACGACCCCTCAAAAAGGTACATTTTAAAACCTTATCAAATATCCCTACACTTGGTATTTGCGTGTCCTCAAGCAAATGTGCTTTTAGCCAATTAATTTATAAGTTAGGGGTCATGAAGCATTGGTTTAAAACAGTCCACAACACATATAAGCCCCGCAAAAGTCATAACAAGCACGGAAATTACATACTAGCACCTCACATGGGGTGTTTGGATACTCACATCTCTCGGGTGTATATGAAATATAGCAAATTGGAAATGGAAGATAAACACTCATTAACCGGTCCTAGTACATAGATTACCATAGGCTTGAGAATAGATCAAACCTCCATCGCTTTGGTGTAAGCACCTAGGAAAGACTATCAAAGAGGTCTTTAAAGGGTTGTAACGTTAGGCTTACGGTAGGGAAACAAAGGGTTTGGTGGGATAGGCTATATAGTGGTGGCAAGTCAAAAATCTCTATGTTAAATGCATACGAAGAATGGCGTTGCTAAGCCAAGACTCGACACTCTAAACTCTAGATAACTGAAATAAACAAACATAAATTTAAAGATAGATGTAGGATGGTAGCCCGTATGTTTTTTTTTTTTTTTTTTTTTTTTTTTTTTTTTTTTTTTTTTTTTACACTCAATTTTTTTTTTCTTTTTCTCTTTTTCTAATTTTTTTTTCAATTTTTTTTTTTTTTTTTTTTCATACACTTTTACTCTACCATCCTCTACGATAACATCAAAATAATAGGGATTTATAGCATATCCCTACACTTGAGTTTTTATTACTCTAACACTAATATGACCCGAATTGAAAAGATCAAAACACTTGGAGTACGTTATTACGCAGATAAGGGAATTGGCATTCCCTTTTAGTCATTTAAAACTTTAACTTTTCCCATGAGTCCCAATCGTCCCAAAACTGTGTACAAAACATATGACTCAACTTAGCAACTCATGCAAGTAATTAGATAATTGAACTAAGGGTTTAGGGTGATAACAATAATGCACTAAAAGTGAGTGCATACAAGGTAGGCTAAGGCGATTTGGGTGTATATTTGGGGGTGGGGTGTAAACAATGCTCTTCATTGCCTAATGCCTCTTATCATTTAGTTATTCCTAACTACACAAGTGTAGTCTTACTAGCGATCTCGGAATGCATCACAAAACAAGTTCTAGAATCTAATATACTACCGGCTCACACTCTAAGCATTGAAGATGAATGCTTCAATTCCTACTAATCTAAGGGCGATCCTCACATTTTTGGTGGAATTTAAGTGGTAAAGGGTTTTGTGCTAGTCATATAACTTCCTATCCGTGAGACGCTTTTGTTAAGACTAATGGCCCACTCCTATATGTCATGAAAAATTTTAAATTTGGTGCCAAAATTACCCTAACCGACATTTTCTCATGGTTTATTACGCAAATGCAATTAGACAAAGCAAATAATCAAGGATAAGCATAGTTTCAAAGTTCCCGTTTTATTTTCCCTCCCTACACTTAAACTGAACATTGTCCCCAATGTTCCCCGAAAGTATCAAAGTTATGATAAAAGAAGGTAATCAAAAACGAAAGAAACTAGTACTCCCCTGATTAGCTCGGTAGGATTCGTGTGTGAAGTAGTGGTTAAATCCTTTCCAAGAAGAATTTATGCGTGAAAAGCTCCTCAATATTATGTAACTTCTTCTTGATAAACAAAACCTACACACTTGAAGAAAACAAACGAAACCTTTGCGTAAAATCGGCGGTAATAATATATAAGACTCGATTTAAACTAGGATATAATACTTGTGGAATGGATGTTTACAGAATTTCTAAGAAAATTAAGACCTGGAAAATTCCAAAAATTTATAAGAAGCTCAGAAAACGAGAAAAAGTAATCTGATGTTTTTACTCCTTCCTGACGCCGTCAGGTTATCTTGACAAAAACAGGTCTGCGATTTTCTGGAAAAATTATGGAAAATTTACATCTTTAGAATCTGGAAAAATTTCTGCAAAATTTCCATTATGACTCGATACAAGCATTTGACTCGAACAAACACACAAATATATCTTTTAATTAATTGTTATTCTCATGTTCACGTTTCTTATGAAAACGTGTGTAATCCTCCCTAGACTTATCCTTTATGTAAAATACCTTTATATGCAATTAAGACGAGGTTAAAAACAAAATAAAGCATTTTTACAAATTTAAACATGAGAATAAACAATCAATAAAAGATATATGACACTAACAAGCAAACAATTAAGCATGGGTTGCCTCCCACGAAGCGCTTTTCTTTATTTAAGAGTCTTGTAGCTAGACTCATAGTCGTGTTCCTACGTGACTTCATTACCGTTACCTTCTTCCTTCTTTCCATCGTCGAAAGAGTGTACACGTTGTATGCTTACTGTGGATTCCTTGCCAACGTCGTCTATTATGGTGACGGTTTTATCATTTAGATTCGTTTCCTTCACTGTGAAAGGCCCAAACCATCTTGGTTTGTTTCTACCTCGTAATGCCCTTATCCGAGATTTGTACAAAAGTAATTTTTCTCCTTTTAGAAATTCCTTAGGGCTCCCTTGTGTCTTTGGTATCGAAGTGGGATTATTTCCTAACTTCTTATCGGGTCTCCACAACGTTGCATATAATCCCTGAACCATAAAGTCCCTAAGCCCCTTTTCCCAATCATTCAATTTCTTCTTAACAATTTTTCCAGGGGCTTGTGGATTTCCACCCATAATCATTTCCATGATCTTAAGAGGATACCTTGGAATGATGGGTATCCTAGCGTACCCTTTCCCGCTTTTAAGCACCATGATGCCCTCTCCGCATTTGATGGTTGCCTTGGCGGTGGCCAGAAATGGTGTCCCAAGAATGAGAGGCACGTTTTTATCTTCCTCAACATCTATGATCACGAAATCCACCGGATAAACGATATTAGCTACCTCTATTAGAACATCCACCGCGATTCCTACGGGGTAAACATATGTATGATTAGCTAAGGAAAGTCTAAGATCAGTCTTGGCTGGTTTCTCCTTAGTTAACTTATTATAGATTGATAATGGCATTATGTTCACATCAGTCCCCTGATCAGCTAAGGCATTTATATTATCAATATCACCTATGCTACATGGTATCACGAAGTTCCCAGTGGTGTCTCGTTTTTTTGTTAATGGTTTTTTTAGAACCAACTCATACAGAGGTCCCACAGGCAGGGCGTCATACTCTTCCTCAGTCATTTTTCCTTCAAGGGCTTCCCTAAGAACCTCATTGTAACTAAAGTTGTTTACTTGGTTCGCAACGGTTTTTCTATTGATTTCATGCTTAAGGTAGTACTCAATGGTCTCAGGTTCATCCTTAAGTTTGCCCTCCTCCTTCTTCCTTTCCTCAGTTTTTTTCACCTCAACCTTTTCATCCTCAGGCATGATGCAGATGGCGTTAACATACGAGGTGGGAGGACAATCGTTGCTTCTTACTAGTACCTTTTTGGGGACTTTCGTCTTGGTATATTCAATTACCAGTTTCATCATTTCCGTCATTTTTGCTTGCATCTCCTCTCTCTGCCTATAAACTTCCTCTTCGAATTTGGCTAATCTTTCCGTATGAGCTGCCATATACTCCCTCATTTGTTCCTTAAAGCTTGGTGAGAGTGGTATTAGGGAAGTAGAGCGGAAGCGCCTTTTGGAATCGATGTTTTGCTCACGACTTGGGGATCCTAAAAAATGTGTTAGGTGGTGGGTTGATCGGTGCCAAACCGTCAAGTTATATCACACAAGCTAGCCACTTGTGAATGGCTAACCGTAATAAACTTAAAACAGTTCAGACACCAATGCAATGAAGATCAGGAGAGTATAGTGTTTCCCCAGGTCGTTATGTCCCAACGAGCTGTGCGAGAATAATCAAACGAATAGTGATCGAGAGAATTTGAACGGAAAAAAGGGATTGTGATTGATTACACCTAAAGAGAAAGTATATAAATTACAGGGGCTTAAATGCAAATTAAAGAAAATTAAAAAGCTAAAATATATTAAATAAACGCTATCACTATTTAAAATGATTTTTCTTGATTTATAAAACAAAATAACTTAAATAAACTATTTAAATTAAAATGTAAACCTAAATTATCTAAAAACGTGACTTAAAATGAAAACGTGTGCTAATTATAAAAACTACGCGAATGCGCAAGCAAAAACGTAAAATTTGTGAAATAAAAGGCCTACGAGTGTAAAAACAATTTTCTTACTTACTAAATAACAAAAGAAAATTTTAGAAAAAAGAATTATATTTTTTTGACTTTTATATTTTTTATTATGAATTTAATACGGTTTTACACTAATTAAATGATTAAAAATACTAAAACTAATGAGAAAAATCTGAAACTTTTTTATAAAATACTTTATCACAATACCAAGCTAAGAAAAATACAAAACATGTAACAGTTAGTCTAAATAAGCTATAAATAAGCTAATATGTTCGAATAAGCTAAATTATAAAACAAGGGTCAAGTAATAAATTGTGCGAAGTACAACCAGTAAAAGACCCAAGGGCAACTGGCTATACAGGTACACACTATCACTCTCAAAGGTGGGAGGTCTCAGGTTCGAGCCTGCCTCCACCCTTTTTGCTTTTTATATATATATTTTTTTTTTTTTCTTTTTACAAACTTATTAAGCACAAGAAAATAAGCACTTTTCACAACTACCACTTTTTACAAAAACAACTGATAAGCTCAGTTTGAGCTTATTTTTACCAGCAGTTAACAAAAGAGAATAAAAAAACAAGGATAAGCTAAAGTGGCTATAAGCTAATTAATAAGTGAAATGTAAACTGAAAATAAGCTAGACAAGTGGTTATAAGCTAATATGATAACTGAATAAGCACAATTACTTATGAAATAAGCACTACAAATTCAAATAAGCACTTAACTGGTTACACAGTATACTAAATGTTTTCTAGGCAACTTCCATCTTATTTTAAGCACTGAATTAAGCTACAAAATGAAAATAACCACTGGAATTAACTAGCTAACCAACTGAGCTATCTAAAAAGCTAAAGTACTCACTGTGGTGACCACTGTTGAGCTTTTAATTAGCTTATGAAAAAAGACTTGAAAACACTGAGTAATTATTGTACTAAATGATTTTGACAAAACAAGAAGCTAATAGCAGGCTAAGCAAATAAGCTAGAATTTGAAAAATGAAAACTAGAACCTTGAGACAGCTAGATGAGCTTCTCAAAAAGCTAAGATGTACAAGCTGAAGCTAACTAATAAGCTCTCTGAGAGCTTGTGAAATAGACTACCAAATCTGTGCACAGGGCACTTTCTCAGACAAAGTATTCAAAAGAAGCTAAGTGAAAAGCACTTAATAAGCTGAGTAATGTTGAACTAATATTTTTCTAATTAAGTTAAGCAGCTATATTTTAATATCTTAGAAGCTTATGAGCTAAATATTAGTAATAAACTCACAATAAAATTCTAAAGTTTATTCAAAAACGGGTATTGAGAAATTTTGACTTTTTAATCTACACTAAGAATTTGACTTTTTTATGAGATTTGAATTGATTTTATGGACTGAATAAGTTATGTTAAGCTATATTAAGATTAGTTTAAGCTAAAGTACTAAATTACAAACAACCTTGATGAGTTTTGCTATTTAAAACCTTAACAGTTAGCTATATTGGATAAGATTAAGATGATTTTGACTTTTTAACTAATGAGGACTAGTTTTAATGACTTGACTGAGCTAATATTACCTAATATATCATGTATCAAATAAGAACAATGGTAAAAATAACCTCTAACACTGTTTCATTAGCAGATCCAAACACAACTTAAAACACTGATTTGCAAATTGAACTAAGCTAACCACTAAACTAGCATATATTATTGATCAAACTGAGTTTAGCTAACCTAAATATAACTTAATTAACAGGTTTAAACTATTTATGACTACAAATACATATTATGCAATAAATTGGACTTGAACTTACATATGGTCCCAGCCACAATGGCTTGAAATCAATCAACCAAAGAACACATGAACCACTATCCTATCTATATCAACCCCATTAACTCTGCATCACCCATATCCATTTCCATTTCAATTTGAGCTCAGTTTGACTTTTGTTGACCAAAAACCAAAATTGCTTGAAACTTGAATGTAAGCTAACCAAAAGCTATAAGGAGCTTTAATAAGCTTGTTTGAGCTTAAAAATAAGCTGCTAAAGACTTGAACATAAGAGTTTGAAACTCAAATTTGCAACAGTGAACTTGAAAACATGAAATTGAGTTAAACTTTGAAATTGATGCTTAAAGTAGATTATATTGATAATATAACTTGAGTTTAGTACAATAACACAAAAGATTACAATTTTTAAGCTTAACTAAAACTTATATATTAAAAACGACATACATAGAATTTTAAAAACTAAAGACTACTCTCTCTTGCTTCTTCTTCCTTCTTTTTATACACCAATAAGCTTCTCTCACCTCTCTGATCAATTCCCACTAATTATCTTGGCCTTTGGATTACTTGAGTGGATTTTAGCCGTTGGATGCAATTTTGGCGGGAAAGGTTTTTAACAGCTGGAGAGGTTGAGTGTTAGGTTGAAGAAGGCATTTAATGCTTCTTGGCTTGGGGTGTTTGGAGTGATAAGGGTGGGTGTGATGATGATGGAGTTTGGAAGAGTTGCAGGCATAGGTGTAGGGGATGATGATGGAGGGAAAAGGAAACCCGTGAGGGGGTTTGACCAAATTTGACCGGTGGGTCTATTATTGGACAGAGGGTCACAAGGCAGGGGTCAAGTGGGTTATGACAAGGGTCACAAGTCCATGGAGGGGTTCATTTGGTTTGTTTAGGGTCCAAAATGATATATAAAAGGTATTAATAACAAGGACTTGTTATGCAAATTCTGAAAATACAAGGACCAATTCTGCCATTTTGTCAAAGTTGTTCCAAGGGACCAAAAGTGACAAGCTCCAATAGTACAAGGACCAAACTTGACATTTTCCAATTTCCAAGGACCATTTTTGCCAATTTTTAAACTTGAAGGACCAAATTTGGAATTTCTCAAAACTTTTGATATTTTTCACCAAAGGACTAATTTTGACAAGTTATGATTTTAAAAGGACCTTTGGTGATTTTTCTTTTGAAATTAAGTGCTCAGGGACTATTTCTAACAATTTTTGAAACTTGGGGGACTGAAACTGCCAATTATGCAAACTTAGCTCATTTTTCATCTGATTTTAAACATTTTGCATCTGAAACATATAAAATGCAACTTTGAGATATTTTCAGTATTTTGATGCATTTCTGAGCATTTTTAAACGTTTTGCAGTTCAGATTTAACCAAAAATGATGAGTATTTACACACTCATCAATCCCCCACACTAAACTATTGCTAGTCCCTAGCAATCTTTTGAGAAAAACTTAATGGAATTGAATCTCTTTACCAAAAGCCATTATTTCTGGAGTAGCCAAATGTTTTAGTTCAAGTAAGAACCATGGTACACCGATAACCATGTGATTTTGAGCAAACCACCAGCTTCCAACGGATTTGATTTGTCTTTACCAGAAGCCGTTTGCTTTTGGACTTGCCAACTCTTAGATAAATTATCAATATTATCTTTGGTGAGTCGATTACCAATTATGGTTTTCCACTGCCTTTACCACAAGCCATAAACTTGCGGGCTAGCCAACTCTTCACTTTTAAGGATATGGTGAGCTGAATACCATACAATTTTGGGCAAATTGCAAGCCGTCAACGGATTTGAGATATCTTTACCAAGAGCCGTTTGCTCTTGGATTAGCCAATCCTTTTTTTTATTAGACATGGCGGACTGATAACCATAAGTTGAGTAAGTGCAAAACACTTACTCCAAAAAAAAATTTTGGCCAAAAATGGGGGAATTAGGTGGTATAATTACATGATAAAATTCGTGAGAATTCCCCCCCACACTAGAATTGAATATTGCCCTCAATATTCAAAGTACCGGCGGTTATGCCGAAACAAATAACGTAAAAGGGAAATATTACGGCCATTATTTTGAAAGTTTTTTTTTTTTTTTTTTTTTTTTTTTTTTTTTTTTTTTCCATGAAACTTATATACAACATGTGGGGCAACCCCCCCCCCCCCCCACACTAGGGTGGTAGAAAGATATAAAGAAGTCAGAAATATGGGTGAAAACCCATATGGCATGCTACTGTTTTTGATTCCCGAGTCGCTAGCTTGACTCGATCCCCGCATTCATTTGTTCATGGGGAAAGTTTGTAAATCCGGGACAACCACAGGGGGAATGTCCTCTCCAAAATAATGCTTCAACCGATGACCATTCACTTTAAAGTTTGGACCATCGGGTTGAGATAACTCAATGGTTCCATATGGAAATACTTTAGTGATGGTGAATGGTCCAGACCAGCGGGATTTTAATTTTCCCGAGAAAATCTTCAATCTTGAGTTGAAAAGAAGGACTCGATCACCGACGTTGAAAACGCGGTTTTTGATTTTTGAGTCATGAATCTTCTTTGTCTTTTGTTTGTAGATCAAAGAGTTCTCGTATGCTTGATTACGGAGTTCATTTAATTCATTCATTTGAACTTTCCGGTGATCACCAGCTGTCTGAATATCGAAGTTGGCATGTTTCAAGGCCCAGTATGCCTTATGCTCAAGCTCAACCGGTAGATGACATGCCTTCCCGTACACAAGCTTGTATGGAGTACACCCGATGGGTGTTTTATAAGCTGTACGGAAGGCCCAGAGTGCGTCATCTAGCTTATCCGACCAAGAGGCACGGTTTTCGCCAACCGTTCTCTCCAGAATTCTTTTAATCCCCCGGTTGGAAACTTCCACTTGCCCACTTGTTTGGGGGTGGTACGCAGTAGAGAGATGGTGAGTTACACCATACTTCTGCATGACTCTTTCAAACTGGTCATTGCAGAAATGCGTACCACGATCACTGATTATAGCTCGTGGAGTTCCAAACCTAGCAAAAAGAGATTTTAAGAATTTCACAACAACTCGGGCGTCGTTGGTAGGCAAAGCCTTAGATTCAACCCATTTTGACAAATAGTCAACTGCCACGAGTATGTATTTATTACCGCGAGAAGAAGGAAATGGCCCCATAAAGTCAATGCCCCAGATGTCAAAAATCTCACACACTTGAATGGCGTTTTGCGGCATTTCATTTCTTTGTGAGATATTCCCGTGACGTTGACAAGCGTCACAGGTTTTGACAAATTCGTGGGCATCCTTGTAAATCGTGGGCCAATAGAATCCGGAATCAAACACCTTCTTGGCAGTGTAGTTGGGGCTATGATGTCCCCCAGTAGGTCCAGAATGGCAAGCCTTGAGAATGTCATTGGCTTCCTGACCATACACACATCGCCTGATGACTTGATCCGCGCAAATTTTGAACAAGTAGGGGTCGTCCCAGAAGTAATGTTTTACATCTTTAAAGAATTTGTTTTTCTGTTGGGACGACATCCCTTTCACCACAAAGTTACCCGCACGGTAATTTGCAAAGTCAGCAAACCATGGGGTAGAAGAGTCTCCACGAAAAGAAACCACATTGAGTGTTTCGAGAGGAAATGTTTCATTTATTTCCTTTTTCTCGAACACATCCTGGTGAGGGTTTTCTAGACGGGACAGATGATCAGCAGCCAGGTTCTCAGCTCCTTTTTTTTTATCACGTATAATGATATCAAATTCTTGCAGGAGGAGAACCCAACGGAGCAATCTCGGCTTTGCATCTTGTTTTGCAAAGAGATATTTGAGAGCCGAGTGATCCGTATACACCACGCATTTGGTCAAGATAAGGTATGGCCGAAATTTCTCAAACGCATACACCACAGCTAATAATTCTTTTTCTGTAGTGGTGTAATGGGTTTGAGCTTCAGTCATAGTCTTACTTGCGTAGTGGATAGGCTGAAAATGTTTGGTTTTTCGTTGCCCCAAGACTGCACCGATAGCAAAATCACTTGCATCGCATATGAGCTCAAAGGGTAAATCCCAGTCGGGGGCAACTAGAATGGGTGCTTCCGTAAGCTTTTTCTTTAATGTTTCAAAAGCTTCGATGCACTCAGGTGAGAAGATAAAAGGAGCATCTTTTTCAAGAAGATGGGTCATAAGCCGAGCGATTTTAGAAAAATCTTGTATGAATCTACGATAAAACCCGGCATGACCTAGAAAACTCCTAATACCTTTGACGGTAGTAGGATGAGGCAATTTAGCAATAACATCAACTTTTGCTCTATCTACCTCAATCCCATTTTTGGAAATCTTATGGCCAAGGACTATGCCTTCTTTGACCATAAAGTGGCTCTTCTCCCAATTTAGACAGAGATTGGTGTCTTCACACCGTTTTAGCATTTTATCCAAATGGGAGAGACAGGTCTGAAATGAGTCCCCAATCACCGAGAAGTCATCCATAAACACCTCCATTGTTTCCCCGATCATGTCGTGGAAAATTGCCATCATACATCGTTGGAACGTGCCAGGAGCATTACATAGGCCAAAAGGCATACGTCTGTAGGCAAAAGTTCCGTATGGGCAGGTGAATGTGGTCTTTTCTTGATCCAGCGGATCAATGGGGATCTGAAAGTAACCCGAGAAACCATCAAGGAAACAATAGTATTCGTTTCCTGCTAATCTCTCAAGCATCTGATCCATGAAGGGTAGAGGAAAATGGTCTTTACGGGTGGCTTCGTTTAACTTGCGATAGTCAATGCACACACGCCATCCCGTAACCAATCGAGTTGGAATTAACTCGTTTTCTTCATTTGTGACAACAGTTATGCCACCCTTTTTTGGAACACAGTGAATTGGGCTAACCCAAGGACTATCAGAGATCGGGTAAATTAAACCGGCATCAAGAAGTTTGAGAACCTCTTGTTTGATAACCTCATGAATCTTAGGATTCACCCTTCTCTGATGTTGGACTGCTGGTTTGAAGTCATCCTCCATTAAGATTTTGTGAGTACAAAATTCAGGGTTGATACCCTTTATATCGGAGAGTTTCCAAGCAATTGCTTGCTTGTGTGACTTCAAGACCTTTACGAGAGCATTCTTCTCCTCCTCAGTTAAGTCTTTAGCAATTATGACGGGTAATTTATCATCACCCTCCAAGAATGCATACTCGAGATGAGGAGGTAGGTCCTTAAGTTCAACCTCGAGAAATTCTTCAGTAGATGTTTGTACTGATTTGATTTCCTCAATCGTGATCTCTTTCGGAGGGAGTGAAGGTAATGGATCTTCGTTTAACAATTGCTCCAGATAAAGGATATCTCCCTCCGAATCATAAACACCATCAATTCCCGGTGGAATTGATTCATCAGTAGCAAGAAATTCATCGATCTCTTCCAGAAGGAAGTCACCTCCCTCAAACGGAGTGAGAGAGGGGGAAGAGTCGGCAATGATTGGTTGAGAAGATGTGGTGGAATCCCCACTCACAGAATTATGAAGATAACCAAGAAACTCTTGAGAGTACTCCTCTAAAGCAATATCAATTACATCGACTCGATTAATTGATTCAGTATCATAATTTGAGGAGTACCTCGAAGTTTGATCAAGGTTAAAAGTGACAGCTTCATTACCCACACGTAGCGTGATTTCTTGCTCAAATACATCAATGAGAGCACGGCCCGTTCTCAGGAATCCTCGTCCAACAATGAGGGGAACCCGAGGATCGGCATCAAAATCAACAACCACAAAGTCAGCTGGAAAATGGAACTTTCCTACTTTCACGAATACAGCCTCGGCGATGCCAAGAGGACGCAATATAGAACGATCTGCAAGCTCAAGAGTCATGCAGGTAGGAATAAGTTCCGGAAGAGAAAGCTTCTTCCACACTGAATAAGGCATCAGATTGATGCTTGCACCAAGATCGGCAAGGGCAAAGCATTCAATCATTCCTGGAAAAACACAAGGGAGAAGAAATTTTCCAGGATCTCCTAGCTTCTCGGGAAGCTTCTTTAACAGAACTGCTGAGCAGTTCTCGTTCAAAGGAGTTTTGGCCATTTCAAACAGTTTTTCCTTATTGCTCAACATGTGTTTGAGAGTAGATGCAAACTTGGGCATCAACATGATGGCATCCGCAAAGCTTATGTCAAAATGAAGTTCTTGGAAAATTTGAAAGAATTTTTCCATTTGATGACTAGCTTTTTCGCGGAGCTTTTGCTCATTTAAACGTGAGGGGTAAGGAATAGAAGTTTTGGATTTGGGGTTACCAACTGGAGGTTCAAAAACAACTCCAGGTTTGGTTTTGGGTTTCGGGACAACCTGAGGATGGACATTGCTGGTACCTCTGTTATTAGTAGGAAGTTCCTTGTCCTTTGTCCCCTCAGGTTCACTTTCCACTACCTTCGGGAGAGAAGAAGAAGAGGTAGTAGGAATAGCGGGTCCATCATACGAAGCACCACTTCTGGTTGTGATCGCCTTTGCATCGCCCCTCGGATTAGCGATCGTGTTGCTAGGTAAAGTACCTGAGCCCGAGGGTCGATCATTTAAAGACTTCTTAATGTCAGAAATCTGGCTAACCAACAACCGATTCATTTCCTCTTGGGATTTCATGAATTGCTTCAACAACTCATCAGATGATGGTCCAGTTGGAACAATGGCTTGATTTTGCACAGGAAAATTCTGGCCTCTATTGTTTGGATTAGGGCCTTGATTCTGAAAATTTCCTTGATTATTGCCATGAAAATACCCAGGGTTGAAATTTCCCTGACCTTGGTTTCTATTGAAATTTCCTTGGTGTTGTAAATTTTGACTTTGATTTTGAAAACCGTTGTTTGGACTAAAATTACCTTGGTTTTGAAAACCTTGGTTTGGTCTATTTTGATTTTGATTACGGTTTTGGTTGAAACCGGGAGGTCCAGGGTAGTGGTTAGGACGGTGGTTCGGGTCTATAGGAGCACGGTATTGGTTGCCTCCTGGATTAGAAATCCCGCCCACAGCATTTGCTTCAAAAGGGTTACCATCGGTGGCCATACAGTTGTAGTAAGCATGGGGGCCACCGCAAGTAACACAGACTTCCACTTTCTTAACTTCAGCAGGAGGTGAAGTTTGTGGAAAAGAGACTTTCTTTTGGTTGGAGAGAACCAAAGCTTGAATTGCTTCCGTGAGTTTGTCAATCTTAGCATCGGTGCTAGATTGACTCACGGGCGATGAAGTAGAAGGACCAACACTGACTTGGGAAACAACCGGCTTGCTTCGTGCAGTGCGGACTTTAGACTTATTTTCAATGATCGCTAAAGCTTCTTTGACAGTTTTGCTCAAGAAATTTCCTCCAGCGGAGGAATTGAGAGAATCTTGATCAGATTGACTCACTCCATTATAGAAAGTATCGAGTTGCATCAACTCGGAGAAACCGTGGTGAGGACATTTGCGGAGTAATTCCTTAAAACGATCCCACGATTCACTGAAGGATTCATCAAACTTTTGAGTGAACTTGATGATTTCATTTTTAAGACTCGTGGTTTTGGAAGGTGGATAGAATTCATTCACAAATTTCTTCACCAGGTCTTCCCATGTCTCAATTGACTGAGGGGGTTGTTTTTCAAGCCAAATTCGGGCTTGTCCCTCAAGAGAAAATGGGAACAGAAGAAGCTTAACAGCATCTGTGGGGACATTCTTGTATTTGATGGTAGATGCAATCTTGCTAAACCATCGAATATGAGCATGAGGATCATCCCGCTCAAAACCATAGAATTGACTTGAGGTTACAAGATTCAGTAACCCGGTTTTGAGTTCAAAATTTTCAGCCACAATGGCTGGGATAACGATAGCATCTCCATACCCGTCGATGGGTGCCTGGAGAAGCTCACACATAGGACGTTCTTCCGCCATGATAACGGAAGTAGTGTGAGCAGTCCGGATCTCAGATCCGACTGATGGAGCAGAAAGTCTACGGACACGCCTTCTTGGAATTTTGACAAGCTCACGAAATGGGCTCACAGATCTAGAAGAGCGAGTGCGCATACACTAGAGTTAACTCTAAGAGATCTCAGAGTTAAGGAAAGGAATGGGAATTATGAATGGAATTATGAAAATGGGGAAAGAGGAGTCTTTTTGGGTTTTCAGGTTTTGACAAGTAGATATAACAACAAATCCAATTAAAACAAAATCGAGGCAAAACAACAGTGAACTTAACCAATAATCACAAGATGAATGGCTTCTTTGAAAAAGGTACACCAATCACAAGGACACAAAGGCAAGTTTTAATCTTTGGTTCGGGAACTTATTATGGTCGTACCCCCAGTTAGGTAGTACACTGCCTTGGTTTGCGGTGGTAATCTTTTATGTTGTTATTATTAAACAAAGAAAACGACAAATCTTTTTGTATTTTTATCTTTGATACATATATAGAAATAAAAGAAAAATTATTTTTGTGTTTTATACGTTTTTTGGATGTTTTTGGGTTTTTGGATTTTTTATAAGGAAATATATATATAGATATAGATGGATGGTATGAACAAAGAGGGAATATTCAAATCACTAATCTGCTAAGCGTAAGATAATTAGCACAGCTCCCCGGCAGCGGCGCCAAAATTTTGATCGGTGCCAAACCGTCAAGTTATATCACACAAGCTAGCCACTTGTGAATGGCTAACCGTAATAAACTTAAAACAGTTCAGATACCAATGCAATGAAGATCAGGAGAGTATAGTGTTTCCCCAGGTCGTTATGTCCCAACGAGCTGTGCGAGAATAATCAAACGAATATTGATCGAGAGAATTTGAACGGAAAAAAGGGATTGTGATTGATTACACCTAAAGAGAAAGTATATAAATTACAGGGGCTTAAATGCAAATTAAAGAAAATTAAAAAGCTAAAATATATTAAATAAACGCTATCACTATTTAAAATGATTTTTCTTGATTTATAAAACAAAATAACTTAAATAAACTATTTAAATTAAAATGTAAACCTAAATTATCTAAAAACGTGACTTAAAATGAAAACGTGTGCTAATTATAAAAACTACGCGAGTGCGCAAGCAAAAACGTAAAATTTGTGAAATAAAAGGCCTACGAGTGTAAAAACAATTTTCTTACTTACTAAATAACAAAAGAAAATTTTAGAAAAAAGAATTATATTTTTTTGACTTTTATATTTTTTTATTATGAATTTAATACGGTTTTACACTAATTAAATGATTAAAAATACTAAAACTAATGAGAAAAATCTGAAACTTTTTTATAAAATACTTTATCACAATACCAAGCTAAGAAAAATACAAAACATGTAACAGCTAGTCTAAATAAGCTATAAATAAGCTAATATGTTCGAATAAGCTAAATTATAAAACAAGGGTCAAGTAATAAATTGTGCGAAGTACAACCAGTAAAAGACCCAAGGGCAACTGGCTATACAGGTACACACTATCACTCTCAAAGGTGGGAGGTCTCAGGTTGGAGCCTGCCTCCACCCTTTTTGCTTTTTATATATTTTTTTTTTGATTTTTCTTTTTACAAACTTATTAAGCACAAGAAAATAAGCACTTTTCACAACTACCACTTTTTACAAAAACAACTGATAAGCTCAGTTTGAGCTTATTTTTACCAACAGTTAACAAAAGAGAATAAAAAAACAAGGATAAGCTAAAGTGGCTATAAGCTAATTAATAAGTGAAATGTAAACTGACAATAAGCTAGACAAGTGGTTATAAGCTAATATGATAACTGAATAAGCACAATTACTTATGAAATAAGCACTACAAATCCAAATAAGCACTTAACTGGTTACACAGTATACTAAATGTTTTCTAGGAAACTTCCATCTTATTTTAAGCACTGAATTAAGCTACAAAATGAAAATAACCACTGGATTTAACTAGCTAACCAACTGAGCTATCTAAAAAGCTAAAGTACTCACTGTGGTGACCACTGTTGAGCTTTTAATTAGCTTATGAAAAAAGACTTGAAAACACTGAGTAATTATTGTACTAAATGATTTTGACAAAACAAGAAGCTAATAGCAGGCTAAGCAAATAAGCTAGAATTTGAAAAATGAAAACTAGAACCTTGAGACAGCTAGATGAGCTTCTCAAAAAGCTAAGATGTACAAGCTGAAGCTAACTAATAAGCTCTCTGAGAGCTTGTGAAATAGACTACCAAATCTGTGCACAGGGCACTTTCTCAGACAAAGTATTCAAAAGAAGCTAAGTGAAAAGCACTTAATAAGCTGAGTAATGTTGAACTAATATTTTTCTAATTAAGTTAAGCAGCTATATTTTAATATCTTAGAAGCTTATGAGCTAAATATTAGTAATAAACTCACAATAAAATTCTAAAGTTTATTCAAAAACGGGTATTGAGAAATTTTGACTTTTTAATCTACACTAAGAATTTGACTTTTATGAGATTTGAATTGATTCTATGGACTGAATAAGTTATGTTAAGCTATATTAAGATTAGTTTAAGCTAAAGTACTAAATTACAAACAACCTTGATGAGTTTTGCTATTTAAAACCTTAAAAGTTAGCTATATTGGGTAAGATTAAGATGATTTTGACTTTTTAACTAATGAGGACTAGTTTTAATGACTTGACTGAGCTAATATTACCTAATATATCATGTATCAAATAAGAACAATGGTAAAAATAACCTCTAACACTGTTTCATTAGCAGATCCAAACACAACTTAAAACACTGATTTGCAAATTGAACTAAGCTAACCACTAAACTAGCATATATTATTGATCAAACTGAGTTTAGCTAACCTAAATATAACTTAATTAACAGGTTTAAACTATTTATGACTACAAATACATATTATGCAATAAATTGGACTTGAACTTACATATGGTCCCAGCCACAATGGCTTGAAATCAATCAACCAAAGAACACAGGAACCACTATCCTATCTATATCAACCCCATTAACTCTGCATCACCCATATCCATTTCCATTTCAATTTGAGCTCAGTTTGACTTTCGTTGACCAAAAACCAAAATTGCTTGAAACTTGAATGTAAGCTAACCAAAAGCTATAAGGAGCTTTAATAAGCTTGTTTGAGCTTAAAAATAAGCTGCTAAAGACTTGAACATAAGAGTTTGAAACTCAAATTTGCAACAGTGAACTTGAAAACATGAAATTGAGTTAAACTTTGAAATTGATGCTTAAAGTAGATTATATTGATAATATAACTTGAGTTTAGTACAATAACACAAAAGATTACAATTTTTAAGCTTTACTAAAACTTATATATTAAAAACGACATACATAGAATTTTAAAAACTAAAGACTACTCTCTCTTGCTTCTTCTTCCTTCTTTTTATACACCAATAAGCTTCTCTCACCTCTCTGATCAATTCCCACTAATTATCTTGGCCTTTGGATTACTTGAGTGGATTTTAGCCGTTGGATGCAATTTTGGCGGGAAAGGTTTTTAACAGCTGGAGAGGTTGAGTGTTAGGTTGAAGAAGGCATTTAATGCTTCTTGGCTTGGGGTGTTTGGAGTGATAAGGGTGGGTGTGATGATGATGGAGTTTGGAAGAGTTGCAGGCATAGGTGTAAGGGATGATGATGGAGGGAAAGGGAAACCCGTGAGGGGGTTTGACCAAATTTGACCGGTGGGTCTATTATTGGACAGGGGGTCACAAGGCAGGGGTCAAGTGGGTTATGACAAGGGTCACAAGTCCATGGAGGGGTTCATTTGGTTTGTTTAGGGTCCAAAATGATATATAAAGGGTATTAATAACAAGGACTTGTTATGCAAATTCTGAAAATACAAGGACCAATTCTGCCATTTTGTCAAAGTTGTTCCAAGGGACCAAAAGTGACAAGCTCCAATAGTACAAGGACCAAACTTGACATTTTCCAATTTCCAAGGACCATTTTTGCCAATTTTTAAACTTGAAGGACCAAATTTGGAATTTCTCAAAACTTTTGATATTTTTCACCAAAGGACTAATTTTGACAAGTTATGATTTTAAAAGGACCTTTGGTGATTTTTCTTTTGAAATTAAGTGCTCAGGGACTATTTCTGACAATTTTTGAAACTTGGGGGACTGAAACTGCCAATTATGCAAACTTAGCTCATTTTTCATCTGATTTTAAACATTTTGCATCTGAAACATATAAAATGCAACTTTGAGATATTTTCAGTATTTTTATGCATTTCTGAGCATTTTTAAACGTTTTGCAGTTCAGATTTAACCAAAAATGATGAGTATTTACACACTCATCATGGGTGGAATTGGCGGATTTAACCACTTCATGAGGGATGTGCATGGGAGCTTTACGCCTTTCCATAAGGTAATCAATCCCTCTCTCAATATCACTCAATTGCTCCTCGGTGATGTCGGGGGATTCAAGACGAGTTGATAGGGCATTAACCATTTTAACAGTGGTTACAGGAGATTCATTCCAATCTTCGTAGCTTTGATCAGCCAGCTTTTCAATAATATCCCAAGATTTCTCTGCATTAAAGTCGCTGAGCCTTCCACCAGCGGCTTGATCTATGGATTGTCGAGTGATGAAATCGATATGATCATAGAAGATTTGGATTTGAAGCCACAGGTCAATGCCATGGTGAGGGAGTTTACGAAGTTATTCTTTGAATCGAGTCCATGCATTGTGGAGAGACTCACCTTGAAGTTGTTGAAACGTTAAGATGTCTCTTCTGAGTTTTGTGGTTCTCCCCGGTGGGAAAAATTGAGCAAGGAAACGAGTGGTGAGATCATCCCAACTTGAGATGGAGCCGGCGGGAAGTCGCTCAAGCCAATTACTAGCTTGGTCCCGTAGAGAGAATTGGAAGAGACGCAGACGCGTAGTCTCCCGAGTGTTAGCATCAAGGTCGATGGAATAGACAATTTTGAGGAAATCCCTCAGATGCTGATTTGGATCTTCGGAACGAAGTCCATGGAATGCACATCCATTTTGCACCAACCGGATGGTGTCGGATCGCAGGGCCGTAATTTGGGCTTGGTCGGGAAGCTCAATTTTGTTCCTATAGCCTAGGTGGCTAGGTCTCGAGTATTCACCAAGAGTACGGTCTCTTGGCGGGACAATGATTTGAGGGGGGTTTTCACCTTCCATGATGAAAAGTGATGGGGTTACGAACAAAGGTCACGAAGAAGGGGGATAGACTAAAAGGAAGCTAAAAAATGAGAAAAAAAAAGTTTACTTGATAGGAATCAAGCAAAGAAACCTAAACAAGGTGGACTACTAACTAGCTATTCTATTCCCCGGCAGCGGCGCCAAAAACTTGATACACTTACACAGCGCGTTCGGGGTCAAAGGAACTTCCTTTTCGTCGAGCAAGTTTTTCAACACCCTAGGCAGTGAACCTAATCGTTGTAGTGTAGTATTAGGGTAAGCCACGGGAATTGATATCGTTCTCTAGGGGAATAGGAATGCTAGTGAGAAGTTACTACGTTAAGGTTGGGGTTGAGGAAGATTATTTTTTTTCTTTTTTTATGTTTTTTAGAAAAGGAAAAGTACGAATCTCGGGGTTTGGATTTGGGGGGTTGGTATTTCTACCGATTACTCTACTATTATCTAATTATCTAAACTAAGGTGGTGGTAGTCTATATCTAATTATTGTGTGCTCGTATGATAGTTTAAAGATGTGTTTACTTAGGTTTTACTACTCCTTAATTATCTCCTATTGGTGGTTGAATTGTCACGTCCTTATTCCTAGTTGCGTTGTGTGTCTAAAGTTGTAGGGTATGCGTTTCTCCCTACTCTTTGAAGTTACCAAAGGGTCTCGTCTACAAAACCCACTAGGGATGATAAACTCTAACTCTAAGGCCTCTTTGGATAGTTTAGCTTACAACAACTCAAAGTGCTATAACCTAAGGTTCACAAAGATTAATCAAGCATTAAGTACACAACGAATGACCTATCGCATTACTAGATCATTAATCAACTAAGATAAGAAACAACCAATCAATATTCAATAATTAAGTTTCATATTCCCTAAGCAAACACACAAGTAAATTAGCCGGACATGGAGAACATGCAAGCATACACACAAATAATTGAAGACATAATTAAATTAATGAAGTAAACAACTTATCTTGGTGTAAGATAGGGTTTAGAACCCTAAAATACGACCTTGGTTCGGTTTAGGTTTTACTCCAAAAGTTTACCCAAAAGACTCCTCTCTAAAACTGAAAAATTCGGATTCTATATATAAGATTACATGTGCGACGGCGTCACCTTATGATTTGTGACGCCATCGTGTCGCCGTCATTAGGGTTTCGTCTTGGCCAAGTTAATCTTGCGACGACGTCACCTTATGCTTGTGACGCCGTCCTCTTTAGCTTCTGACGCCGTCTGGATTGAATCTAGGCCGTCTGAGTTGCGACGGCCTACTCTTTTAAAGTCCGACGCCGTCCTCCAAAAACTAGCAATTTCTCTTCTGTGTCGTCACAAATTCCTCCGACGGCGTCGCAGATTAAGCAGTGACGCAGTCCCCTTGTAATTTAGCAGCTTGAGTGTCTCGATTCTTGACTTCGGCCATTTTCTTCATATATCCGCGCCTTTTCGTCCAAATAAGTGCCATTACAGCAGTTTGCCTTCAAGAGACCTAAAAAGTGAAAAGGAACGATATTAAGCAATAACGGATACAAAAGTGATCAAATAAGGGCTTAAACGACCCCTCAAAAAGGTACATTTTAAAACCTTATCATATGTATATTTCTTACTTTAGGTTTTCATCCCTGTCCATGACGCTACCTATGAGCACTGGTATCTAGCCGTGTTTCACATACCATCCGGTTAGCTTGCATTTTTTGATAGCTATGAGGCGTTAGCTATCCGTGACACAGAGAGGTTTCATAACATGTGTGCTATGTTTTCTAGACTCATGCCTTCTTTTTTACACAAATTAAATGTTTTTGAGGCGCAAAACATTGATCACACTACATATGCCGTCAATGTAACTTTCCCGACCGGGGTCCCTCAGTAGTCTGGTGCATTTGGTGATTGTGGTCCACTGATGTTCCTAAATATGAGATATATTGTGAACGGTTTGGCGCTTCCCCAAAATTCTGATACCATGCATTTGGCGCGTTGTTCAAGGGATTCCATTGTTGAAGAATTTTTAGAGTATAGGCAACGTTTTGCACCTTTGCCTTTTGGAGCAGTTGTTAAAATGAAGCAACCTTTTCTGTAGTTCAGATTTCTAGAGGATAAACCTTTGGTGTTTCGTTTGGTTATGTTTTTATTTTATGTAGTTCAAATATTTTTATCGTTTGTATAGACCTTTTAAATTTTACATTTTGGTTATGTTTTATTACTTTTATCATCAATGAATCGGGTGAAAATGTAGACTAATGTTATAAAACAAGACTAATAAAAGAGTAAAAGCATTACAATACAAGCCAAGCATTACAACAAAGAAACCACCACTTCACTATACTACATGGGCAACCTTATTTAGATGATTTCACAACATAAAAGCTACAACAAATGACACACATGGTTGGCAAGGAGGTGTAAAACAATATAGCAACTCGTCCCTGGCAAATCATCAAACAGGTCTTATCAAGCTTTTATAATGATTTGTAATAGTTGATGAGATTTGACTTCTCCTCCCATACTTGCATCACTTTTTGCCTAAGTTCCTTCAAGGCGATTGAGAGATGCATATTTGTTTCCTCAGTTCTTAGTAGAGTTTGTAGACCGGCGCTGATAATTGGATGGTCTTGAGGCAATTCACGCAACCTTTCAACCTCTGGACCACGTTCATGCATCTGTAACATTATACGAGTTATTTCACCTAACAAATTGTTAATCAGATACATTTATTTTTCTTGTTCAGTGCGCAATCGTCTAAGGATAGCCTTTTGAACCTCATTTGGGTCTTCAGCCATAGTGTCTGTGCGAAAATGAGTGATACTTGAGAGAGTGTGACAAGAAGTTGTGTGACAAAATGCATGATGATAAGTGGGTATTTATAAGGGAAAAATAACTGTTGGAGCATTTATGTCAGTTTGGATGTGACAATTCAACTTTTGCGCTCCGTGTCAGCTTTATCTCAGTTTGGATGTAACAACTCGACTTTTGCGCTCCTTGTCAGCTTTATGTCATTTTCTTAGGTGACAACTCGACTTTTGCGCTCCGTGTCAGCTTTATGTCATTTTGTTAGGTGACAACTCGACTTTTGCGCTATGCATCAGCTTTATGTGACAACTCGAGTTTTGCTCGCCATGCTAAAATGTGTATATAAAGATGGTTTTATCCTCTTTACTTATTATCAAATCAAAATATGGTTATTCGTGAATGGAGAAGTGAGGGGGAACTCGATATTACTGATGCAATATATGGTGAATCTGGTGATGAAGATGAGTTGCTTTTTCAATTAGACTACATCATTATGGTACATTTTCTAGAAAATTTGGTTGTATCACTTTCGACGAAGGTGTATATACTTACGTGGACTTTCTAAGTATGTCCACTTTTTGCCTGAATGAAATGCATCAGCTTATGAAGGAATTAGGTTATGATGAAGCTACATCTAAATACTTTTATTTCCGAAAACCAAACCATAGTTTGGATGAAGGTCTAGTACGTTTACTCACCGATACTGATGTCCATTGTGATATGTTTCCATGCATCACACTTGATGATAAACTAATTGATGTTTTTGCTACGCGTGTTGAATTTACTCCTAATGAAATTTAGATAGGAATGCTTAGCCTGAATGTGATTTTTGTTTGTTTGTTTTAATTTCACTGTGTTGGTTTTTCATACCCTGTTTAATATATTTTCATTTCAATAAAAGTTACTCTGTTTTGCTAGGTAGTATGCAATTTAAATAAAAGTTGCAGTACGAAAATTAAATAAAACTTACAATACGAGAATTAAATAAGTTACAATACGAATTTTAAATAAAAGTTACAATACCATTGCCAAACATGTGACATTCTTCAAACATTCAATTTTTTTTGCACCACGGTACCTCCCACTCTTAAGAATGTTCCCCCCAATTGTATGTTGTTCTTTGAGAATAGGCAGGCTGTTTACATCTGTTACTTGTATGTCCAACAGAATTGCATCGTTTACAATACGCTGCCCTTGGTATCTCTCCTTTAGATGGAATACGATCCTTATTTTTCGGTCTCCTATCACCACGTATCTCTGTGCTAGGTGGAAGAACATGTGTGACATTACATTGAGTGTTCCAAGACTGAACATCTCCAACTAGATAAACTGATTCTTGATATGTCGCTCTGTATGTTGATTTCTTGAACCATACTTTTGCCCAAACACCCACATCTTTAATTTTCAGGAACCTTGACACTGCTATTACATGACAGCAAGGCAAACCTGAGAGCTGCCATTTTTTGCAAGTGCACAAACAATTATTAAGATTAACAACATAGCTTATATGTCTATCCACAACTTGGTATTAGTTAATATTGATTCCATGCACATTTAAACCATAACTCTTTCGAATCCTGTCATGCACTTTTGCCTCTGCCCAAGGTGTAAGTTCGTGAATACCCACATCTACATTTTCAAATTAATCAACAGTTATATGTGAAAATACTAAATTTATTTTTTAACAATAATGTAATGGTAAACATATAGGATTTAAACATATACCTCCAGTATACCTCCTTTCGTAATACCACCTTTGCAAACGGTCTCTGAAAAATTCCATCAGCATTGTAACTGGTAGTTTACGAGCTTTTCGACTTAATGAATTTACGGACTCTGCTCTATTTGAGGTGAGGTAATTGTAACGATCAGCTGGACAATGGGCCCTAGACCATTTGGCATATGATGCTTCTCTAAGTTTTCTGTATGCATTTGGTTTTACATTAGCTATGAAACCCATGCATTCTTCAAATTCATCGCCAGTGTAAGCTTTGCACATTTTCCAATACACAGCTTTGTGTCTTTCAGCCGTTAAACCGACATTCATCATTAAATGGCGGCAACAGTAACCATGAAAAGCATTCGGGAACACCTTTTGCACAGATGAAATAATTGATGGGTGTCTATCAGAGATGATTGTCAAGTCCCGTTGCTCACCGATACAACCCTTTAAATTTTCTAGAAACCATGACCAACCCTTGCCGTCCTCACCTTGGCAAATACCATAAGCAATAGGTAAGATTTGGTTGTTACCATCCATACCTACAGCCAAGAGATTGACTCCATTATAGAAGTCATTCTTTAAGTGAGCTCCATCAATTATAATCATTGGTCGTAAACAATTCACGAAGCTTCGAATCTGTTACACCCAAAACAATATAGCGAATTAGTACTTTAAATAGCATAACTAAATGAATGAAATCACGTTTTTTATACAATTACCGCAACACCAAGGGAGATAAATAACATATCAAACCTGCCATGTTTGTCAACTTCTATGTTTGTAACAGTTCCTGGGTTTACGTTTCTCAAATTATAACAATAATAAGGTAATTTTTCAAACGATTCAATCGGGCAACCCCGAAGCATTTCCAAACCCTTATTTAAACCCCTATAAGCTTGCATGTATGAAAGTTGAACTCCATGACGCCCGACCATATCATTCATAATGTCTTTTGCCTTTAAATCACGATCTATATCTGATAATTGTTTCTGAAACATGTGACCTACTAACTTGCCACTTGCATTACGATGATATGAACGGACTACAGTTTTTAAACATGTGTGTAGGTCTAAATTTTTTTTAATAATAAAAACTTTGCTTCCTTTTTCAGTTCCAGAGTGGATGTGCCATGAACATTTAGGTTTAATACAACCAACATTGTAGGTGGTTTTGTTTGTTCTTGTAGGAACACATTCATAGCCGTCTAAAAGACATTTTTCATGAATTGCCAACTTGCATGCTTTTTTGTCAGCAAAATACTTATTTTTATAAACTAGTTTTGATGAATCGTAATCAACTGGGTTTTTTAATTTCGATTCAGAAACAGGTGTTGGTAAAAAATCTTTAGGCATGTGGTGAAAAGTATTTTGTTGCCACTTGTGATGTAATTTGTCTTCAACATCCTCTTCGTCGTCTATTTCTTCGTCATCACCAAAAATATCTGGATTATATCCAAGCACAGCTTGATGGCCGGCATCGTCCGCCTCTTCGTCGTCTATTTCTTCGTCATCACCATCAATCTCTGGATTATATCCAATCACAGCTTGATGGCCGTCATCGTTCGCCTCTTCGTTATCAAAATGACTGTCGTTTGTTTCCCGGATATTGCCATAACTTTCTTGAATTTCGGTACGATGCGGTTCATTTTGAGTACAAACAACATATTGTTCAAATATTGCATTATTTTCAAAATGGTGCGAGGTTTCAAAATTTTTCCAAAATTGTGAATTTTGTTGAGGTGCAAAATTAACGGAGTAATCAAAGTTTTGATAATTTGGATGAAAGTTATGACTAGGATTACCGGAATAATAATTTTCATAATTTTGAGAATCATGTACCTGTTCTTCAACGTTCAATTTCATACGATGAATGGAATTAGCGACAATATAATTGATAAAATAACGTAACTCATCATCATCGTTTATTTCATACACATGATTGTCAGGCTGAATTTTGTAAGATAAACGGATCACTCTGGTGATATCTAAACCGAGCTTTGTACAAACATATTCTTTCAAACTTTTGTAACTAATCTTTTTTGGCAAAAGAACGTTACTACTACGACCACCATTTACAATGCACACCGGAAACTTGCCTTTAGAAAGATTCATTTTTTTTTGTTGATTATTAGTGTGTTTTTTCTACCGTTCAATAAACATTTATATATACATTGCACACAAATTCTTATATACAGATTCTTGTGGATAAAAAGTAGATTTTTTTTTTGTTTTGTAGTCAAAAAATCAACAAGACCATCATTCGTATAAACTCCTACAGTTTACTTTAGAAGACCATATATACAGTTTACTTTAGAAGACCATATATGCAATGCGTTTACTTTTCAATTTTTCATAGGCATATATACAGTTTTTGCATCCAAAACTCTTAGAAGACCATCATTTTTTCCTTTTACTTCAATGAAATCTTTCAATAATTTTCCATCTTCATCGTCATTCGTATCAACCCGAAAATGGACCTATGAAGTGTTTTTAAGTTTTAGAGGCGAAGACACACGAAACACCTTTGTAGATCATCTTTATGCAGCTCTAACTCAAAGAGGAATAGATACTTTCAAAGATGATGACATGCTCCGTAGAGGAAAACCGATCTCACCCGAACTCCTGAAGGCGATCGAAGAATCGAGGTCTGCTGTGATAGTTTTTTCTGAAAATTATGCTAACTCATCATGGTGCTTGGATGAACTTGTCAAAATTATGGAATGCCATAAATTGACGGGACAGAGGGTGTTGCCAGTGTTCTACCATGTGGACCCATCCGACGTGCGATGGCAGAAAAGAAATTTTGGTTCGGCATTCCATCAACAGGAAGTGAAGTTTAGGGGAGAACCAAATAAAGTGAGTAAGTGGAGAGAAGCTTTAGTCGCAGCTTCAAATTTAGCTGGCTTCAGTTTCTCAAACTCAGATGGGTTAGTTTTCCTTGTTCATACAACTTGTCTGATCATTTCGTTAGTACTTTTTTATTTATATTTTTTTTTTTTGTCACAGCTTCAAATTTAGCTGGCTTCAGTTTCTCAAACTTAGATGGGTTAGTGACTTATTAGGAATAGGGAGTGATCTCCACACTCTCATAAATAATTAGGACACTTAAATTTTGAGTGTTTGGACATTTATACCCTAACTAAAAATAATACTCCCTCCGTCTCAATTTAATTGTCATGAGAGAGAAAACACAAAGTTTAATAAAAGTGGGGCAACTTTAATTTTCAACCACACAAATAGAATATTCCCCCTTTATATTCCCTAGTTTTTACTAAAAAGGGAAAGTGGACAATTTTTTTGAGACATCAAAAAATGGAAATATGGACAATTAAATTGAGACGGAGGGAGTAGTGTATGAGGTTATAAATGTTCAATCACTCAAAATTTGAGTATCCCAATCATTTATATGAGTGTGCAAATCAACTCCTTTAAGAATATGATAGAAACCCACATTTCTTGCCTACTATGAATATATGATTCTATATCTTCATTTTAGGGTGTGTTTGGTACCCGGGAACGGGAATGGGGGAATGATTTTTCATTCCATTCAAGTGTTTATTTAAGAGGTAAATCTATCAAATATTGGAATAAATAATGGAAATATTCCATACTCTATATACCTTAAATAGGCCGGGTATGGATCTTTCATAGGTGGGGGACCACTACTATTAAACTTATATCCATTGTGATTCATGACAGCATACCAAACGCACCCTTATTCAAAATAATGTCTACCAAACAAATACTATTTGACATTTAATCCACTCCCTCATTCCAAAACCCACCAACCAAATGCACCCTTAGATGTATAAAATACACTACACTGTTAAATATTGTTTGTTTCATCAATTATATTGTTTGTTTCATCAATTATAATTAGATTTGGATACATATTTGATTTGAAATAAATGATAGTGTTAAATATTATTTGTTTCATCAATTAGGTGAGGTTCAACTTAGGTATTATTTAATATTAAAACAACATGACAGAAACAATATGACTATTAAAGTTGTCACTCCGAATTTCCAACAACTAAGGGGGGTGTTTGTTTAAGCTTCCTTGTTATAAGTTTTCCTAAAGTGTCTCTAATAACCTTCATAAGTTTGACCTCAATTAAGTTAAAAAATCCCAGAAAAAAGCTTCATAAGAACTCATTTTCTCTTTGACATAATCCAATTTATTTTATATGCTAACAATGCTCTTAAATGTGCAGTGGCGAGTCACATTTTATCAACAAGATCGTTCTTGACATCTTAGGCCATATAAAGCCAAATGCTATAGAGAACAATCTCATTGGCATTGAGACGCATATAGACGTGTTGAATTCCCTACTGGATTTAGATGAAACAGAAGAGGTGCGTATGGTTGGTATATGGGGAATGGGGGGAATTGGTAAAACAACAATAGCGCAAGCTCTGTTTCGGAGAATTTTTTATAAGTTTGATGGTAGTAGCTTTGTCAAAGATGTACGACAAAATTTCTCAAATAAAAAAGATGTATGTGCCTTGCAACAGAAGATGCTAAGAGACGTTCTTATGACGAATAAAAGGTTCTTCTTTACTGAGGATCCTGATGAAGGAGCTGAAACAATAAAAGATAGATTCAACAAAAAGAAGGTTCTTCTTGTTTTAGATGACGTGGATGATCCTCGGCAAAAAGAGTTTCTAGCTGAAACAAACACATGGTTTGGCCCAGGAAGTAGAATCATAATAACCACAAGAAATCAGCATTTGTTATCAGATGCATATGCAACGTATAAACCTAATATTTTACTTCTGGACCAAGCTGTTCAGCTCTTCTGTAGGCATGCTTTTAAAACTGACATCCCCCCAGATGATTACAAGGAGTTGTCATATCGTGCAGTACGCCATGCTGGTTATCTTCCTCTAGCTTTGAAGGTTCTAGGTTCTTTCTTTTATAAAAGAGACATTGTCGTTTGGGAAAGTTCCTTAAATAGACTGGCTAAAGAACCAGATATTGAGATTTTTAAGACACTGAAGTTAAGTTATGATGGGCTACATCTTTCTGAGAAGAAAATATTTCTAGATGTTGCATGTTTTTTCAAGGGAAAAGATAAGGAACGCGTTACTAGGATACTTGATAGCTTTGGTTTTGACCCGGTGATAGGAATTAGCGTTCTAATTGAGAAATCTCTTATAACTGTTTCAAAGAAACGACTAGAGATGCATGACCTCATACAAGAAATGGGTTGGCAAATAGTTCGTGATATGTTCACCAACAGCAGGATTTGGGAACTCGAAGAAATGCAGAATTGCATAATACAGAAAACAGTAACGAATCTCTATCTTTCTCTCATTTGATCAACCACAACTTTGGAAGGGCGTAATTTCTGTTATTCTTTTTCGTATTATTCTAATTTGTTAATTGAAGCCAGGTTCATTTTTTCTGTTTCTATTATATTTCAGCACATATTTGGTCGGAATTGGTATAAGCTAAAATTAATACATACTTTTGTGGTCTGTAAATTTTTTTTTAAGTGCATATGGGTGAATTTAGTGAAAGAAGTTAAATATCACGTTTTGTTTGAAGTTTTTGGAATGATCGACTAGAGTAATGTTTTGGTCATTTGTTACAGAAACTGAAATCAGTTGAAGCTATAGTTTTGCGAGACTACGAATACAAAGATGACCTCTACGTTAAGAAGCTAACTAGTAAAGTTTTTAAAAAGTTGAAGAATCTCCGGCTACTTGATATTGACTCAGATTTTCCATCCCACGAACCAACAGTTCTCCCTGATGAATTACGATGGCTTTGTTGGCATAGATACCCATTTATTGCTCTTCCTGTAGCACGTATGCGTAATCTTGTTGGGCTTGAAATGGTCAGTAGCGCCATTAAATGTTTATGGGAGGGACGAAAGGTATTCTCGTAAATTAAATCAGTTTATGTTTTTTGAATTTTTATGTTTTTCATGCAAAAAAGTGCATTAAGTACTTTTATTAATTGAATCAATTTATGTTTTTTGATAGATACTACCAAGATTGAAATTCATTAATCTTAGTGAGTCGCAAATAACAAGAATTCCAGATGTCTCTGGGTCCCCATATATTGAGAGGTTCATCTTAGCTAATTGTACAAGTCTGGTTGAGGTTCATGAGTCGCTTGGATGTCATCGTAGGCTTGTTTACTTAGATATGAGTGGTTGCTTGAAGCTAAAGTATCTCCCGTCTACAATTGAAATGCAATCCCTAGAGACTCTAATTCTTTCCAGTTGCTTTAGTCTTGAAAGATTCCCAGAAGTCTCACCATGTATGGTAAAACTTTCAAAGATATATCTTGATGATTGTAATCAAATAAAGGACCTGCCATCATCATTTAGATATCTATCTGGTCTTAGCTTCATAAGCCTAGTGAGCTGTACGAAACTTAAGAACATTCAAAACTCTATTTGTGAGTTGAAGAATCTCAAGAGCCTGTATCTTCATAATTGCATTAGACTGGAGATATTACCAGAGGAGCTTGGAAGCATGGAAAAGTTAGAAGAACTTTTGTTAGGAATCCGTCACATGCCGGCCTTTAAAAGCATGCTAGAGTCGAGTAAATTTCATACTTTCACAAGTTTGTATTCTTTGAGAAAATTGGATCTTAGATGGAGACAAATTGAAGAGAAGGACTTTCCCCGAAACCTTCACGCGTTTTCTTCATTAGAAGAACTAAATCTAAGTGGCAACTCTAAGTTAACACGGTTACCTGCTGGAATCTCTCATATTTCAAATCTTAAACTGTTGGAAGTAAATGAATGTTCGAGACTACGAATTTTAGATGATCTCCCTTTAGGAATACAGATATTAAAGGCTGGAGGTTGCAGCTCACTGGAAACGATTGGAAATTTTGCGAAAGATTATGAATGGCTATATAAGCTATGGCTCTTTGATTGCCCCAGAATCCTACAGAAACAAGAGAACAAAGGATACATCGATAGAATGTTGGAACTGTCATTCATTAAGGTGACCATCTCTCTTCACCCCCCCCCCCCCCCCCCCCCCCCTCTCTCTCTCCTAATAAAGAGATCAAGATATATACATGTTAAAATCAATGGTAAAAATATAAGCTATGGCTCTTTGAATGAACTTTCTTGCTGAATACAGAAATGTGCTGCACTAAATCATCGGTTAAGTATCGGTATTCCTGGAAGCCATGTGCCAGTCTGGTTCAATGAAGCGCGGAATGGGTGCAATACAGTATTGAAGCTACCTCCAAGATGTCATGGAAAAATCATGGGGTTTGCTGTATGTGGTGTGTTTCATTGGGACTGGCGTTCGCAGTATACATCTCCCCGGATCATCTTTAAAATTGTAAATGAGGAAAAGATGATTTCTATGCCAGAGGTAGATTGTTCTAAAGTGTTTGAAGTAGCTTATAGTAAGAATGTGTGGATTAGCTATATACCATATAGTTTCTTTCAGAAGATGTATCATGATCTTCAACCTGAAGATTGGGAACATATTGAAGGTAATCTAGTCATGACTATAATGAGAACAGATGGTACTCAATCCGTAAGATGCGGGGCACATATAGTGTACAAAGAAGACATGGAATCCGTTCAAGAAAGTAAAACTTGGATCTCTGATTATGGGAACTTGCTTCATGTTGATGGTGATGATTACCGAGAACATCCTGATTATGATACAATTGTCTCGGGAAATACGTACGTGTATGAAGAGAAGTCTAATGACAATCACTTGAACCCCACACATTTACGAACTCGGATGAGGTCTAGGAACATCATGGATAGAACATTATCTGCGAAATTTGCTGCTTCTCATAAAGATTCGGGTTCATCGAGAATGATTTAAATTCAAAAGTAATTGAGAAGGCTTCGTTTGATATATTGATTCATATTTTTTTTTTATTTGACTCAGTAGTATAGATCATTTAATAGTACGTGAATCAAAACTATAAATAACAATTTTGATTCACAAATTTTTGTAAAAATCAAATTATGGTAACGATTCGCTAAATTTGTCGTATGATACACAATTGTACTTATATCGCAAAATCATTAAATTTGAAACACACATTCAATTTCTTACACATTTTAGATTTTAATCACATTAAAATGAGTTGTAAACTTGAAAAATTGAATCAAAATTATCTCCCAACTTATATAATAGAGGAATTTGATAACTCATAATGCCACATAATCATCAATTAAAGCCACATCAGAAAAATTAAATACATTGTTGACTCAGCAATCGCAATTGAAAAACACAGGCATATCTGAATCTTCAACAATCCTAAACAAAGGATGAAATCAAACTATTTTCTCAGCATGATTCAAAAATCAAACGAAATCGATCGGATCAAAAATCAAACTAAACTAATTGACCCTTATTTCGGACAAAGCTGTACAAACACTTTATTCTCCAATTTAGTTGAAGAATTAAAAAACCCTAATATGGAGAAAAATGGGGTAATATTTAGACTTGACATAATAGGGTGTCAGCTATTTATGACGCGCGGTGGTGGGTTTTTGAGATTGAATAAGAGGTAGCGAGACACAAACACAAATATTATTTGATAGGGGTATTTGGTGATGATGCTATAAAGAAAAGCAAATTTGAAAATGATGTTAACTTTTAGCGCAGAAAAACAAAATTATTCTCAAATTAAAAGAAAAGTGAAGTGAGGTGAGTTGAGACCCGAAGAAGAAGATTGTTGGAATCCCTACTAATTTGAAGCTTCTGCTTAGCATATATTTTCACATTCGGCGTACTTCACCGTCAAATTGATGTTACCCACATTTTCGACGTACTTCACCGTCAGATTGTTGTCACCGATCTTCTTGAGAGCACTTGATTCTCCACCGTATCTGATTGAAGTATCCATTTCAAACTCTCCTCAATCTATTACTACTATGTGTTTGTATTTCAAAGGGACCATAATAACAAGCGTTGGCGGAGATATCTTTCAAAATATACCCTACTTGTCCGAGCTAGGTGCAGGAAACAACTAATAGTGTCTCACCTCAGCGCTATCTCTTCATCCTACTAATAACACCCCAATAACTAAAACACACACTCGAGCAATAACGCCCAATAACTGTTATTAGTGTATGTGGGTCCTATAACGCATAACAAAAATGCCCCAATCACTCACAACGAAAAGGGACGAATGACACTCATGGGTGAAACCACGAAGGGACAAATGGCGCATGTGTGTGGCGCCATTCTTGTGGGAGGTTTTTTCCAATGGCGTGTCCAATGTCTAGTGCACCGTGCACTCTAAGCAATTCTCTCTCCGACGCTTTTTTATTTCTGTCAAAACCCGGTTGTATACCAAAACAAAAGTTACCCATAGTTGAAGTGTATATAAGGAGAAAATTAACTCATTTTTAGTTAATAAGATAAGAAACATAAGCTTAATCGGACCAGATTGTTCGGATTTTGAAACCTTAAACGGGTTATTCGGATAAACCTGAATCTCATTTGGATGGATAAAGGATAATATGTATATCTTATTAGTCGGATTTGGGTATATCCGAATAATCCATATAAGGTTTTTATCGTTTTTCATTAAATAATCTGTTTACGTATGGTATAAAAATCGGTATTAAAAAGGGGTTGGGATGGGTTTGTTGTTAGTTTTCCCGTGTTGAACGGTAAGGACCCGATGAATTGATTGAGATCAAGAAGCTCGGGTAGCACTTAAACAAAGACCATTGTAGACTGAAAGTGAGGCAGTATTTGCCCAAGTGTGTAAAACTTATGAAGTTGTGTGTGAAGCCTTTTATTAAAGAGAGGCGAGTAAGGTTTAGAGATAAACCCTTGAGGGGTGATCAACGGCTGTTAAAAAGTGAGGTGTTGATCATCCAAGGAAGACATATGGAGTCACTTCCTTGGCTCATACAAATTAGTGCTTGTCGTGTGTCCCCACTGTACGATATCAGATGGTACATCTTAACCGCTAGTGATAGTTGGGGAGCAGTACTACTCCGCGCTCAGCGTCACCTGATAAGTTCATTAGGCCAAGGGTGACTTAAAATAATAGCGGGGTCACTATCAAGTGTTTAAATTAGTCCCCCCAGTTCGTGCTGCGCTACAAGGGTTTATTCTCAGACTCAATGTCCCCCAGCTTATGTCACGTTGGTGCATGCTATTTTACCTTTATCAAGGTTTTAAGCTGCAATGGGAAAGATGGATATTCAATATTTTAGTGGGAAGTGTAGGAGAATCCCTCTTTGGGATAATTTGCAATCTTTGGGATTTGATGTTTCGTTGTTGTCTTTTCGACTGTAGGAGGCGTCATCCTAACATTTATCAAGCGGTGTGTTTGAATCGTCCCTTTGACTGTACTCGTGTCTTTGCAAGGTGAGTTTCACATGCTTCATTAAATGTGTTTTGACCCAAAGAGCTTTTTCCAAGTGTAATTCGCCGATTCATTTTCTTTGCCTATAAATAGGGCTAGAAAAGTAGGGAAGTTACAACTTGAAGTGAATAAAATTCTTTTCCTCCTCCTTTTACCCAAATCTCTCAAAATCCCTAAAGACATCTTTCAAAGAAATTTTTTTCATAGGCTTTTCTTTTTACGAAGGCTAGTTTTCATTCTTTGAGCGCGAATAAACGTTTCTTTAGTTTTTTTTTGTGTATATGAAGGATGGATTTTAGTCGTGGTGATGGCGAAGAAATTATTGTCTTTTTCGAATCATCTCTACCCATGTGTTGGGGTTAGATGTGGAGATGTTAACTCCTCTTCCATTCTTGTCTAACGTTGCTATTCCTTGGGTTCTTTGTTGACCCTGGTCGAATTTTGTAAGTATTCAAGAAAAAATGAATAGCTTGTTGTAAGATCCTTTTTGTTGGAATCACTCCTAAACAGTATTTCAAGTATTTATATTTCATATGTAATAGGTAGCTTTATTATGGCCTTTATGTTTGTTTAAGGTCAAGCTTATGTAGAAGGCCCATAAGCTTAGGCCCAAGCCCAATAAGGAATAGGGAAGGAGAGGGAGTGTTGCCCTAGCTCCTTGCCTATATAAACCATGTAATAACCCTCACTTGAGGGTTGGTTGTTCAAGTTTTCTTTTCATTCACTCTCTTTCCCTTAACCGTATTACTATACGTGTGTGTGTGTGTGATAACTTGTTCATCCGCCTTCATCTCTTTCTCTATAACTTTTGTTTATAAAACTAGTGACCTAACAGTGGTATCAATCGCCAAATAGTTGGGTGTACTCGTTTGTTTTTGAAGTTTTTGGTTTTGGGTCTTACGCGTAAGGTTAACGCATTCTTTAGCTCTTTTAAAAACTTGTTTTTTACACTTTTTAATCCAAGATTCTTGTACTTTCAACGTTTTAAGGTGTTAAAATACTTGTTTTTGGCAAAAAGTTTCAAACTTTATGCGTGGATCATTGTTTTTGAACTAGTTTTTATTCGTGGGTGTATTTCTACGCATAAATGTTTTGAGTGCTTTGGATCATCAAGTTTCACACTTTTGTGTTATTTTGGTGTTATTGAAGCTATTTCAACACACAAAAACTGGTTTAGAAACATCTTTGGGCAAAATCAAAATTACGAGTAATCCTACGCGTATCAAAACCCTAAAATTACGCGTAAGATTTTCCTTGGTTTGATCTTCATTTTCGTGGTTTATTCCGTGTTTTCTTACTTGGATAAGTCTGAAAATACGTCGACTTTGGATATCTTTTGCACTGTGATAGTGTAAAAGATCATTTGGGCAAAAACCCTAAAATTACGCATAAGCATAAGCTTACGCGTAGAAATTCTACGCATAAGATTCACTTTACGCGTAAACTTAGGTCTACGCATAAGGTAATCCTACGCCTAACTTTCTACGCCTAACTTTTGTCTACGCATAACTTTAGTGCTTTTATCCTACTTACGCGTAAGCTAAAACCTACGCGAAACTCCGTATTGTTACGCGTAACTTTTGGTGTTTTTACGCTTAAGTGCTACTTGGTTTCTTGTCTTTTCTACGCCTAAGGACACTTCATCAACAAAGGTTCATTCGACTACAAAGATCCATTTTTACTACACAAGTTCATCAAAATGTCTCAACCACCATACTCTAACTATTTCCCTCACACTTATAATCATCAACAAAAACAACAATTAACTCCACAACATCAACAATGGAATCAACAACAAGCAATTTATCAACAACAATTTAATCAGCAGCATACTCCACAAATTGGTGCAATTCCACCACCACAAATGGTTCAAACACCGCCAAGTCTTCAAGTTCAACCCTACACAAACGATTTCAATCAACATCCATCAAGGAACACTATGAAGGAACCCACTTGGTTTGCAAAGATGTGTGAAGCTTTAAGCAGCCAACAATCAATTCATGAAGCTGGATCACTTGATAGACCTCCAATGCTCACTCCAGGAAACTACGATCAATGGGTGATAAGGTTCTTTAGATTTTGTGATCTGAAGAAGCCACATGGAAAATTCTTAAAGAAGGTTATCTTGGAAGGTCCATTTGAGATGCCTACTGTCATTGTACCCGGAGATCCAACTGCTGTTCCACCAAGAGATGAACAAACCAACATTGCTACTGTTGCAGATTTAAATCCTACAGAACTTCTACACTATGAAGCTGATGAACTTGCAATGGAATATATCCTCTTAGGATTACCAAACCCAATTCTTCGTAGTGTTGATGCTCAAAAGACTGCACAAAAAATGTGGGATCATATTCGTCTTCTTATGGAAGGATCTGTACTCAATCAGGAGGATTTGGAATCCAAAATTTACTTGGCTTATGAACACTTCATGATTGAACCTGGAGAGACACTAGAGTCCTATCATCATCGATTTTCAGACATCATCAATGATTTGGATAAACACAACATCATCATGCCAAGAATTGCAGTGAATACTAAGTTCCTGAGTAGTCTTGGTCCTGAATGGGAGAAGTATGTAATCTTTCTCCGTCAAGCGAAGAATATGCATCATTCTACTTATGGATTGTTGTACGATTACTTGAAACCTCATGAAAAGGAAGTTGATCGGGAAAGGATTCTCCATGCTCAAATTGCTAAACAGTCACATCCGGATACTCAACAACTAGCCTTGTATGCTCAACAGAATTATCCCTCTCAACCAGCAACTCAACCAACTGCTTCAAACACACCTTCACAGCAACAACCTCAACAAAATCAACTGGTTCCATACAACAACAACAATGCTCAAGCATATGTCTGTGAAGCGACTGAGGAAACCGATCCGTTCGAAGCATTGCAACAAGGATTTGTGATGATTGCTAATGCTTTTGGCCGTTACACCAACAAATCCAACAATCGTATTCGTTCATCCTCTAACACACGGAATCAAGCTGTTGTGAACAATGGACGTGTTGAAGTTCAGAATCGTGATTATGGTCGTCAGATGGGCGGTGGTCAAGGGTTTAATGCTATGGGTAGGAATAACAACAGAGCTCAAGTGGTAGAACAGGGAAATGCTCAGAATGGGTTGAATGGTCTTCGATGCTACAACTGCAATGAGAAGGGACACCTGGCTAATGCATGCCCAAAGCCGAGGACTAGGGGCAATGCTTATTTCAAAGAGGCTTTACTTTTGGCTCTTAAGGATGAAGCTGGTGGATCTCTCACAGACAAAGAACAGAGCTTTATGGCAGATGCAGACTCAGATGATGATATGGAGGACTTGCAGGCCAATGCAGCTGTTATGTTGATGGCTAATATGCAAGAGTTACACATGAGTGAAACAGGCCCAGTGTATGACACTGATGGCTTGTCTCAGGTACCCGAACAAACCATCATCATATCTGAACTAATATCTCCGTCAATATCTGAATCCGGCACGGCTCAGAATGTTCAAAATGAGTCATCTACATCTCATTCTGACGATTTTCAAATAAACCCCGTAGTTACATTTGACGATCCAGATGACCTTATGGTTTCCCTTGATAATCAAATTGACTCCGTGGTTATACTTGAGGATCTAAATAATGATCATGTTGTGACTTACGTTGAACAAGATGAACCTTTGCCCAATCCAGATCTTGTTCTGTTACTTAAAGACCAACAATCCCAAATTGCTGAATGTGTTGCATTAAATCAGTCCTTAAAAAGTAAAAATGCACTGTTAACCAAGGATTTTGAATGCTTAAAAATGCAACTCAACTTTTTCAAAACTCAAGAAAACCGTGAAAAAGGTTTTGAAGCCGCTTTTGCAAAATCTCATCAAAACGAAAAATATTTAAAGAGACAGATGCGTGATCTAGCCGCCTCGAAGAATGCTTAGTTGTCAGAATTAGAACAACTGAAACACGAACATAAAAAGCAAATTAACGCTCTCACCTTGGAAAATCAAAAAGCTAAGGCTGAGTTGTTAAATTGTCAAAAACAGTTCTCCGCATACAAAAAGCATTCAACGAATCGGGTAGATGACCTTCTTGAAGAAATTATCGGCTTGCAAAACAAAATTAAAGAGTTTAAAACTGTTGTTTACAAACATGGTGAATCAGTAACAGCTATTGAAAAGTTTACCTTAAAACCCAATCCAAAAGGATATGGAAAAAATCTAGCTGATTACAAACCAAAGCTTTCACTAAAAACATTCAAACCAACTCCTGAAGTTTCCAGTGCAGAATACAAAATTGATAATACTGTCATGAGTGTTGTTGAATATCATCGTCAAGAGGAATTAGATGCAGAAGATGAGAGTCGATCAAAATTAAAAAACGTTGTTTACAACAAACCTTTTAATTATAAAAACGCGGTCACTTTTGTCACACCAACGGATTCTTCTAACACACCAAGGGTTATCATCAAAACACCTGAGTCTTCTAATGTTAATCCCAAAACAGATTTTGCACAAACTTATGGTCCTTTACCTTCCATTAGTGAAGTAAACTCAAAACCTGAAAATCGAAAAATTCTTCGGTATTTTGACATTTTCATGGCTGACCTAAAAATTTTACAACATGAGATAGAATATCGCTCTGAAATCAAAGTTGAACATTTTCAATCGCCTCTGGCGCGAGAACAAAGAGACATTTTTCAGAAAAATCTTTTACCTAATGTTAAAAACTTGAAAAGTTGTGCAATTGCCTGGGAAAAGGATTTTCATAAGGAACTTGGGGTAATGAAAAACGTTTTCAAGAAAATAGAAACATCTATTTCTAATACTAAACGTAAAAAGAAACTCTTGAGAAAAGATGTTGATCGACTCTTGGAAGATGTTATCTGTGCTGATATCCATAATGTTGTGTTATTCTATTCTTTGCCATATGCATCTGATTATATCTCTGCTGATACTGTTGAAAATGTTGTAACTGTTGAGAACACCGATAATGTGCTTCAGATCGAGTCTTTAAAAGCTGAAAATAAACGATTACTCAATGAAATTTACACTGCAAAACGTCGTCTTCATTGGTGTGAAAAAGATATTCACAATCATCAACTTAGTTTTCAAAAGAAAATCGCTCAGTTGAGTGCAAAATCTTCTGATCCTAAAATTGAGCAACTGGATGATCAAAACGTGTCTTTGAAAAGTCAAATCTCAAAATATGAACAAGAACTTTCAAAAGTTAAACAGGAATATGGTGTCATATTTGATTTGCTCAACAAGACTCGTCATGAAGCATCTAACGAACTTGATCACTATCTTGCTCACACTAGAGATGTCATGAATTTTGCTGGAAATATTCGTTCTGAAAATCAAGATCTGATTCACACTATCTCTAAGTTACGGGAAATGTTAGGAAAGTATGAACAACTTCCGCCTACTGTGATTAAGAGATTAGCACCAGTCACACTTAGTAATCGTGAACCTAGAATCCCTACTGCCAAATCACAAGTTGCTAATGTGTTTCCCTCTACTGAAACAGGAATAGTTGAGTCTTTTCCAAACGTCCGCACTTCACAGCCTAGGAGCACTCAATCGAAGAATAGGAAGTTGCGACCTAAGAAAAGATCAATAAGGAATGCTAAAGTAGAAGAACACCCTAGGACTCTGAATTAAACTCATGTTGCTTCCACTATAGATGTTGCGTCTGGCAAATGTAATAGAAATAGTGATGTAGCGAATGCTAAACCGTTAAGTACTTTTGATATTCAGTCTGATGCACCTTGTGTTATTTGTCGGAAGAGTATGAATTCTGATTGTCATGACAAATGTGTCGCTAAAGCTATAATATCTCGATTACGAAATCCTAAGAATCGGAATACCTCTAGGCCCACTAATCATTCTAAGTCTGTGCTTGGTAAACCGCCTTCTTTAGACTCTAAGGCAACCATTGCTATCACAGTAGCTCCCGCTTCACCTCCTAAGAATGTAGTACCACCTAGTGCTTTCACTAAGACTAAAGCAAAGAGTAGTTATAGATGGCAGAAATGGATATACAACACACTAGGATTTAAATGGATGCCTAAAATTATCAACATGTGTATGTCTAACACACCTGCTTCGGAACCCTCTAACATTTCGGGTTCCACATCTACTTCTATTCCATCTGTGTCGTCTGTGTGTAATGCAGGTGATACAGATCATTCTCTGGATTGTTGATAGCGGATGTTCCCGACACATGACAGGCAACGTTAAACTGTTATCAAACTTTATTGCAAAGTTCATTGGCACTGTCAGATTCGGGAACGATCACTTCGCAGCTATCATGGGCTACGGAGATTATGTCAATGGGAACATCGAAATCAGCAGGGTTTACTATGTGGAAGGCCTCGGTCACAATCTGTTTTCAGTAGGTCAATTTTGTGATGGAGATTTAGAGGTTGCTTTCAGGGAGAAAACTTGTTTCATTCGTGATCTACAAGGAAATGACCTTATGTCTGGCTCACGTAATTCTAGTCTCTACACTATCTCTATGCAAGACATGGTAGCTCATCTCCCATCTGCTTACTTTCAAAGGCAACATCCACAAAATCCTGGCTATGGCACCGTCGTCTCTCACATCTAAACTTTCAAACCATCACCAACCTTGCTCGACACAAACTAGTTGAAGGTCTCCCACGATTCCGGTATTCAAAAGATCACCTTTGCTCAGCCTGTGAACAAGGGAAAAGCACTCGTGCTCATTTTCCTTCAAAGGTGGAACACAGTTCTCAGCATGTACTACACCTTCTTCACATGGATTTGTGTGGCCCGATGCACGTGCAAACGATCAATGGCAAACGTTACATTTTAGTAATTGTTGATGACTACTCACGATGGACTTGGGTCTACTTTCTTTGTAGCAAAGACCAAGCTCCACAAATGATCATCACCTTTCTCACAAAAATACAGGTTCAGCTCCGCAACACCGTCAGGCTAATTCGAACAGACAAAGGAACTGAATTTGTTAACCTAACCCTTCGTGAATTTTATGAGAAAGTGGGAATTCAGCATCAAACATCTATTGCACGTACACCTGAACAAAACGGAGTTGTTGAAAGACGAAACCGAACATTAGTGGAAGCTGCAAGAACAATGTTAATCAATGCTAAACTTCCAGATTACTTATGGGCAGAAGCTGTATCTACTGCATGCTATACTCAAAACCGTTCTATGATCACAAAATGCCACAACAAAACACCTTTCGAGCTTGTCCACAGCCATAAACCGAATCTCAAACACCTTCATGTATTTGGATCCCTTTGCTATCCAAATAATGATCGTGATGACTTTGGAAAGCTCAAAGCCAAAGCCGACATTGGAGTCTTTATTGGATATTGTGAGAATTCTAAAGGTTACCGGATCTGGAATCGTCGTACAAAACAGGTGATGGAAACGATTCACAACCGGTCACAACCGTTTAAACTTCCCTCAACCCCCATCATCAGCTGAAGAAAGCCCTCAGCTAACTCGTCAACAAATGGAAAGGTTATTTGCTCCTCTGTTCAGTGACGATATTGATGAACGTGCTCCAGGTGTATCCGCTGTTTCCGCTGCACAACCTGATAATATTCCTATACCTGATACACCTGCTACAACAACTACTGTTGAAGATGCACCTACACCAGTTGACTCAAACACAACAGTTGAACACACCGCTTCCACCAATGATGAACCAGCTGATGATATTCTGAATGAAGTACCCCCACCCTGCAGATTTTGATCCAAATGCGTTCTTCAACCCGTTTGCCAATGAAACTGCTGCACCAGATGTCGCAGAATCTTCAACAAACCATTTGAATCCTCAGAATCTGCACAATGTATACCAACATCAACCCTCTACACATAGATGGACAAAAGACCATCCTCTGGCTAACATTATTGGCAACCCGAATCAACCAGTCGTTACGAGACAACGTCTTCACACAGATGGTGAACATTGCATTTATGCTCTCATTGTCTGCCAATCTGAGCCTAAAAACATTAAAGACGCAATGACAAAAGACAACTGGATTGAATCCATGCAGGAAGAACTCAACCAATTCAAACGTCTTGAAGTATGGGAACTGGTTGAAAGACCAACAGGGGTCTACGTCATTGGTCTAAAATGGATTTGGAAAAACAAATTGGATGCTGAAGGGAACGTCATCCGAAACAAGTCACGACTCGTTGCTAAGGGTTATCGTCAGGAAGAAGGAATAGACTTTGAAGAATCTTTTGCTCCGGTTGCTCGTCTTGAGGCTGTTCGGATATTTCTCGCGTTCGCAGCTCATATGAATATCACGGTCTATCAGATGGATGTCAAAACGGCGTTTCTCAATGGGCAACTTAAAGAAACGGTCTATGTCAGCCAACCAGATGGATTCGTTGATCCTGAGTTCCCGAACCATGTCTACAAACTGAACAAAGCTCTTTATGGTCTCAAACAAGCCCCTCGGGCATGGTATGATAAGCTATCATCTTTCCTCATTGCCAATAATTTCACCAAAGGCTCGGTTGACCCAACTCTTTTTATACAATATCACGGGGCACATATCTTAATTGTTCAAATTTACGTGGATGACATCATTTTTGGGTCGACACATAAAAAATTTTCAACCGATTTTGCAAAACTAATGAAGAAAATTTTTGAAATGTCCATGATGGGTGAACTTACGTTCTTTCTAGGACTGCAAGTTCATCAATCACCCCGTGGTATTTTCTTGAGTAAGTCCAAATATGCCCTTGAACTGTTAAACAAATTTGGAATGACAACCTGTGACACTTATGCCACACCAATGGCTCATACCAAGAAGTTAGATGCTGATTTACATGGGAAATTAGTTGACCCTACCAAATACCGAAGTATTATTGGGTCTCTCATGTATCTAACAGCTAGCAGGCCTGATATTGTCTTTTCCGTTTATCTATGCTCCCGTTATCAGTCGCGACCAACTGAAACCCACTTCTCTGAGGCTAAAAGAATCCTCTGATACATCAAGGGAACCAGTAACTTGGGAATCTGGTATCCGAAGGATTCTGGTTTTGAACTAATCGCTTTTTCAGACGCTGATCACGCAGGATGCTTAGACTCAAGGAAAAGCACTTCAGGAGCTCTACAATTTCTCGGTGATAAACTGGTGTCTTGGCAATCAAAGAAGCAGGATTATACATCGCTGTCATCAACCGAAGCAGAATATGTAGCCATGTCCGCGTGTTGTGCTCAAGTCATCTGGATGAGAACACAACTCAAAGACTATGGTTACGTATTTGACAGAATCCCGATGTACTGCGACAATCGGAGTGCCATTGCGATCTCGTGCAACTCAGTTCAGCACTCGAAATCAAAGCACATCGATCTACGCTATCATTTCATCAAGGACCACGTGGAACAGGGTACCGTTGAATTATACTTTGTGGGTACAGAATACCAATTGGCAGATCTTCTCACCAAAGCCTTGCCTCCTGCTAGGTTTAATGAGTTGGTCCACCGGATTGGTATGAGGTGTTTGACTCAAGAGGAATTGGATGACCTCTTAAAACAGTCTTAAAAACCTGTCAAACACCAAAACATCTTTTGTAAATAAATTTTCAAAAACAAAATACAAAAATATAAAATTCGATAAAATAACAAAAATATTCTCCTAATCTATCTTTCTTTCAACATGGCAAGTACATTTCTTCCATCAACACTTTAATCTTTCAAAATTCAGTATTTTTTCCGATCAAGTGTTGAGGGGGAGAAAATAATCTCTTAACCGTTTCAAAACATCAGTGTACTTGCATGTTTTCATATCTCGGTTGTTTCATTTTACAATGGTGGTGAATTTTCTGGTAAATTGACACTCCTCGGACTTAAATTAATAACCTTTCATTATTTTCTCAAGTCGAGGGGGAGTGTCGTCAAGTTTCTTTCCTAAAAACTTTGTTTGGTAGCCAAAATGGAAGTTAAAAGGCTTTGTTTGAAAAAGGAAAAGGTGGAGGGACCAAAACTGTCAAAAGGTTAAACTCACTTTTAATAAAACACCCTCCCACCTACTTTCACTTCTCATTTATTACTAAAAACCTAAAACCATCCTACGCATAGAATTCACTCAAGAAATCCGTGTTTCAGATCATCATCTTGTAAGTGGATTAATGTTTCTAACATGTTTTTGAACATTGGTTTTGATTTTCAAATGAATCCAACGGTCAAATCTACTGATATGGGTGATTTTGTGTTCTTCGCTTACGCGTAAGAACACATGATCATGTGTTATGTGTTTGTGGCTAAAAAGATAATGTCAAAATGTTTTAAAAACATCAATGATATGTTTTCTATCCTCAAAACAAACCCAGAATCATGAATTGATGAATTTTGAATATTAGGGTTTATGAGTCGAATTGGGTATTTTTGAATGTGAAGTGTTTTGGTCAAAAATATTGTTGGGTTATGCTCTTGTGTTATTGAATTGATGATTTCCAAGGTTTCTAACCACCCAGAAACACGAATTGGCTAACAGTTTGAAATTAGGGTTTAATGTTCATGACTTTTGGGTATTTTTGATTCTCAACAAACTAAGTGTTATAACTTGGCCTATAGACTCTCAACATATCTTAGGACTACCAGAATCAGTTTTGTGCATATTCCATGGCTAGATTTCATACGCGTAGATTTAGGGTTTAGACTACGCGTAAGTTTTTCTACGCGTAACTGTTAAACTGTGCAATTGTGTTTTGATCTGTCATAAAATGAATGTTATGTGTTAATATTGATGATTTGATGAATTTATTTCAGGCTTGCTACACTTAAAATTCAGAATCAAGGTTGTTGTAACTCTACGCATAAGGATCACCTTACGCGTAGCATGTTATGCGTAAGATTAATCTTACGCGTAGCTTCTACGCATAAGGTTCTACAAATGGGACTACGCATATCCTGTGAAGGATATGCGTGAACAGTGACCTCTACGCATAAGGTCAACTCTTACGAGTAGCCTTACGCGTTAGGTTAATATATGCCTACGCATAAGCTATACGCATAAGGTCCCCTTTTCCTACGCGTAACATTTCTTACGCGTAAGTTAGGATCCTACGCGTAAGTTTACGCCTACGCATATATCATTTCTGTCTACGCATAACTTTACCAATCCTACGCATACGCCTGGATCATACCTTCGTTATGAATTGTTACGTGTACAAACTTGTAAATAAACTAATCATATCGTCACGAATCCAAATAATGTCACTAATAAACTTAAATCGTTTGATATGTTGTGAACAATAAGTGATAAAATAAACTTTAAAACTTAAAGTTAACTAAACGAAACATTTCACGACGTCATTGGACTATTGAACATACAAGTGACTTAGGACTCGTAACAATCATTGACACTGTACATTCAATAACTAGACAATAAGACCTTCTGTTGACTAACATCATGTCTTTCGATATGTTGGTTCTTTTGGCTAATGTTATTTCAGATCACGACATGGCTGGACAAATGAATGTGGATGCATCTGAAGTTCTCTCCATTGCTGATATCTATCCTTATGGCTATCCAATGAAGATAGGAAAGAATAATCTCCGTGTTGACTTTGACACCCTCACTTGCTCAGAATCTTCGTGTCTAATTGCTATTGATATTCTGAGGACTCATCCGTATCAGAATATGCTCACTCACTCTGCAACTGTTCCTGAGATCTATATCCAACAGTTCTGGAACACTATGGAAAGGGTCAAAGGACGGACTGCTGTGACGGTGAATCTGAATCACAAACAAGTCACCATTACACCTGCAGACTTAAGGGCTGTTCTCCTAATTCCTGAAGTCGAACAAACCAAACTATATGCCACACCTGTTGAAGAGCTCACTCTCCAATTCTTAATCGATATCGGTTATGACGAGGCTACAGGAGTAATCACCAAGCATTCTCACGTAGAGCTTAAGAGTATTCCTCAACCATGGAGAACTCTCTACATGATCATCACCAAGTCTGTTTCTGGTCGTGACAGTGGCTATGAGCATCCTAAGCTCATGGAACTGCAAATATTTTGGGCATTGGTCAACATGAAACACATCGCTATCGAAAGCTCTGATTTGGTCATCTCGACGAAAAATCTTCTGGAACACCTGTAAGGAGAACCAGAAAAGGAAGTGCTGGAAGTGTCACAAGTACAGATAGTCAGAGGAATGTTCCAAAGAAGAAACCTATTCCAAAGAGGAAACCTACCCCTAAGAAGAAAGTTCCTTCTCAGGAAGCCACTCCGATCCCTTCCTCTATACCTGAACCGCAGAGAAAGCTCATTGACGAGGACTCTGAAGCTACTGACACAGATGAAGAGATCACATACTCTGAAACTGCAAAGGATGAAAATCCCTCAGTACCAAAACCTCCAAGTCCTCAAACTAATAAAGGAAAAGGTAAGACTCCTGCACTTGTGCCACATGATGAAAGCTCTGAAGATGAAGAAGAGCAACTATATCAATCATACAGGAAGAAGTTTCACATCGTCAGACACCTTCAAAAGGCTGAAGAATTTGCTAAAGATCAAATGGGTGGCCCCGGAGGATCAAGTGGTGCTGCCCACTCCTCACCAGATCCTGATACGGTTAATCGACCCGGTAAGGAATCTGGTGCCACCACTCTTCTGCAACAACAACAACTTGTGGAGGATACTATCGTATATGAGTTTGAGAACCCTGAAACTGAGAAGTCTGAGAAAGATAAAGATGATGATTATGACAAGTTGCTTCTGGGCAGTCCCATACAGTCACAGAAGGAAACTTCTGAACCGCCTAAGGACCCCAAGCCTCCTCATGTCTCCTCCTCATCAGACTCATCATCTCACTCATCACCACCACCATCAACGAAGTCAACCATATCATCATCCAAATCCATGAAGAAACCACCTAAATCTTGGATTTCTCAGACTCATGAAAGAATTGTGAAAGCTGTCCAACAAGTCAGAAAGAAGGACATACTTTACAGAAAACTGAATTGGTTTGCTGACCAAATACAGTACTTGAATGATGAGAAAGACAAGATGCAGAATGAAAGGGAATTTGTTCAGAAGTTCATGAAGAGTCATCGTAAAGAGGAACTAAACGAAATGATCGAAGGTTACACTAACAAGTACCTTCAGGATATCGTTCCTAAAGTCCAAAAGGAACTGGAGAAGACAGCAAGAGATCATACCCACAAGTTTCTTCTCGACACTGTCCCCGGTGTGACTAGAGAAGTATTTTCCAGACAACTCACTCCTAACATCGTCGCATTGGTTAAACATACAATGGCCAAAGAAGCTGATCTCTCTGAATCTGAGTTAATCGCTAAACTAGTGATGCAAATGTCAAAGCGATCTGGAACGTTTACTTCGGATGAAGCTAAATTTTTCCAAAGTCTACTCGATTTTCAACTTAGATCATCATGCAAGGAGTCAGCCGATCAACCCAAACGGCCAAGAGATGACGATGATAAGGACAAGGACTCTGCACCTAAACGTCAGAAGCAATCTGGTGAATCTGCTTCGATGCCACCTCCTCCACCACGGACTTCTTCTCAACAAAAGTCTCCTCCACCTCGGTCTTCTACTGATAAACCTCGGGACGATTCCGAGTTACCACCACTGACTCAAAAAATAGGTGATTACTTTGAGTATACGGGTGGTGACGATGAAGAGGTCCTTGAGCCCCGACAACAACCCACCTCACCCAAACAAGTGCAGAAACCAGTATCATCATCAAGGCCTTCCAAAAAGAAGAAGAAGATGACTCAGCCTGAAGTCGTATCATGGCTAGATGACGATAAAACCGAAGAGTTTGAATGGTTCTCCACACTTGTCAATCAAACTACCTACCCTGATGAAGGTCAAGACTTGGTAGACGGTTCTACATTGGAGCACGCAAAACTTTTGCAAGAAAAGTTCCATGTGAAGAAAATGACAAAATCTGAGTTGAAGCGAATCAAGAATGAAGCTTTTCAACTGTGGAAAGACAGCTCTGAAAGCGCCCTCGAGGTCGAATATCATCTTGAGAACATCGCTCGAGCTATGTCTAACAACATGGATTGGCTCAATCCGGAAGCAAACATTGACTTCACATAAAGGGACAACCCTCCATACTATACCGACTGGACCAAACCCCTACCGACCATTGGCCAAACAGATGAACAAAGGATTCCCTTTCGATACTTCTTTAACAGAGACCTGGATTTTCTTTTACACGGTAGCGATGGTTCACGAAAATACGCTACATCGTTGACTCTTCCATTCCCAGCGGCTACTTACTCAAACTGCATAGCTATCGAGGAACGTGCAAATCACTTGTTTTCTGACAACGTGCAAGAATACGACCGAGATGCATTGTATGGGATTCATCATTGGCCTGAACGCCGAAGAATCTACTACAGAAGCTGCCTGGTTAAGAATTCTCAACACGCAGTGTACAGCTCTAAGGACATCGTGGCCATCAAACACGTTGATCTCAAGTCTAAGTGGGACTACACCTTCTTGAAGAATATCATAGTCAAACGACAAGATGAACAGGACTATGCATTCTCCGAAGCTGACTTTGAGAATTTATCCCTCAACGACATCGAAGACATGTACCTTGCCAAAGTACAGGGTCGTATGAGACAATTCTCGACTGAAGTTCAACGTGAATTTATCAAGTCAGTTCTCATCTTCATTAGACGCATCGTGATCAAAGAACGTGTTGAAGATATCCAGATGGCTGTTGAATCTTATCAGACGCGTGTAAACTTCACTCCACCACAGCTTGATCTTCCCGACATCAACCAGCTTACACAACTTACGCTCATCAGCAAACCTTTCGGAGTCGTTTATCGCAGTGAACTTCATCGCAATTGCTTGATGGCGTGTAATGAGCTTCACAAATTTGGAGATCATACTCTGAAGATGGTTAGGAACGGATTAGCTTATCGATTAAAGGATATACGTGAAAACATTGGGAACCCTAAGCGATGGAATTCTCAGGATCAGAGGAATGTGAGAAGGATCATCACCATGATTGATGAACGGTTGTTCAGAAGGGATCAGTTCAGAACGTTGGAAAGTTTTGTTGGTGGTCGACCCAGGATCAACATCACCGGCTATCAACGCCCTGTTCGTACTCCTGGGAACATCACTGCACTTCCTGGTACTCCTTGATTTGGTTCCTTCATTAAAATTTTTGGATGTATGATGATATATATTCAGTGGCTTGTGCACACATAACAGTGTACAACCCGTAATTGTCAAGAAAGGACCCTGTGGTACGCCTCAGTGCCACAATCCTTATAAAAGGAGCGAAAGCTTCTTATTTTTGAGTAAAACCTATCAAACCTTTCATTTTTCAAGGTTTTGCTCAAAAAGACAAGTACTTCCCCATATAATTTTAAAACCTCAACCGTTTATATCACTAGTTGAGGGGGAGTATTTGTTGAAAACTTTGTTCACAAATTGTTCACAGTGGTCACTCTTCTCGCAAAACTCGAAATGGTCATATTTATTCTCAACCGTTCAAAAATAACATTTTTATATGCCATTTTTGAGGGGGAGAAAATTTTGTGTGATAAGAAATATGTTGTGCAATATGCAAATGAATCTGTGTACCTCAGACTTAACCAACGAATTGACGGTACTGAACTGTTAGTAACTCGAAAAGACTTGTCCTGGACGGGTAATAATTTCAAGCTAGTTCGCTAGTAATGTAAACGTGTCTCGCAAAGGACTTGTCCAAGTAGAAAGTACCATTCGAGAAACTTTTGATAGACATGAACTCTGACGGGTTTAACAACCTCCCAAGGTTTGTCTACACCTTCAAGGTAGTTATTAGAGCTAGTTGTCACCTAAAAGCTGACAATGTAACTCTTTAACTATTCAACGTAACCGTGTCTCGCGGGAGATTTTCTATCTTTAGTGGATCAATTCAAAAAGTGCGCGCTCTTTCCTCACTGTGCATTTAACTATTAAAACTATTAAGCACATGTGGAGGGGGAGTATTTATGCAAAACCTCATCTCTCACAGTGGTTCAAACATGTTTTTCATTTACAAACCCTTTGAGAGATATTTTCACAAACAGTGGTTTTAATGGCAAACATAGGTTAGTCATGGAGTTATAAGGTGAGTAAGGTTAGGAATAACCGTCCTATGATCCGCCAGAGCCGGAGGGATCTACCCAAGGACACTACCATTAGTTAGTGTTAGAAGTCCTTAGGAATGATTGTAAAAAGGAGAAAATGAGAATCGGAGAAAGAAGGAGTTGAAGAATCAAAAAGAAATATAAAGTAAAGGGTGAAAAGAAACAGCCCTCCAGATTATTCAACTTAGGGCAGACACCGGGTTCAATTCATATGCTACTGGTTGTCACTTAGTGACACCTGTATTGAAGATTAAAAGTCGTCATGGACCCAGTGACGCATGCACCAAACCTTCTTAGCCACTCAAGTTTTTCTCAACAGAAGCTTGTTTCATTCTCACAGGGAACCCTACGTAAACTATTGGCTTTCTCTTAGAGATCGCTGGTATTGAAGAAGGAGACCCTCTCCCTAGTCTCCGCTCAGGAAAACCAAAATGCACTATTGAGTCTAGAGCCACGAGATTCATCAAAAGATCTCTTAGGAACACTTGACATTTAATCACTTGATGATCAACAAATAAGATCATCAGTGGTTCATATTGAGTCCTTCACAGATCTTAGCAATCTGTCGAGAACATTTATGAGAGGTTCACATCTGTGATCCTCAGTGATTGAATGGAAACTCCTGCCAGGGTCAACATCAAACAGCCCTGACAGCAGGTCACTTCGGTAACTCCCCGTGGATTACGCGGAGTGTGTCTCAAACGGTCTACAGTCGTGAGGTGATGCTTCGGTGTACCTCAGCGACTCATCTGAACTGTAGATGTACTTTGGTACATCACGTTATCTCACTTGTGGGACTCCAGTTCAGGAACAGCCTTTGTAAGAATTAGAGTTGTGGTTTCACACTATGCTGTTAACACTCTCGAAGTTCAAACTTGTAAGTGCCGGAAACCGCTTATTACTAACCGTTTGAAATGTTTTCTTCTTATGGAAGCTCCGGAGCGGGATGATCGTGCTGATTCTTCTCATGCTCATGCCAACATCATCACTAATGAAAGTTCTATTCAGATGCAACACAACAGTCAGAATGATTCTTCGTCAAATCAAAGAATCTACAAAGTTAAAGACTTAAAGAACTTCATCAGTATTGAATTCCAACGTCAAAGAGCGTGTGAGCATGTTGAAGAATGACGTGGAGACACTGGAGCAGCGAAGCAGACCTGAGGCAGACTGATGCAGACAACAACATACTATCACTTTCACCACAATGAACAATGATCAAAGAACAAAGTTAAAGATGACGTCGAAGCATAACTGTTCAAAGATAACTATCTCTCTACACTGGGGAGATTGTTCGAATCAAGGCAATTCCTCTCACAAGAAAGAAGAATGTCAGAAGACGTCACAGCTACTATTACATCAACGCCTTCACCGTTTACATTCATATATACTTGAGGGGGGAGATTGTTGGAATCACTCCTAAACAGTATTTCAAGTATTTATATTTCATATGTAATAGGTAGCTTTATTATGGCCTTTATGTTTGTTTAAGGTCAAGCTTATGTAGAAGGCCCATAAGCTTAGGCCCAAGCCCAATAAGGAATAGGGAAGGAGAGGGAGTGTTGCCCTAGCTCCTTGCCTATATAAACCATGTAATAACCCTCACTTGAGGGTTGGTTGTTCAAGTTTTCTTTTCATTCACTCTCTTTCCCTTAACCGTATTACTATACGTGTGTGTGTGTGTGATAACTTGTTCATCCGCCTTCATCTCTTTCTCTATAACTTGTGTTTGTAAAACTAGTGACCTAACACTTTTTAGTTGTCAAAGTTTAAAATGTTATTAATGGTGACATGCACTTTAATTAAATTAAAAAAAAATTGAAAAAAAAGAAGAAGAAGGAAAAAGGTCCTATATGAAATGTTGAGAGGGGTGTTTATTGTGAGGTGTAACTATTAATGAGTTACAATATTCTTCAAACTGTGACACTTTAAACTCACGAGCAAACAATATTAGCGGTAGAAATTAGAAAAACAATTAGTACTTTCTTTTGGACACGTGTCGCAATATAATGCTTAGATATGTTAGGAAAAAATTGATTAAGAGAGAGGTAAAAAAAAGTGTGTTTTATTAGTTAAAATAGATGTGGTGCATGAAATGTTATATAATGTGTTATATTCATAAGTGAAAAATAAATCTTATTGTCTTGTATCATTTGGTGATTCCACATATATAAGTTACGTTATAACCTAGTTAATGAGCTCGACGAGTTTTTTTTTCAAGTTCCAAAGTTATCAACTTGCGGGGCAAAAAGGTCTTTTACACGTTTTAGATTTTTAGGGTTTTACAACTCTTCCCCTCTAAAAGAAAATTTTTCGTCCTCGAAAATTGAAGTCGCAGGGGTACACAAAGACGAACGAGTTTAAGGCAGACGTAGCAATCCATAGTCTCATACAGATCATAACAATATCAGTTCCAAAGCGTACAAATCTTATACGTAACAGATGTCGGTGAGAATCTCACAAAGAGGTACAAAATTCCAATCGAACATGAGGAGTGACAAATAACGGATATAAGTCCTATTCCATTCATGTACACACCCCAAACATTTCCCAAGATGTCGTATAATTTCAATAAGGTCAAATTGTATGATCTCGGTATTATCACGTTTATCCGGTACTTGGTTAAATACCAAGTTCTATTACAATGGAGGAACTACTAACCAACACTACACCAATCACCTAACCCCAAAGGAGATCAACTCCTTATTACAACATCGTCAAGGATATCAATATCCTTGGATCCAATACTAATCTATCTTGTACATCGAAACACACCATATCGAATGTATATCTTATGCACCTTTCACTAATGCCTTTGACTAGATCTTCAAGACACCCTTCACTAATGTCTTGTGAATCGACTCTTAGGAACCCTTCACTAATGCCTACAATACAGACGATCGATACCATTCACTAATGTCTTCGTCTTGACACTTGAGACATCTTTCAATAATGTCTTCAACACTACACTTCTTAGTAGAAAGAAAAGAACCATCAACAAGAGGACTTCAGTAGTCAAGATGATGAGGAAGAATGGCAACTCATAGACTTGAGCTTACTTGACTTCAAGGGTGGTGATCTCGCCTTTAAGAGGAACCTAGAGAATCACACAAAAACAAAACTACATACATAGATCACTTGGATCTGGGGTTAGAGAGTTTTTAACTTAGGGAGAAAGTATGTGAGAAAAGGGTAAGAAACAATGAAGAAATGGCTCACTATTTATAAAGAGGAAATGCCTACTATTCCCCGGATCCCACGGATCCCTCCCACAAGGGATCCGTCTAGTGTAAAACTAGGGATCCGTGGGACGTTCCTCTTTGCCCATGGGTATTTTGGTTATGGGTCATGGGTTATGGGTTGATCCATGGGTCTTTTATTAGATACAATGTATCTAATGAGTGCAATGCACCTAGTCAAATGGGTATGGGTCAATACCATGGGTTGTGGATATATTCCATGGGTTGTAGCTTTTACCCATTTATAATACATACTAGTTATGTATATATTTTGCCCAATATGTAAACACTAGTTGTTGTACATATGTATTACTAAATCATAAAATCACTTATACTTGTTTTAGTGTTTTATGTGAAAACGTAAGTGTGTTAGAAAACTATTGGCTCAAACTATTTACGTATTTTATTTATTTCTTTAAAATGATTTCACGTTTGTTATCGACAAAACATTAGAAGATCGTAAAATATAAATAAACGTTTTTATGGCTTATTTGTATTAACAATTTCCCCCTTTTTGTTGATGACAAAACATAAAATTATTTTAAGAAAAAACTAAAATTCGTAAAAGTTTGAATTGGAGTTTTTACTCTCTTCTCCCCCTTTTTGTCGAAACAAAAAGAACGTCGAAAAGAAGCTAACACAATGTTTTAAGAAAAACATGTAAAGAAAAGAAAGAAAAAAAATGTAAAGAGAGCAAGTGACGGGAATAGTTCTCGTCTTTACGCCCCCTTGACGAGTCCATCCCTTTGTGAGGGCGTCAAGTAAAGAGAAGTAATACTAAGCTAGTTCATTTTCAACTAAATTTGCAAAAGATTTCATCTATATGACAAATACGCTCCCCCTTGATGATTGCAACTTTGCAAAGGGACGTCATGAAATGTAATCCTAATATTGCAAATGATTTTGCAATGTATTGCCTTGACACAAAGCTCCCCGTAGCTTTAGGGTGTCAAAGTCTTCATATGTAAATTGAATAATCTACAAAACAAAGGTTAGAAAACAAGTACAATGCATAATTTCCTGCACATATGACTCAAGTTGGTAGAAAAATAGTTTTCTGTTGCGCAGATCCCACGGTTCCCTCCTTTGGGGGATCTTTCTAGGCAAATTTAGGGATCCGTCTAGCTGATGACTAAATTCAGCAATGTGAACATCAAAGTGAGATATGTATTATACAACATAATCATATACTTAGAAATATAGCAAATAACATGTAATTTCATTTAATAAAACTAGAGATATTATATACATGACTCTAAAAACTAAGAAAATGAACGATACATGACTTGGAATTATTAGAATTATCTAAGTAACGCTTGATACTAGGACACCACTAAAATCTTCTAGCTCAAGTTTCTTTAGGTTTAATCTCGTCGAAACGTTCGAGGAGATAATAGAACATGAAACGTTGATCTTCTCGTACTTCATGTATTAAACTCTCAACATGTTGACAATGATTGATCTGATCTGTTGTGAGTGTGAAAATAAACACAATATCAATTTATCAAATTAATCATAAAATTCGACAAATCAACCTTTTAGGAAAAAGGTTAACGTGCCAAAGCTCACGAATGTGATTAAAGTGATACCGGGAAAGTGATTTCCCCGGGTCGTGTCCCAACGAGGTGTGAAATTGACGGTTTCGTTGAGTTTTGTGATTTTGGACTAGAATTGGTTTAACAAATTTGGATTTGATTTCGTTATTCTACAAATTGAAAAACGGGAATAAAAATAAAGCATGTAAAACAAAGAAAATACTAAATAAACTACGACTAATCCTAAGAAACAATAAAACGATGCTAAACTACATCCTAGGGTGCTAAAATGCAAAAGCGCTAAAAACCGGGAACACACTAAGCCCCGAAAGTAAAAAAAAATGCAATTTAAGTTCTACGAGTGCAAAACTAATTTTCCTACATTCTAGACGACTAAAAATAATTTTAGGAAAAAGCTGAGAATTTTTTCGACTTTTATTTTATTTATTACGAATCAAAAACTATTTTAAACTAATTAATTAATAAAAAAATACTAGACTATTTTAGAAAAATCTAAGAAAATTACTAAAAATACTTTGAGTAATACTGGTTCTAAGAAAAATTTAAAAACACCCTACTGCTTTTTGAAATAAGCTGTTAAAAAACTAAATAAGCTAATACTATTAAAACGGATTTTGTATTTAAAGAATTAATGTTGCAAGATTCAATTGAACAAAGACCCAAGGGCAGATGGTTGGAGGGAGTGTGCTGTGTGCGTGCTTGGGGAACCAGGAGGTCACAGGTTCGAATCTGTGCACCCCTTTTTTGCCAAGTTAATTTTTTTTTTTTTTTTTTTTTTTTTTTTTTTTTTGATTTTTTTCTTTTACAAACTAAGGGACTAAATTAACACTCTTTTACTAGAAACTAAACATGGAAAACTGAAATCATAATGGATCAGCTTGCGGCAGACATAAAAAAAAGGGAATGGGTACGTTTGGGATAAGAGCAATCCAAGGAAAAATAAGCTACAACAAATCGACAAAAGCTACAACAAGCTTCTAAAAAGCTACAAACTAGTAAATACTACATCTAATAAGTACTTAAAGGTCCTTAATAAGCAACTTAATGAGCCAAAAAATAAGCTATCATTAAGCAAACTAATGGGAAAAACAGTTGGCTGAATCATCTATCTAGGGAATTCCTAAGGCTCAAGTAAAAAATGAAATAAGCAGGTTTAAAACTACAAGCACTAGAGATCTAACGTGGACCTAATTCATTCTAAATACACTAAACTATGACTAATAAGCTGAGAGAAATACCTAACAAGCACAAAAAAGACAACAGCTGCTGTTACAGGTTGCAGAATAGGAAAAAAAAAAGTAGCAAACACTTACTTTCTACCAACACAACTTGCAGCACTTGTAAAAGGTTCGTGTGGAACATACCACCAAAATCTTCCAATATGGGTCAAAAGAAGCATATGACCCACAAAAGAAAACTTATTCCAAACAGACCTTAAGGGGAAAAAAAATAAAAAAAATAATCCAATTCTTGAAACTGAAAGACTTTGACAATTAAAGAAAGAAAAACAGAATTGAGAGCATAAGCTTAACTGAGTCGAAATCGATTTTGCAACAAGGTTTAAAACACAATTTGACATAAATTCAGGAACATGTGAAAATTAAATACTGAATAAACTACATAAACTGAAACTTCATTTGCATTCAAAATTAAAAGGTACAAGCAGTAAAAATGGGACTAGACTAATCAAAATTCTAGACAAAGTTTTTTATTTTTTCACCTAATACATATTTATACTAATAAGATAAAAAAGTTGTCTTCCTTTCTCTTGGCTTCTTTCTTCTGTGATTGTGTTTCTTGTGTGAGTGCAAACAGACCAAAACCAACTTGTGTTTCTTTGAGTTGATCCAAGCCATCCAAGGGTTAGGTACATCCCAAGAGTAATTCAGAGCCGTCCATGGGATGTCTTGTGCCAAAGATTGCCAAGGTGGCACGGGGTTCTCGTGACTTTTCCTTGGGTGAAGGAGATGAGTGGGATTGGGATGTGGGACTGAGAGTGACAGGAGGAGGGGGAAGGGTTTGGCGGGTAAAAGAGATGGTTTTGGGTTTTTTTATTTTTTGTTTGGTTTCTGGGATTTAAGAAAGAAGAAGAAAACAGAAAGGGTTAAAAGAGTGGATGGGGGTTTATTTGAAAAAGGTTTAAAAGGCTTTTAAATGTGATAAGTTATATTGGTATTTTCTGATTTTGTTTTAAAACTTTTTTTTTTTTTGAAAGGTAAAAATTGGTTTTAAGAAAAATGTGAATTTTTACAAAAGTGGTTTTTTAGGCTTAAAACAAGATTTTTGGATTTTTGTGTTTAAAAGGTAATTTGGTTATTTTGGGTATCGGGGAAGGGTAAAATAGTGATTTTGGTTTCGGGTTAGGTTTTAATGTTTGTTTTCCCACTCTCACTCCAAAAACGCGTTCGGGTCTTCAATTGATCAATGATCGTAGAAAATCACATCCCGGCACCGGCTTCTCAGCACTTTTCTGATTTTGGCTCGATTTTTCTCGTTTTCGCTCTGTTTTCCATCCTTTTGTACCTGCAAGACACAAAACACACTCCGAGGATATTTGTAACATATTTTGATCATATTTGGGTGTTTTTGGTCATTTTTGTGGTCTTAGGTGGGTAAAAACGATGAGTGAATAAGCACTCATCAAATCCCCCCACACTAGGCAATTGCTAGTCCCTAGCAATCAATCATATGAAGTAATGAAAGAAATCACTAGCATACCCCATTTTGACTTTTTTTTATTCGATGCGAGAAATTTAAACTAGACTAAAAGTAAACAACATGCTTGATTAACAAAAAGTGGTATCATGGAACTGGATTCACACAAAATGGGTGTCTCCATGGAATTGTATCGTCATCCTCTTTTTTATACTCTCAAACTAAGTCTAAACTTATTTTGCAAATGTTTTGGCAAAATGCTAACACTACTTATACAAATAATCTATGTAAGTCAAGACTTAACTTTTTACTCCCGCAATTTATACAGTTTAAGTTCGTGTGCTCATTTTCAAAAGTTTTACCATTGAAACCGACCTCGTTATGGTTGTTATCCACTTAACTAAAATCTTAACTTCCCGGAAACTACGAAAGTCTAAGGATCGAAAGGGCCTCTTCCATGTAGCGGCTTTCTTCTCGGCACATCCCAAACCAGTTGGCTTTAGGTGACCGGGCTTTTGACACCTCACGGAGAATAGTACCGGAATTAGCGGGAATTTGATTCCAAATATTTACGAGGCTACCGTTAAGTTAAAACTAAACCTAAATGGACAACAACCGACGATAATTTAGAAATTCGAGATTCAAAGGTGAGATCACTCCATGTAGCGACTTTCTTCTCAGCTTGTCCATTTAAGGAGGCTAGGTTTTCACCCTCGAGAATAGTATCGGAGCTTTCGGGGTCTTTGACTTCAAGAATTTCTAAATCACCGTCAAGCTTTTAAACAACCTTGACGAATCCTAGTTCAACTTTCGATTTAAATTTAAGAAAAAGCAAGTTTCGCACATTTATTCATAAGAAACATAGTACTTTTATTTGAGGACTCATATTTTTTTTTTCAATTTTCATTTTTCAACTTTTTTCATTTTTTTCATTTCTCATTTTTTCACTTTTTTTTTTTTTTTTTTTTTTTTTTTTTTTTTTTTTTTGACTTTAACTTGCAATTTACTTTTGCATCATTCAAGCAATATTACTCACTTTCATTTTGCAATATTATTCAGATTTTAAGAAAGTATGCTTTTTCAAAAATTTAAACAAAAAGTTGAACTTGAGCTCTATATCAATTTTGCTTAAAAACTTTTTGTAATAACAAGACGATTTGAATGTTCAAAAGTTTGACAATGAGCACGTATTTTAGGTTCAATTAGTTAGCTTCTGGGAGAAAAAGCCATAGATTACTTATATAAGCTCTAAAGAGAACCAACTACTCCACGCTTAGCATTTTCATTTGCACAACTCGTAAAAACTTAGCCTAAATGTTAAGAGAGCAGCTAGATCAACACTCTAGCAGAGTTGGGATTCCCTTTGTTCTAACCTAATCAAGACTAAACTACTATTAACACCGAAGCATTAACGCTTTATTTTCGTGCAAAGCACTTCTTTTTTATGCAAATTTTTTTTAAATTTTGGTCAAAACGGGGGTACTAAGGACTAAAGGGTACAAATGTGACAAAATTCGACAGAATTCCCCCCCACACTTAGAATTGAATATTGCCCTCAATATTCAAAGTCCCGGCCGAAGCTGATACTATCGAACGGAAAAAGTTAATACCACTAACCAAGTGTGTGGACGAAATCTGTTATTTAACACAAAAAATATATCCCCAGATAAACGTTAGTAAAATTTGATCGGATATTGGGCGGCTGGATTGAAAACAGGCGCATCAATCATCACGATCAAAGGGATTCCTGAAAACATGAGCAAACACACAAGAAGCAAACACTGTGGAGGCTTCCCCCCACACTTAGTTGTTAGAAAATTGAAAGAAGTCAAAAACAAGGGTGAATACCCATGAAATGCTACTGTTTTTGTTAACCGAGTCGCTAGCTTGACTCGACCCCGAATTCATTGGTCCATGGGGAAGCAAGTGGAAGAGAAAATCTCCATCGGACTTTCATTCGAATGGTTTGGATAAACATTGAATGTGTCGAAAGTTCCACTCCGATGAGATGCAACCGGCTCAAGAGAATGAGAAATGCCGGGGTCAAAGATGGTGTCTTCACTCCCGTAGGAGTTAAGACATGGAGAAGAAATGGGAGAAGAAGGCAGAGTGTCAATGGATTGACAACGGGTGGGTCGGGTGGGCAAAAGATTAGATTGAGAAACATTGACGGAATGTTCGGAAATCTTATCCACCACTGTAGCAATGAAAATGTCCGTATCGGGCTCAGAAGAGGTTCCATCATCCGGCGGTTTAGCAGGGGGATGAGTGGATGATGGACCTAAGCCATAATCGTCACTCTGAAAACCCGAAGGTTTCAAGTCATCCGGAGAAAGAAAGTCGACCTCTTCAATACGAGTGTCACTGATTCGCTCCCAAACGGTCAGGTTTTATGACACAAATCAACCACTTGTGAATGGTCAACCGTAATAAAAGCCAGACAGCTTGAGACCAAAGCAATTAAGTCCAGAGGAGTATAGTGTTTCCCCAGGTCGTTAAGTCCCAACGAGCTGTGCGACTGAATAATCAAACGTATAGTGATCGGGTGATAATGAACGGGAAAAGGTTTATGGATTATGAATTTATACCTAAAGAAAAAGTTTGTAAATTACAGGGGCTTAAATGCAAATTAAAGAAAATTAAAAAGATAAACTATATTAAATAAACGCTATCACTATTTTTAAATTGATGTTTTTTTGATTTTTCTTTTATAAATTTAAATTAAAAACTACGTAAAGTACAAAAGAAAATGTGAAATTGAAACAATATTAATCCTAAAAATATAAAAATGAAATTTTTACAAACCTAATGATAAGAGAAAATTTTGAGAAAAATAAAATTATTTTTATGACTATTTATTTAATTATTATTAATTAAAAACTATTTTTACCTATTTAATAATACCCTAAAATATAAGAAAATATGAAATAAAGCTAGAAAAGTGAAATTATGACTTAGAAAAATCTAAAATAACTAAAGAGAATTTTCAAAAGTAATTTTGTATTTTTCTGATTATTTTTCTATTTTCTATGAATTAAAAACTATTTAAAACTAATTAAATTGCTAAAAATTACTATTTAACTAAGAAAAATCTGGAAAAATATTTTTTTGACTTTTTATATTTATCTTAACTTAGGAAAATTGAAAAATTATTTTTTTGAAGCTTTTCTGAATTAATTGTATTAAAAGCTATTTAAAAAGTACTAAAAACTGATTAAAATAAAGAAAAATAGTAAACAGTAATGGAAAATTATGAAAAATTCAGGAAAAGTCTAAATTAATATTCTGAATCTAAGAAAAATATAAAAACTATGGCTTGTGTGTGAGAATATGAGGCTGTAGTGAAAAGTGCTTATGAATAAGCACTTAAGTTAAGCTATAAGTACCAAATGAGCACCAAATTATCACATAAGCTATAATATGCTAAAACTACTTAACAGCAACCTATATAAACTAATCTAAACTTCTAGAGTGCAAGCTAAACAGATTTGATGATTTAAAAGCTCAAGCTAAAACAGTTTTTAGCTACTACTTTGTAGCTTGAAAATAAGCCACTCAAATAAGCTGAAACTCAAAACCAGATGTGGGATCCTAAACTAGACCTGGCAAGGAACCTATGGACCAAAACTGAGCCTGAGATGAGCTCAAATGAGCTTTTGACAAGCTCTGCAAGAACCTGTGCATACTCAGTTATCACTGAGTCAGTGCACAGGGCACTTTTGACCAAATTGACAAGCTAATTTGAAGCTTTTACAAAATTACTAAAAATCTACAAAAATCATATTTCAACTCTTGACCAATTGAAGTTGTTAAGCCCAAAGTTTCACTTGAAGTGATCCAATAATGAATCAATGAAAAATCAACCAAGTTGGGTGAAAACTGAGTTTTTCATCTTTTTGACTTTTGACAGAAATGATATTTTTCACTTTTGTGAGATTTGATCTTAATTCATGAACTGATTATGATGTTTCAAGCTAAAACAAAGTTACATAAAGCTACTCTACTGAATTCTAAACACAAATCAAACCTATGATCTTAAAAAATTCCAACAGATATGCAATAGGACAGATTTCCTGTTGATTTTGACTTTGGCTATTCTAGGGTGCAATTTGACCACTGAATTAAGTCCAATGATCCTAAATGAGGACAAGTTATCTGATCATGAGCACAAACCTAGCCTTAAACTCCATTCACCCATTGAACCAAACACTAGTTCAGATACTAAAATGCAAAACAATTCCCACTAACTGCTTAATCTATGTGAGCCAATACTTATTCTGACTATAACTAACCCAGTTATACCTAAATGCAGAGATTAAAACAAGCACAAACTCAGAATCAATAAACACAATATTAATACATTTTTAAGCTCAAAATGAGATAACCAACTGTGTTAAACACTTACAGTAGTCCAGCTTATTTTGAAGCTTAATCCAGAACCATCCTACACTAACCTAATCTAATCCAAACCCATCCAAGCTCTGCAACAATCCAATATCATAACCATGTCCAAATGAAGCTTTTCAGTTGACTTTTGTTGACCAAATTGAGAATTAGCTTAAAACTGGATTATAAGCTTACTAAGAGCTATGAGTAGCTTTAGTAAGCTTATTAGAGTTATAATAAGGCTTATTGAAACCTGGTTTTTAGATTATTTAAACTGCATAAGTTAAAGAAAACTTAAAAACTAGAAACTTGGATAAACTTTGAATTAATACTGAAAATGCGTTACAATAGACTTAATAACTTAGTTCAATACAGAAAAGCTTAGTATTACAATTGAGAAAACTAATTAAGACAATAAAATGAAAAACGACATACAAGTAAACTAAAACCAAAAACTACTCTCCTCTCTTGCTTCTCTTTCCTCTATTTATATGCGAAAGTCCTCCCACTTGACCTCTGAGCAAATCCCACTTGCATTTTGAGCCATTGGATGAGTTGGGAAGATAATGGCCGTTTGATGAATTTTTGGCGGGAAAGTGATATTTGCCAGGGGAGAGGGATTGAGTGCAAGGAGGGGGAGCATTAATTGCTTCTTGGATGTTTGTTGAGGTGGAGGGGACATGGTGTGGAGTATGTGAGCTGGAGGTGAGGGGAGGTTGAGTGTTGCAGGGCAGCAGGTGAAGAAGGAGACAGTGGAGGGAAAAGTGGTTGACTGGGGTTTGACTTGGGGCTTATATTATTATGGCAGGGGTTCAAAAAAGGGGGGGTCACAGGAATATGGCAGGGGTCATGGGTATTGGCTGGGTTCAAGGGTCTAAAGGCTTGGTTTAATAACATAAGGACCAATTTTGTAATTCCTCAAAAACCAAGGACCAAATCTGCCATTTTCCAAAATTATTCCAAGGGACCAATTATGACAAGTTTCAATAGTACAAGGACCATTAAAGATATTTTTTGTAACACCCCAACCCGATAAGGGTAGAAGTATCACATTTATGGAGTCAAATCAGAACAATACATATAAACCATGCAAGCGGAAGTCTTATAATAATAATCAAAAGAGTAACAAGTCAACACGACTTGATCAATACAAAAGTTCCAAAAGATGTCCCAAAGGAAATGAAACGATACAAAGTCTAAGTCTCCAAATCAAATAACAATGGAAATCAATGTCTAAGATAACTAAGGCAAGTCCTCAAAAGCATCCTACTCTCAATCCCCAAGATAAGCCCCAGCTCCTAGCTTAATAACCTGCCGCAGGAAAAGAAATGCGGCTGAGCTTAAAAAGCCCAGTGAACAGATATAGTAATACAAAAGCAATAATAGAATCAAAGGCTGGTTAAATAAGATATGAATGATATGAAGCAATATAGAGTAGGTAAATGAAACAAAGGAAAGGAAGGTCAGTTTTCCACCACGAGCCAACAAAACAAACCAAATCAAATCATATATCAATATCATGTAGTAACCATTGTATTCGGAGGGGTGACCTCGGAATACCAAACCAATATGAGGGGAGTCCTCGAGTAGCCAATGGAGTGATCAGCTCCCAAAATGTGAGGGGGTGTATTGCACACACCAACCACATCACCAAAACAATATATCAATACAATACAAATACAAATCTAGGATGCATCCATACGCCCCCTGCAAAACAAATAGTGGCCATACAATATATTCGAAGCGCGCATAATCAATACAAATATGGGGACGGTGTGGAACATCACTCAACCACACTAAAGTCATGCCATTGGTGCATCAATGACACGGACATGGAACCCCCATGCCTAGTTAATGGCTCGGGTATCAACTGACAGGTCAAAGTGTACAATATAGAGTTCAATCAATATCAATGTCCAATATAAGCAGTTCACAATTCAAATCAATAGTTCAATATCAATGGTTCAATTATCAAAGGTTCAAATAGCAAAGGATCAATATCAAGGTTTCAATAGCAAAGGTCAATGTCAAGGATTCAAATAGCAAAGCAAAGGTTCAATATTAATATGGCAAGAGATCAAAGATGCAAAGAGATCATGAGAAACCTTATGAGAAAGGTCAGAATATCTGTACCTTATTCGAAGCAAGCAAACAATGAAAGTAAAGTCAAGAATGAGATCAATCACGCCGCCCGGAACCTATATGAATTAGATAACGTTCTATAAGAATCCGAAACACTTGTTTTAAGACGGCTTTCCATTTTTAGCAAGTTTCCCATTTTAGTAATCTTTCCATTTTAAGTAACTTTCTATTTTAGGAAACTTTCTATTTTAGGCAGGTTTCTATTTTTAGTAACTTTCCAGAATTAGCAGATTTCCATAATTAGTAACTTTCTATAAATAGCAGGTTTCCATATTTAGCAGGTTTCCATATTTAGTAAGTTTAGTTACTTATCTCAAGTTTTAAAAGAAAATGAGTATTATAATGCTTTAAGGATCATTTATGACAAGTTACAAAAGTTTAGGGTTTAAAATGTCAATATTACAAAGTATAGGGTTAAAAGTGTAAATATAGTAAGTTTACCCATTTTACTCATTTAATCCATTTAGTTAGAATAATAACATATTAATCCATCAAGTTTTATCATTTACAAAACAACCCCTTAATTATATCAAATAGTCATAAAACATTATAAACCCTAGTTTTTAGATTTAAGATTAACGAATCCGTTTTCAACCATATTAGCTCGATTAGAACAAGATTAAAAGACACCTTATGTGATATATTATCAATTCGGACCAGCCCTTCCCAAATCACCTTTTGTACGCCCCTCATTAGATCAAAAACACCCTCGTAATCATTTGTTAACAAGTCCATTTATCATATACGAAAACATGAAATCAAAAGATCATTAAACCCTTTTATAAATGAATTATAAATCGACATAGAGAAGACCAAAAATCAGTTTCATAACATATTACATATCTATGCCTATTCGAATTACATATGATAAGATTCAAGGTTTTTATGTTCCATTATTTCATGTAATACATAGTTATGATTTTATGTGATCATTATTTTACATATTACAAGCCCTAGTTTTATATACATGCCACGAATTGATTGAAGAAACAAAGAGAAGAGATTTGAGATGACGAGATGTTACCCTTGTAGCGTGTACAAAACAAAACAACAAGAATCAAACCACAAAAACCAACCAAGTCTCCTCTTGGTTCTACAAACCCACGTACACCTTATGTAACCCCACGTTCAAGCTCCAAATCGAACCAAACACGATCACCACGTTCACCAAACGATTACCCACGATCACGAGTCTCCTAGGAACACCTTGGTTGAAAGATTTCGTATGGAATGGAAGGATTTTTAATGATGTGCCGCCACCATGAAGAGAGAAAAAGACCTAGGGTTTTCTTGGTGCTTTGAAAATGAAATGGAAATGAGATAATGTGATTGACAAATTTTGATATGGTGAGTTAATATTGGAGGCTAATAGGCCGGCCATGTAGGGATTAGAAGACCAATTCCATAACTTTCCTTCTTATCATTTCCATTATGTATGTAGTCTTATTCCATGTCTAGATTAGTTGTGTACAATATGTAAGGTTTAAAGTTACTTAGACTTTTAATTATTCAAGTTCTTTATTGTATATCATAAGTTTATTATTCTCATAATGTGAAAGTATTATTAATCATATAACTTGTTAAATGGTGTTGACGTATTTTCCGAGTTGGTGAAATTTTAAGTTGGAGGGCAAAATTGTCATTTTACGCGATTTGAGATTTTAGGGTTTTACAACTCTTCCCCTCTAAAAAGAAAATTTTCGTCCCCGAAAATTGAAAAGGAAACGAAGCAATAAACGAAGACATACCCGATGATGAAAAGAAATGTGGATAACTAGCTCGCATAGATTCCTCGGTCTCCCAGGTAGCTTCACGCTCTGGGTGATTCTTCCAAAGGATCTTAACAAGCGGAATAACTTTGTTTCTCATGACTCGATCTTGCCGATCCAAAATAGCTTCGGGTTCCTCCGAAAGAGACATATCAGGCTGAATCTGATCAAATGGATATGAGGCTACATGCAAAGGATGGTAGTTGTATCCCCTCAAAAGAGATACATGGAAAACGTCGTGCACATGCGATAACTGCGGCGGAAGAGCCAAACGATAAGAAACCTCTCCGATGCGCTCAAGAATCTCAAACGGTCCAATAAAACGAGGACTAAGCTTCCCTTTAATACCAAAACGTTTAACACCACGAAAAGGAGACACTTTCAGAAATACCCGATCACCAACCTGAAACTCCAAATCACGACGATGCTTATCTGCATAACTCTTTTGCCGCGTACGAGCCTCCTTCAACTTCTCCCTAGCAACTGCCACCTTCTCATTGGTGATCTCAATAATCTCAGGCCCCTCAATCAAATGCTCACCTACTTCGTCCCAACAAATAGGTGCTCTACATTTCCTCCCATACAACAGCTCATAAGGTGCAGCCTTGATGCTAGCATGCCAACTATTGTTGTAGGCAAACTCCACCAAACATAAATACTCATCCCAACTCCCGGTCCACTCTAAAGCACATGCTCGCAACATGTCTTCCAATGTCTGAATGGTCCTCTCCGACTGACCATCCGTCTGAGGATGAAACGCCGTACTGAACTTAAGGCGAGTGCCCCAAGCCTTATGCAAACTCTTCCAAAAACGAGACGTGAAACGAGGATCTCTATCTGACACAATCGCTGTGGGAGTACCATGAAGTCGAACAATCTCCTGCTGAAAAATCTCTGCCAGTCTACAAACACGATCAGTCATACGAATGGGTAAGAAATGAGCAGACTTGGTTAGCCGGTCAACGACCACCCAAATCGCATCATGTCTTTTACGAGTAAGAGGCAAACCGGTGACAAAATCCATAGAAATCTCTTCCCACTTCCAAGTAGGAATCTCCAAAGGCTGAAGTAGACCACTAGCCCGCTGATGCTCTATCTTGACCTGCTGACAAGTCATACACTTAGAAACATACAAAGCCACATCCTGTTTCATACCACTCCACCAGAAATGCTGCTTAAGGTCTCGGTACATCTTAGTAGAACCCGGATGAATAGTGAATGGCGAACTGTGAGCCTCAGACAACACCGTCTCACGCAAATCAGGATCATTCGGAACACAAAGCCGGTCACCAAACCATACCACACCAGAGCTATCAACCCGAAACTCCGATTGTTTCCCTTCCTCAATGTTCTGAACAATAGACCAAAGCTCACCGTCATCCTTCTGAGCTTCTTTGATCCGCAAAATGATGTTGGACTCCACCTTCATACTAGCCCAGTAACCATCATAACCCCGGAAACACAATTCCACATCCATAAGCTCAAGATCATGAAGAACCCTGGGTTCAATCTCCAAACTAGCAATCATCCCCGACTTTCGGCTTAGTGCATCTGCAACCACATTAGCCTTACCCGGGTGATACTGGATGTTCGTGTCATAATCCTTAAGAAGCTCTAACCATCTCCGCTGTCTCATATTGAGCTCCTTTTGTGTGAATATATACTTTAAACTTTTGTGGTCAGTAAAGATATCACACGACTCACCATACAAATAATGCCTCCAAATCTTGAGGGCAAAAACAACTGCAGCCAACTCCAAATCATGCGTAGGATAATTCTCCTCATACGATTTCAATTGCCTCGAAGCATAGGCAATCACCTTACCGTGCTGCATCAATACACAACCCAAACCTTTCTTCGACGCGTCGCTATAAATCTGAAAACCTCCGGAACCCGATGGAAGTCTCAAAACAGGCGCAGTAACTAACCTCCGTTTCAACTCCTCAAAACTCTGTTCACGCTCCTCCGTCCATTCAAACTTTTCTCCTTTCCTCATCAATTGCGTCAAAGGTAACGCCAATTTAGAGAAACCCTCAACAAAACGACGGTAATAACCAGCAAGTCCCAGAAAACTCCTAATCTCCGTCACAGTAGTAGGTCTCGGCCATTTTGTGATAGCCTCTACTTTAGATGTGTCCATCTTGATACCATCAGCAGACACAACGTGACCAAGAAAAGCAACTTGGCTTAGCCAGAATTCACACTTAGAAAACTTCGCATACAACTTCTGATGTCGAAGAATCTCTAATACGATACGAAGATGCTGCTCGTGCTCGGCCTCACTCTTAGAATACACAAGGATGTCATCGATGAAGACGATTACAAATTTATCAAGGTACTCGTGGAAAACGCGATTCATAAGATCCATAAAGACGGCAGGCGCGTTAGTCAAACCAAATGGCATAACCAGAAACTCATAATGGCCATAGCGAGTACGAAACGCGGTCTTAGGAACATCTTGCTCCTTCACACGTAATTGATGATAACCAGACCTCAGATCGATCTTAGAGAAGAATTTGGCGCCCTGCAATTGATCAAACAAATCATCGATGCGAGGAAGAGGGTAACGGTTACGGATAGTAATACGGTTCAGCTCACGGTAGTCGATACACAATCTCATACTCCCATCCTTCTTCTTAACAAACAACACCGGTGCACCCCAAGGTGAAACGCTGGGTCTAATAAAGCCGTTCTCCAATAGTTCTTGCAACTGTTCTTTCAACTCTTTCAGTTCAATCGGCGCCATACGATAAGGAGCTTTGGATATAGGTTCAGCACCAGGAATCAAATCGATGCCAAATTCAACTTCCCTAGCCGGAGGAATTCCAGGAAGTTCATTAGGGAAAACGTCAGCAAATTCGCGCACAACAGAAAGACTTTCAATAGTCGGAACTTCTGAAGAAGTATCTTTGATGGATGCCAGAAAACCAAGACAACCATGAGAAATGAGAGTGCGGGCTTTCATAGCCGAGATGATCTTAACCGACTTGAGTGGTTGAGCACCATGGTATACAAATTCAGGATGATGAACATTACCGAAGATAACATTACGAGCATGACAATCAATAGTAGCCTTATGCAAGGCCAACCAGTCCATACCCAATATAATATCAAAATCAGACATATCCAAAGGAAGAAGATTAGCCGAACGAATACCATCATCGAAACGTAGAGGACAGTCCACATATTCGTGATTAATGAGTACATGATTTTTCATAGGGGTTGATATAGATAAAGGATTCATTAGTGGTGTTGGAGGTAATTTGAGTTTCTTAGCAAAGTTTTTTGATACGATAGAATGTGTCGCGCCAGTATCAAACAAAACAAAAAGCAGTGGAATCGCCAAAATAAATAGTGCCAGTAATAGTACCTGACGCCTTGTCTGCCTAATCTCGAGTAACCGAATACACACGTCCAGTGGTGGGAGGTGGTTTGATGTAGTTCGAAGGAGTAGCCGATGCCTGCTTGGGACAGTCCTTCACCCTATGATCTGTCTCCCCACAATGATAACAACCTCCCGTAATCCTACGGCAAACACCTGGGTGTGGCTTACCACACGTAACACACTTGGGAGGAGGAGGTAACACCTCAGAAGTCCTCTTCTGGGAAGAAGCTGTCGCTGAACGATCCTGATAAGTGCTACGAGATGACTGATCCCGCTGCTGCCTCTGAAAACTGCCACTCTGACCCCTACGATCATCACCTGACCTATCAAATCTCCTCTGAGTGCCCCGCTGCCTCGAATCATAGCCACGGTCGTACCCGACCTCTAACACTCTGCGCCTGATCTTGGCGACCCCTCTGATCGGAACTGTGGTCCTGACGACCCCTCTGATCGGAACTGTAGTCCTAACGACCCCGAGAATGAATACGATCCCCATCTCTGTTCCTCTTATTGTAACCCTGCTCCTCATGTAATAACTCAATGTTGCGGGCATCATCAGCAACTGCAGCCACCTCAGTATACTGATGGTTGATCATCCTATCTAGCACCCACTTCTTTAACCCCCATTTGAACTTACGAGCCTGACGACGAGCATCTCCAGCAACAACAGCACCTACAAACCCAACCATCCTCATAAATCGCTGCATGTACTCGTGAGAATTTTCCTTCTCCAGCTGATGTATGGTCTCATACTCCCTTTCGTACCTCTGCTGTTCTGACTCAGGAAAATACTGTTTGTAGAAGATCTCTCTGAAGGTGTTCTAAGCACAAGTATCAACGAAGTTCTCTTCCTTGGTCAAGATATAGGCCTTCCACCAGTTTAAGGCATCACCCTCAAACTTGAAGGTAGCAAGCCGGATTTTCACCTCATCCCCACAACCCAGCACATTGAAAAGTTTCTCCATGTGTGTTATCCAGTCCTCCGCCTCATTAGTGGAAGCTGCCGAGCGAAAAGGAAGTGGCTTAAGTTTGTTAAAGCGCTCGATCCATACATGAATGGGTGTAGGTAGGTTAGCACCCCCACCATTATCCCCACCAGAAGAACTAGCACCATTCCGAACATTCTCAGTGATGGCAGCCACTATCCCGGGCATAGCAGTGGCTAAAGCGCGTGCGATCAAAGCTTCAAAGTTAGGATTTCCATCCCCGTTGTCATCGCCGTTCCTTCGGGTTTGGACCATCTGAAGAGTTCATTAAACGATTAGCAAAAGTTAGGAAATAGGATGAAAATCATGAACGGAAATGACGATAATGAACCTAGAATCTACCCAAACCTCACCAGATCAAAACTTAAGCTCTACAGGTTAACGCTTAGGGTCCATATGTCACAGGTCCTGACTACAAGTCGTAAACCTGGGCTCTGATACCATAATTGTAACACCCCAACCCGATAAGGGTAGAAGTATCACATTTATGGAGTCAAATCAGAACAATACATATAAACCATGCAAGCGGAAGTCTTATAATAATAATCAAAAGAGTAACAAGTCAACACGACTTGATCAATACAAAAGTTCCAAAAGATGTCCCAAAGGAAATGAAACGATACAAAGTCTAAGTCTCCAAATCAAATAACAATGGAAATCAATGTCTAAGATAACTAAGGCAAGTCCTCAAAAGCATCCTACTCTCAATCCCCAAGATAAGCCCCAGCTCCTAGCTTAATATCCTGCCGCAGGAAAAGAAATGCGGCTGAGCTTAAAAAGCCCAGTGAACAGATATAGTAATACAAAAGCAATAATAGAATCAAAGGCTGGTTAAATAAGATATGAATGATATGAAGCAATATAGAGTAGGTAAATGAAACAAAGGAAAGGAAGGTCAGTTTTCCACCACGAGCCAACAAAACAAACCAAATCAAATCATATATCAATATCATGTAGTAACCATTGTATTCGGAGGGGTGACCTCGGAATACCAAACCAATATGAGGGGAGTCCTCGAGTAGCCAATGGAGTGATCAGCTCCCAAAATGTGAGGGGGTGTATTGCACACACCAACCACATCACCAAAACAATATATCAATACAATACAAATACAAATCTAGGATGCATCCATACGCCCCCTGCAAAACAAATAGTGGCCATACAATATATTCGAAGCGCGCATAATCAATACAAATATGGGGACGGTGTGGAACATCACTCAACCGCACTAAAGTCATGCCATTGGTGCATCAATGACACGGACATGGAACCCCCATGCCTAGTTAATGGCTCGGGTATCAACTGACAGGTCAAAGTGTACAATATAGAGTTCAATCAATATCAATGTCCAATATAAGCAGTTCACAATTCAAATCAATAGTTCAATATCAATGGTTCAATTATCAAAGGTTCAAATAGCAAAGGATCAATATCAAGGTTTCAATAGCAAAGGTCAATGTCAAGGATTCAAATAGCAAAGCAAAGGTTCAATATTAATATGGCAAGAGATCAAAGATGCAAAGAGATCATGAGAAACCTTATGAGAAAGGTCAGAATATCTGTACCTTATTCGAAGCAAGCAAACAATGAAAGTAAAGTCAAGAATGAGATCAATCACGCCGCCCAGAACCTATATGAATTAGATAATGTTCTATAAGAATCCGAAACACTTGTTTTAAGACGGCTTTCCATTTTTAGCAAGTTTCCCATTTTAGTAATCTTTCCATTTTAAGTAACTTTCTATTTTAGGAAACTTTCTATTTTAGGCAGGTTTCTATTTTTAGTAACTTTCCAGAATTAGCAGATTTCCATAATTAGTAACTTTCTAAAAATAGCAGGTTTCCATATTTAGCAGGTTTCCATATTTAGTAAGTTTAGTTACTTATCTCAAGTTATAAAAGAAAATGAGTATTATAATGCTTTAAGGATCATTTATGACAAGTTACAAAAGTTTAGGGTTTAAAATGTCAATATTACAAAGTATAGGGTTAAAAGTGTAAATATAGTAAGTTTACCCATTTTACTCATTTAATCCATTTAGTTAGAATAATAACATATTAATCCATCAAGTTTTATCATTTACAAAACAACCCCTTAATTATATCAAATAGTCATAAAACATTATAAACCCTAGTTTTTAGATTTAAGATTAACGAATCCGTTTTCAACCATATTAGCTCGATTAGAACAAGATTAAAAGACACCTTATGTGATATATTATCAATTCGGACCAGCCCTTCCCAAATCACCTTTTGTACGCCCCTCATTAGATCAAAAACACCCTCGTAATCATTTGTTAACAAGTCCATTTATCATATACGAAAACATGAAATCAAAAGATCATTAAACCCTTTTATAAATGAATTATAAATCGACATAGAGAAGACCAAAAATCAGTTTCATAACATATTACATATCTATGCCTATTCGAATTACATATGATAAGATTCAAGGTTTTTATATTCCATTATTTCATGTAATACATAGTTATGATTTTATGTGATCATTATTTTACATATTACAAGCCCTAGTTTTATATACATGCCACGAATTGATTGAAGAAACAAAGAGAAGAGATTTGAGATGACGAGATGTTACCCTTGTAGCGTGTACGAAACAAAACAACAAGAATCAAACCACAAAAACCAACCAAGTCTCCTCTTGGTTCTACAAACCCACGTACACCTTATGTAACCCCACGTTCAAGCTCCAAATCGAACCAAACACGATCACCACGTTCACCAAACGATTACCCACGATCACGAGTCTCCTAGGAACACCTTGGTTGAAAGATTTCGTATGGAATGGAAGGATTTTTAATGATGTGCCGCCACCATGAAGAGAGAAAAAGACCTAGGGTTTTCTTGGTTCTTTGAAAATGAAATGGAAATGAGATAATGTGATTGACAAATTTTGATATGGTGAGTTAATATTGGAGGCTAATAGGCCAGCCATGTAGGGATTAGAAGACCAATTCCATAACTTTCCTTCTTATCATTTCCATTATGTATGTAGTCTTATTCCATGTCTAGATTAGTTGTGTACAATATGTAAGGTTTAAAGTTACTTAGACTTTTAATTATTCAAGTTCTTTATTGTATATCATAAGTTTATTATTCTCATAATGTGAAAGTATTATTAATCATATAACTTGTTAAATGGTGTTGACGTATTTTCCGAGTTGGTGAAATTTTAAGTTGGAGGGCAAAATTGTCATTTTACGCGATTTGAGATTTTAGAGTTTTACATTTTTAAACTTCCAAGGACTATTTTTGCCAATTTTTGAAACTCAAAGGACTAAACTTGTAATTTCTCAAAACTTTTGACATTTTTCACCAAAGGACTAATTATGACAACTTATGAGTTTAAAAGGGCCTTTGGTGACTTTTCTTTTAAAATAAGTGCTCAGGGACTATTTTTGCCAATTTTTGAAACTTGGGGGACTAAAACTGCCAATTATGCAAATTTAGCTCATTTTTCATCTGATTTTAAACATTTTGCATCTGAGACATATAAAATACAATTTTGAGATATTTTCAGTATTTTGATGCATTTCTGAGCGTTTTTAACTGTTTTGCAGTTCAGATTTGACCAAAAATGATGAGTATATACACACTCATCAGTCACTTGACGAATTATCAGAAGACCAATTGTAAAGAAGATTTTCCAATTCAGTAAGGTCGGCTTCAAAGTCGAAGTGAGCATCATCATCTCACGGAGGAGAATGATCAATAAGAGCGAGTTCATCGGCGAACTCCTCGAGAAGGTCTAACGTCGAAGTGGGATTGCCACTATTCTTTTCTTCAGGTACAGAAGGAGATGAAACGAGGTACAAGTCACTATCCTCATTCTGAATGTCAAAGATTGGATTATCCGAAACTAAAGTGAATTCAGAATCGAAGTCAAACAGAGGATTAGTGAACGCCATAGCAAAAGGTTTCTTGGACACAGCAAGAATATCTTCATCATCCGTTTCAAAATCAGTGTCCATATCATGATCATCGGGATCAACATCTCTCACTTCTTCCAAGCTGACGAGCTCAGAAGGAATTTCCTCCACATACTCTATGTCTCCACACGATAACGAATCATCAAACGACGTATAATCGTTTTCAGACTCGGAGATCACCTCAACAGGTTCTTTCGGGGTGGGAGAAGAATCATCATCGAGAGGCTCATCACACATATCACTGGAGATAACCTTGGATTCACTTGGGGTTGGGACAAGGTTCTCAACACAAGACGATTCCGTTTCCGGAATAGTGCTAGGATGCTCGTCCCCCATTAAGAGGTTATCCGAAGGTTCCATGGTAGATAGGCAATATGAGGGCGGAGAGTGGACATGTGTGGTACTTTGTGGGCTTGAGATATGCACCTTGTCCTTTGTCATCTCCCAATCCTCCTCATCCTCATCATCGAGACGGCAAGCTTCGTTAAATAGAAAACGCTGTTGAGCAGCTTCGTTAAATAGGAGAAGATTTTGAGCTGCTCGCTCATCGGCTAGAAATCTTTCGTTGCGAGCAGCTTGTTCCTCGGAAAGTTCCTCAAGAATTATACGAGGAAATTGATCAATGACGGGAAGTTGTGGGGGTTGGATGTGGTCAAATCCGGAAGTGTTATAACAAGGATCAGGTCCATAGTAATTTTGATTCCACGATTGACATTGATAATCATCATGACGACCCCCACACTTATCACAATGAGGGTATTGGGGAGAGAAACTTTGAAACGATGAATTACTGAAATGATGATAGTACGGTTGTGGTTCGTATGAGTTTTGTGGAGGGTAGTTGAAATTGTTTTGAGGATAATTGAAAGAGTTCGGGTTAGAATCATAAGTGAATGAATTCTCGGCGCAAATCGAACAACATCCATCAATGAGATAGGTTCCACACCACTCGCACATACATTTGTAACAACGAAAACCTTTCTGTAACACGTCTCCACAACCGTAGCAATACTATTGATCGAACGAAAGTATCTCGAGTACGGGAGTAGCAATCGAGGGCTCAACAACATCACAAATGGTAGGTAAAACGGTATTTCCCAAAATTGAATCTTGACGAAGTTCATTCAAGCAATTTTGAAGTATGTTCATGATTTCGTCTGAAAAAGGTTTTGAAGATTCCGGAGATGGGACAAGTGGTGTGCTCTCAGAGCTAGCAATTTCCACCACTTCCATTTTGGTCTTTGGTTCTTGCTCTTTTCTCTTAACCTTAACCGTAAATCGTGAAAGATTTTGATCAATTCTAGACGGTTTGGGCTCAGAAACAATAGAACAAATATCGGGTTGTGGCAGGTGGTCAGAAAAACTGGGAGAATCATCGAGAGAGTTTTTATCGGATAATTCGTACCAATAGCAATATTTTCTCGCACCAGCCCTTCCACATCGCTTACATACACATTCGTAATTGAGACAATAATCTTGATCCTCTTCCATACGGCCTTTGCAATGGAAACAACGACGATAATCGAACGTCGCCATGAGAATTAAACATGTAGAGGGTTAAAGAAATAGAATTAAGTGATCGAGAGGATAACGAAGAATAGAATCAAACGGTAAAAGAGGGTAAGAGAAATAGAATTATCGAATAAGAGGAATGAGAAGAATATTTTTGGATTTTTGAAAACGAGTGCACATGCACTTTCAAAAACAACACTTTCAATTAAAACAAGATCGAGGCAAAACACAAGGAACTTAAACCAATAATCACAAGCGTATTCACGCAAGTGACACAAAGGCAAGTTTTGAATACTGAATAAACTACATAAACTGAAAATTAAATACTGAATAAACTACATAAACTGAAACTTCATTTGCATTCAAAATTAAAAGGTACAAGCAGTAAAAATGGGACTAGAATAATCAAAATTCTAGACAAAGTTTTTTATTTTTTCACCTAATACATATTTATACTAATAAGATAAAAAAGTTGTCTTCCTTTCTCTTGGCTTCTTTCTTCTGTGATTGTGTTTCTTGTGTGAGTGCAAACAGACCAAAACCAACTTGTGTTTCTTTGAGTTGATCCAAGCCATCCAAGGGTTAGGTACATCCCAAGAGTAATTCAGAGCCGTCCATGGGATGTCTTGTGCCAAAGATTGCCAAGGTGGCACGGGGTTCTCGTGACTTTGCCTTGGGTGAAGGAGATGAGTGGGATTGGGATGTGGGACTGAGAGTGACAGGAGGAGGGGGAAGGGTTTGGCGGGTAAAAGAGATGGTTTTGGGTTTTTTTATTTTTTGTTTGGTTTCTGGGATTTAAGAAAGAAGAAGAAAACAGAAAGGGTTAAAAGAGTGGATGGGGGTTTATTTGAAACAGGTTTAAAAGGCTTTTAAATGTGATAAGTTATATTGGTATTTTCTGATTTTGTTTTAAAACATTTTTTTTAAAGGTAAAAATTGGTTTTAAGAAAAATGTGAATTTTTACAAAAGTGGTTTTTTAGGCTTAAAACAAGATTTTTGGATTTTTGTGTTTAAAAGGTAATTTGGTTATTTTGGGTATCGGGGAAGGGTAAAATGGTGATTTTGGTTTCGGGTTAGGTTTTAATGTTTGTTTTCCCACTCTCACTCCAAAAACGCGTCCGGGTCTTCAATTGATCAATGATCGTAGAAAATCACATCCCGGCACCGGCTTCTCAGCACTTTTCTGATTTTGGCTCGATTTTTCTCGTTTTCGCTCTGTTTTCCATCCTTTTGTACCTGCAAGACACAAAACACACTCCGAGGATATTTGTAACATATTTTGATCATATTTGGGTGTTTTTGGTCATTTTTGTGGTCTTAGGTGGGTAAAAACGATGAGTGAATAAGCACTCATCAATGATAACAATCTTTGTCATGGCTCGGTAGTGGTGGTGGAAGAAAGGAAATTGCTTGATGCGAAGGATCAAGTGAAGCGGGTTGGGGAGCCTCAAACGACGGAGGGATTGGTAGAGGCATATTTGATGATGGCTCGACCAAGAATGATGGTGGTGGTAGAGAAGTGTTAACTTCCATATGGTCGGGTGGTTGACTTTGATAATTTCTCATAATCCAAATGGGATTATATGATGGTGACGGCAAAAAGGAAGCCGGAGCTAGTGTTGACTCAACACCTTGATTTTGTGCCATTATTCCTCCTAATGAGGAGAATGTTGCCAATGGAGGAGGATGAGATGGCCTAGGAGGCAAATCCTCTAAATTGTAGAGGTGTGGTGATGATAGTGGAGTTGTGAATGAGATAGCTCTAGGAACCAATGGTGATGGTTTAGTGGAAATAGGATTGTTTGGCTTAGGAGGTATGGTGATGCTTGGCATAGGTAGTTTTGTGGGAACTACCCTTTTAGGGATTGGTTTGATTGGTTGAGTTGGTGGAGGAGAAATCCTTGCATTTGTGGATTTGACCGGAGGTGATTCGGTTGAAGAAATTTTATGTACGACACGAGCAATTTTCTTGGGTGGTTCTTTGGTGGATAAGTTACTACTTGGAGCTTTCCTCATGATGAGATGATTCAAAGAGGTTTGTGAATGTTTCTAAGTGCTGAAAGTGAGGATGAGGATGATGACTTTAAGAGTCCTAACAATGTGATTTATAAAGCAAGGGATTTGGCACGTGCATTCAAGACTTAAGCCACTAAACTTCTTTGGAATGTGATGATTAACATGCACAAGAGTCAACTTCAAAGTTGTATTGATCTAGGAACTCATTTAAGATGAGATGGAGTGTTTTAGTTAGCAAGATGAGCTTTAAATGATTTTTTTAGCTAGAGTTGACATAACTCTGTCATACGGATCCCACGGTTCCCTCCAATGAGGGATCCGCCTAGGCTAATCCTAGGGATCCGTCTCTCAGAAGCTAAGAAAAGATAGCAATGCTGTTTGTAAGGTGTAATGCCTATTTCTTCTTGTGTGTTTCAGTTCATCTAAGTGTCTTAAATGAAGAGGTGCTTAAATACTTAAGGGTAATGAGTGATGTAGCTAATGATTGCCTTTTATGGAAGAAATTGGAACTTTCATGAGTACCAATGAATGAAAAAAGATGACACTAAAGATTTTGAGAGTGTCAAATGGAGCTAAATGATCCTAGAGATCAGATAGTGACTTAGGATAATGTTTTGGAGAATATCTTAAAGGCTTTAAGATGGAAAAACTAGAATTTGATCAATCTTGAGGTAAGGATGATTATGATCAATTTTGCCATAATTGGAGGATTTGCAAAGTTAGATGTGAGGGATCATATGAGTAATGATGAGCGAGCTTGAGAGCGGAAGAGTAATGAGTTTAAGTAAAACGATAGATCTACAAGTGTCTTGAGTGTGAACTAAGTGAGTTATGCGTGAGTATGAATTTACTCAACTTTGAAAAGGACTCAATTTTTCTTAAGGCAATATGTCTAGCTTAGTGTCAAGTGATCTAAAGACATGTTTGAAATACAATGATTGCAATTGCATTTTCTGTTCGCCGGATCCCACAGTTCCCTAAGAGTAGGGATCCGTCTAGCACAAACTTTAGGATCTGTCTATCTGCTAAGCAAAACCTTTATTAAAGGTATGCATTGATTTTGACAATGCATTATATTTCAAGGTTTAGTTTAAGAAGTACTAAAATATCAAATGTAAGATGTTTTATTTCATGAAAGAAATCGGATTACATTGATAAAGCATGAATATTAAGGATTAACCCTATTTAGTAGGGGTGTTCACGGGGCGGTTCGGCTCGGTTCGGTTAGAGATTTTAACTATCCATCGCGGGGCGGGTAGTTCATTTTACTATCCAAAACCGAACCGTACTAGGCGGGTAACCGGACATGCGGGTACCCGAAATGAGCGGTTACCCGCGGTTCGGGTCACGGTTAACCATTTTAAAAAATTAATCGAATTGAATCGGGCAAACAATAACATAAATTAGAATGTAATATGTCATTTTAGTAAAATTAATAACATTGAAGAGATTAGAGTAATAGTAATGTTGTTCCATCGCAATAAAAACATTCAAATTACCATATGTAACAAAAGAACTAATGCTAATTATTTGGTGTTTACTGATTACGATCACATTAATCATATGTAATCCATGTACGTTAGTAAATGATCATATTAGATAAGTAAAAATGCGTTATATGATAAAAGTAGTGCAATAATATAGTTAATACTTGTACATTTTTATGAATGGTTTGTTAAAACCTACATGTATATTATACGCGGTTCGGTTCGGGTAACCACGGATAACTAAAAGTAAAAACCAAAACCAAACCGTGATAAGCGGGTTTTTTCGGTTTCGGGTTTTCTCGGTTTTGGTTTCATCGGTTATCGGTTTTTTTCGGTTTCGGATTGATCGGATCGGCTCGGTTCGTCGGTTTCTCGGATTTTTTGAACACCCCTACTATTTAGGAAGAAAACTAAGGATTGACCCTATTTAGGAAGAAGGCTGAGTTCCTTGAGCATTTTCGTTAGATGGATCATCAAATGGTTGATGAGTGTTTGCTGATTCAGGAATGAAGAAAGTCTTCATGAGAGATGTGTTTAGAGGTTCCATCATCTTAATCACAAGTACGTACAACGGACTTTGAAATTGAGGATGGAAATGCATGACGTTATGATAGAGGTGCATCAAGAACATTCCATAAGGGATGAGTTTATCCTTGGAGCCTTGAAGATTTACAATTCGCCTTGCGAAGAAGTAGGCGATATTGTATGGTTGTTGTGTTAGCAAATAATACATTATGTGAGCACAACAAGCGGGAAGGATTTCTCTATTTCCCCTAAGACTCCAAACATTTTCACGTAGGATGAGTGCAAGAGGTTTGTACTCTTCTCGGATGTCCCGTGTAAAGATAATGTTTGGATCGGAGTAATATAGTCGAGGATTGCATATTATGCGATTCAAATCCTCCGGGGAGGGTATGTGTGAACAACATGGACTATTTTCTTCACGAAAGTTGAAGAGAGAATCAAGAGACCAATCTTTGGTGAAGGCACATTGCCCATGAATGGAATCCGGAGGATGTGAGCAAATTGCCCAAGGGTTAAAACAAACTTTTGGTTTTTGATCCAAAACAAAAGAGATAGAGAGCGATCCTCGTTCGAGAAGACATTCTAGTCCTTTGGCTCGGAAGGAGGTATTGATACCTTCTTCGAATTGTAGAGAGGTGTCGACAATACGTCCTTCATGGAAGTGACGGGTTTCGAGATTATTGAACCCACGGACATGATTGTCGGGTGTGTTGGGCTCAAGGGAGATGTTAGGAGTGTAGACGCTAGTGAGTGAAAAATCAAACTCATATTCATGCGACATAGCGAAACCTATAGGAAAGAGAAGTTAATGTGACGTATTACGGATAAAACAATGATTACCTAACGTTTTTACAAGATGTTTATTAACAATGATATTTAACTCACTAAATGTTTGACATTCTAGCAGGACTTTTCTTTTAGGAAGAAAGTGGTTTTTATTTTGCATGGAAAATCTGTTATCCAGAAGGACGGTTCCCATGGTTCCCTTCTATAAGGGATCCGGCTAGTATACTTGCCGGGATCCATGGATCTATAGTAACAGAAACAGATTTTTGATAAAAACATAGGTTTTACAGTTTTTACCAAGATATGTGTTTTAGCCTACATTTTCTTTTAGCATGCATACATGGTTTCTAATGTATCATGAAAGAATACGAAACATATAAATCAAAAGAAATGACAAACACATTATGACAATAATAACCTAGATAAACTAGACTATTAATAATATTTCATTTCAATGCTAAGAATGATACAAAGGATTGGGTATATAACCCCAATGTAGATTAACAACACAAAGTATATGTCTCCGTATGAGAACTTCATCATAGGGAACACAAGAGCGATGAGTGTTAAGGCGATGAGCACGAGGGTGATGTAAACCATGTTGATGACGAACCTTCTTGGTTTTGGTTTGAGATGAGATGAGATGAGATGAGAGGAAGATGAAGTTTTGAATGAGAGGTGATTTTTGAAAGTGGAAGATTTGAAAAAGTGGGGATTTGATAGAGTTGAAGACGGGTGGTTTATTTATAGGGAATGATATGTGCTTAAACACATATCTTTTCATTAGAGAATCTGACCCAAAACAACCAAGGAAAAGCCGTTTATTGCTAATATTTGTGGTTTTCTTGAGTTTGTGCTTGTGCAGGTACGGATATGCAAAAACACACAAAAAGGATCCAAATCAGATGTAAATCCGAGCACGAGAGATCAAGAGAGTTTTAGCTGAGCTGGAAGGTCAAGATTATGCATTTTGGAAGATTTTATTCTCAGAAGATGATTTTTGAAGTTTCAGCAAAGTTTGAAGAAAAGTCAAGAATAGTCCCTGCACTTTGAGCTTTTGACAGAATTGATCCCTCAAAGTTTCAGATTTTACAAAAGTCACCCTTGGATTATTTGAGCTTAACAAGATTGGTCCTTGAGAGAGATTGTTAGAATTACATATTTGGTCCCTTGGAAATCCGAATTGTACAAGATTGGTCCTTTAAAGTTAACATTGGTGTTATATTAAGTCCAAGTCCAAACCAATATAACAACTCTAGGCCCAAAAGTATTACCCGGATTCAAAAGCCCAATCTCAAAATACTACACCCGGTTTAGTTATTTAGACCCGAAAACCAAACCAAACCCGCTTCACTTACCCGAAGTCAACGCCCGTTACCCACGGTCAAACACTCAAACTATAATAAAAAAAGAAACCCGCCAAACCTTTTACCCCTTTTACCCAGAAGATGAACCCTAATTACCCACCCCGTGTAAATTGATCAAAATCACCACAATTAAGGGCATAATGGTACTTTCCCTGACACACCCCTGACACATGGGAATGCCAGGTCAGCGATCCGCGTGCATTCCCTCATATGATGCTCTCCCATTGGTCGAAACAAGTCATTAGATCTAATCCAAGGGTTGTAATCAAGAGAAGGTGCGTGGGATATGATCTAAGGGTGTAAACGAGCTCAGAAGAAGCACATTTGAAAGAATTCGAGAAGCTTCTTAGCCTCAAGCTTGGCTATATATAGGACCTCTTATTCGTTCACAAGATGTATCTCTTATTATTCCTTTAATTTTTCTTCTCTCTAGTTTTGTAGCTTAAGTAATAGTAGTTTTCAATTTCAATGTTTTAAAGTTTCTTTGTAATTCGTATTTTGTACTCAACTTACTTATATTAATAAAATTTAGTTTTCATTATCAAGTGTTTTGTTTAAGTTGTTATGATCCAAATCTGTTCATGATCTTTGTTTAAAGCTTATTTCAGTATAATCAAGTTGTTTTTAGCTTATTCCTTCAAAAACTCAAAAAATACAAAATAATCAAATAAAATCATTCAAAAATAAAAAATCACTTTAGATCTGTGTTATGGATTGATCCACTACTGATCTACTGTTTCTTATAGTTCATTTAAGCTTTTAGTAGCTTATTGTGAGCTTATACTTGTTTCATACTCAAATCACAATACAAACAGTTCACTGAATTTAGTCCAGTGCAGTTGCTACAGTTGCTACTCAGATTTGCTGGTGTTGATTCTGGAATGGGATAGTGCAGTAGTTGATTTGGGTTGAAATTGAGCTGGAATTGGATTAGGTTAGGGGATAATTAGGTTAGAGGTTCCTTGTTTCATCAGTGTTGCAAGCCATAGTGGCTAGGAGCATTGTAAGTCTCAAATCTGTTTTGATCATTAATTTGTTGCTTGAATCTGTTATTTAGTGATTATTAGTATTGTTTGATCTGAGTTTGATGTTTGTTTAGTATAATCTAATCTATAATCTGTTTTTAGCTCTCATAATCAGTAGATAAGTAGTGTTTGGTAGTAGTCCTAGATCTGTGATAGAGATTGGTTAAGCAGTTATGAGTAGTTGATACATGTTAATGTAGGTAATTGATAGTCATTTCTGATCATTGTTATAGCAGTTACATTCAATAAGTCAAAATCATTTTATAGTTGATCTCATTTGAACATCTGTTAAAATCAGTTGGTTTAAAAGTAGTATATTAGCTTAGAACAAGTAGATCTAGCTTTTGGTAATCATCCTTAGTGTAAAAACATCATAATCAGTTCACTACATTGGATTAAAATTCACTTTGGTCAAAAATTTCACAAATATTTCAAAAGTCAAACTGTGTCAAGAGCTAGTTTGTGCAGATCTTGCAGCTGTTGCAATTAGTTCATTTCAAAGAATTAGAGGCTTAAATTTGGTCTAATTGTAGCTGGCCAGGTGTTTTATAGGACTGCTTAATTGGTTTTTGGTCTAGCTTATTGGTTAAGCTTGTGCACAAGCCCCAACAGTAGGCCTGAATCAACTGTTTGGCTAGATAAGCAGTTTGCTTAGATCCATTAATCTGAGCTTAGAGCTTGTTAGGAGTAGGTGTTTTTAGCTGCAATTAGCTTATTTTAGCACTAGTTAGCTTAAGTCACTGTTTGGTTCCCTAATTAGCTTGTTAGCTTATTTTAGTAGCTTGATTTCATAAGCAGTTACACTATAGCCTTCTATTTTCACACATAAGCTGCTTATTTCTCATTTTTCATAGGTTTAGATATTAATTTTAGAATTTTCCTGAGATTTTCACAATTTTTGGTCTTTATTTACTATTTTTCTTAATTAAAAATAGATTTTAATCAATTTTTAATAGCTTTTCTTGCAAATAATTGAGAAAAAGTTCCAAAAAATAATTTTTCAATTTTCTCAGTTTAAGAAAAATATAAAAAGCAAAAAAAAAAAAATTTTTCCTTATTTTTCTACTTTTATTTGGTATTTTTCACAATTTTAATTAGATTAAAATAGTTTTAAATTTGTAGAAAATAGAAAATTAATCTGAAAAAAAAAAAAAATAGTTTTAAAAAGTCTTTTGAGTTAATTGTGATTTTTAGAAAATAGTTTCATATTTTTCTATTTGATTTCATAATTTTTAGTATTTTAAATTAGTTAAAAATTAGTTTTTAATTTTAATAAAATCTAGAAAAAGCCTAAAAAAAAAATAGTTTTAATTCTAATATAGTTTTCTAATATCATTTTTAGAGTAAAAGTAATTTTAGGCATTTTTAGGGTATCATTTAGACATAGTTGCATTTTTATTACGTTTTATTAATTACGTTTTAGTATTTCGCGTTTAGGATTTTCCGTAGAATAGATTCCATTTATTATTTTCCCCATTCCCGTAGTTTAATAATCAAAATCATTAATCCAATACATCGAGCATTAAAATCCAAACCAAGAACGACGTTGGCAATTCACGCCTCGTTGGGAAAACGATTCGGGTTGACTAATCCGTACACACGATCACACACGGGATTTGATTTATTATTCTTTTTCCTAAGAGAATTTGAATCTATCTTCGTGATTATTTTTGATATCGATATTGAGGTTTTATCCACACACATAACCCTTAAGCCTTCATTATCAAAGACTCAGTGTCCGAGCCGTTTTAAGTTTCTTACGGCTAGTCATTCACAAGTGGCTAGTTTGTGTGAGTTAAACTTGACGTGTTCTGGCAATGAATCAAATTTTGGCGCCGCTGCCGGGGAGGTTGTGTCACGACAATTTCGTTTGAGGTTTGACGATTAGTGACTCGAGATCCTTCATTCGTGAAGTTATCGTTGTTTTTGTATATATATATTTTTGAAAAACCCAAAAACATCTAAAAACACCAAAACATTCTTCCTAGAGTGTTTACAAAACCATAAAAATTAAAAAACCAACAAAACAAACCCGAACGTCAACTGTTATGTCGGCTCACCTTGAAGGTACAACCTATACACGGGGTATAAGGAAAGTCTTGACATTAAATTGCAGACTGAAGAACGATCCACTCTTCGTTCCCGCTCCGCTGCGCGTACTTTTGAGAGCTACCGAGCACCGGTTGACGTGAAGGTTACAAAAATATTGTGTTTTCTTAAATATTAAAAACCCAAAAAGATTTTCCTTTTCAAAATTTGTTTTAAAAACCAAAAAATATTCTTCTTGTATCCTCTTAACCCGATAGTTCTTTTCTTTTACCCTCTATATGTTTAATTCTCATGGATACGATCAATTATCGTCATTGTTTTCATTGCAAAGGACGTATGGAAGAGAAACAATATTGTTGTCTTAATCCAGAATGTGTATGTGGTCGATGTGGACAACCTGGTTCTAAAAAATCTTGCTATTGGTGCGACTTAGCCGACAAACAATCTCTCGATAACTCTAAAAGTTTTTCTAACCATCCACCACAACTCGAGATATGTTCTTATCGTCGTTGCCTTCATTGCCAAAGCCGTATGGAAGAAAATCAATTTCGGTGTTTGAAATGTATATGTGATTGGTGCGGAAATAATTGTCGGAATGGATTTTGTGATGTATGCAATAATTTTATCAATCCAAATCCAGATCTCGCCCGTCTTTATGCACGGCTAGAACAAAAGAGTGCTCTTTATAATGACATAATTGTAGAACCCTCGATTCCTACTCCTTCTCCGGGGAGGGAAATGGAATATGTTTCTGAGCCCGAAGTGACTCCCGAGCCTATCACGGATAATTCTTCAATTTATCAGCTCGTGTGTATATGGTGCAGCGGACCCGAATATGGTGGGAATTGTCTCGCTTGTAGTAATGGAAAATCAGGAACCGAGTTTCACCACAATCCTTACAACGAAACAACCAATTTTCCTAACCAACCTCTGTACCATGAGCCGGAATCATACTCTTGTGAGTATTGTGGTGGTCCTCACCAAGGTTTTCAATGTCAAGTTCAAGTTAACAATTCAACCTTTGGTTATGAACCTTACCCGTATTCGTCACAACAATCATACTGTTGTGAGTATTGTGGAGGTCCACACGTTAATTTCGATTGTCAGATGCAAAACCCTATTGTTTACAAGCAAGTTCCTTGTAACAATTACGATTATCCTTATAACCCACCTCCACAATACCAAGAAGTTCAACCACAACCTTCACTAATGTCTAATCCAAAATTTCTGGAAGTAATGATTGATCTTAAGAATCTTCTTGATAAAATTACCCACGGAAAAGAAGATCCTCCTCAGAAAACTTATGGTGAATTACTCGTTGAAGAGCAAGCCGCTAAAATTAGTTACCGGAGACCTTTCGTTTACGATTCTGATTCTGACGACGATTATACTCCTCCGAGTGGCAATCCCACTCCCGTTTCTGAGCCTTTCATTTCCGACTCTTCCCCTTCACTCACGCCGGTTAAGAGAAGTGACGTTCTTTTGGAAGAGGTCGATGATCATGTTTCTTCAAACACTGTTGAACCCGTTGACTCTTTCATTATGGGGGATGAGCATCTTAGTACTATTCCGGAAATGGAATCGTCTAATGCTGAGGTCCTTATCCCAATCCCAAGAGAGTCCGAGGTTGTAGATGATATTTGTGATGAGCCTTCTCTTGATATTTCGAATGATCATGATGAGATGTTCTCCGATTCCGAGGATGTATCTGACAGTGATTGTGATTCACTTTTATGTGATTCTCTTGACATCTCCGAGGTTACTTCCGGGATTTTCTCAAATCCAGTTTTCAAGTTCAGTGATGACTACACCTTTTGTGAAGTTAATCCTCTTTTTGACCAAGATTTTGAGTCCGATTCAAAGACCACAACGGAAGTGGTGGATATGGCTAGCTCTCAGAGCACACCACTTGTCCCATCTCTGTGTTCCGACCTTTCTCTCCCGTCATGTGATGTTATGCAAGATGAAGAAAGTAATGAATCCGACACTGAGGATATTATGGAGACTGATTTCGAAATGGTTGAAGAAGATATCCTTGATAAGCCGCCAAGTGATTCTAATATGGAAGAAATCAACTTACCCATTGATGACTTGATACCACCGGGTATTGAGGATACTGATGATGATCCCGATGGGGATATGGTTGTTCTAGATGGTTTTCTTGACTCTCCTTTCTCTAACGAGTCCACCATCCTTTATCCCGTTGAGCCCACATGTGAAAACAAAATCTTTAAACCCGGGATATGCATTGATGAGTTCTTTGTTGAAAAAGTTTTCTGTGATAAGGATCCTCCGTTGGATGCCTTCGTTGTTGAGCCTACATCTCTTATCCTTTACCATAAGCTCCCATCTTCTTTGGAGTTTTCTTATTGTGATCCGTCATCCCTTCGTCCACCCGCAAAACCACCGGATGATGGATCATTCTTTCTTGAAAAACCTTTTGTGAGTTCGGGAGGATTTAATCCTTATGTGCTGCAGCCCGACACTTTCTTTCCCTCCCAACCCACCCAGTCTCATTCCTTTAGGAATGAGGACACCGTTTTTGACCCTGGTATCTCTACCACTTTCTTCCCCAAGGACAAATGAATTCGGGGACGAGTCAGGCTAGCGACTCGGTGATCAAAAACAGTAGCGCTTCATGGGAGGCACCCCATGCTTATCTCTATCTTCTTTCTATTTTCTAATAAGTGACGCGAAGGGGTCAGCCTCTTCGATTTCTCGTGTTTGGTTGTTTGTGATGTTGTGTTTAGGATGTTCCCGATATGAAGACTCTCGTGCTCGAAGTTTGTCTTTTCTCCACTCGAGTTTCATGATCGATGCTGATGGACATCCGATATCCTAATCTTATCGACTAACGTTTATCTTCTAGCATACTTAATAAACGGCTTTTAGATTTTCGTGATACCCTTGCTTTAAACATTGAGGACAATGTTTCGTTCTAGTCTGGGGTAGGGTAATCTTCGATTTGATTTGACCGCACTTGCTTATTTCTGTTGTGTTTCTCTCGCAACCCCGTTTTTCCTTAGAAAATGAAAAATTGTGCAAAAATAAGAAAATTTAAAAATTTTTCATAAGCTTTTGCTAGTTTTATGATCGAAAAGTTCTTGCTAGTCTCTTAGAAGTTTCTTTAAATATGCGTTTTTCTTGACATAGCCTTTGCTAATTGCTTAGACTAGAGGCTATAAAATGCGATTCTAGCTCACAAGGCCAAGATTTTGCAAGTCTCCCTAAGTGATTTTAAATATGTGAAGCTTTGACAAGAATTTGCTAGTTTCTAATAAGTGACTTTAAAAATGCGAGACTTGAGATTATTTGATGAAGCATTTTGCTAAGTTAATATATGTTTTGACACCTTGTTGACTTTCCGCTGGTGAGAGTAGGAATAGAATTCTGACTTGACCGGGCGTGTTGAGCCCTAGCTTGTTCCCTTAACCATAGATAATCTAAAAATTATCGGCTAAGCATCTGCGGATCTCATTATTTGGGATTTTAAATTTGCAGAGATCGAGAAATGATAGAGTTACTTATGAGTTTAGATGCTAAGCGTGGAGTAGTTGGTTCTCTTTAGAGCCCATCGAAGGTACTTATGGCTTTTTGTTCCCACAAAATTGTTTCACCCCATATCTGTCTAAATAATTAGAGATGTCGAGTTTTTGACGATAGTTAGTTCTTTATCTTCTTAAAAGAATCTTTGTTTTAAAAATTGGGTACACATCAAGGATCCGTAATGAGTAATCAGTAATAAGTGATAAGTGAAAATGAAATAAGTAAAGTTGTGAGCTGCGGTGTCGAGATCGGACCATTGGATCTTTAGCCAGGATTGAATGAGGTCTTAGCCTAACCAGCCGGGATCCTCATTTCATGAAGCCTATAGTCTTGGAATTACCCCGTGAAGCTCCGTGGTTCACAGCTCATATAAGTAAAGGTATAAGTGTACAAAAAAAAAAAAAAAAAAAAAAAATTATGATGAATGAAAAAATGAAAAAGTAAAAAGTTAGTAATAAGATTCCTTGATGTGGACCTCATTTTTACGACAATGGTTCTTGAGAGAAGACGGATAACTAATTATCGACTTAGCTTTGTATCTTTATCGGAATAAAAGTTATCGAAACGAGAATTTGAAGAAATTCATTTCTCACAAAAATAAAAAAATCTAGAGGAAAATAGGAAAATGGGAACAAAAGGTAATCACACAAGTAACTTCCATGGGTAGTGTTAGCATCTAGAGTCATATGTAACAATGATTTCGGTTTTACGCTTAGTTTGGGACTAGTGAAAAATCAGGGACGATGTATTCTATCCGTATGGTCACTTCACGCTGTGTTGTGTTTTCTACTCCGTGATCCTAACGTGTCGTTTGAAAAATGTTGGAGTTATTGATCGACATGAAAGTTCAACATACCGTCATTCATAACCGGAATGTGCTCAATCGTAATATCTTTATGTGAATTAAAAAGGTAAACGGGGCGTTTTTAGAATTAGGGGTTTCTTAATCTCTTTTGAGGAATCTTTGCTACTTCTTCTCTTATTATTGGTTTGTCTGAACTGTTTTAAGTTTCTTACGGTTAGTCATTCACAAGTGGCTAGCTTGTGTGAGATAACTTGATGGTTTGGACATTCCAATTTAAGCGTCTTCATAGGTTTAGTAGAAAGAGATTGAAATCCTTGGTTTTAGAAGCGTGAGTTGATTGCATTGCGTGAGGACACGACAGGGAAGGAGGAATTTTTGAGATTTGTGTTTTGTTTTATTATTAGAAGGATATTATTTTTGGATTAAATGAAATAAAACACAAGTTTTATAAACCTCGACTTTAGATGAAAAAGAAACACGTATGCCAGAAAGGCTTCCTAATGAAGCTACATGTAATACATGTATATGCACAAAATAAAATCATATAAATACCTATATAAGCATATTTATTAATCAAGCAAATATCATTTAGAGATAAGTGGAAGACCATACCTCTAATGCACTTAGGAATGTCTTTACAAATGACACAACAAATGTCAGAAGACAATTCCGGCTCCTTTGTGCTTAAGATACCTTCTTAGTGAAGGTATTCTTGTTACCAAGCGATTCCTAAGGCTTGGTAGTTATGAGCTTTAACACAACAACATGGCAAAGAGGATTAGTGAAATTAAATGAAGAACAAATAAATAGAAAAATGTTGTCATCTAATCAACATCCAAACAAAGAGTTTTAAAATACATGGTGTTTGTTTTTGTGAAAAACCTTCTTTGTAGTTTTTAATTAACCATGGATCGTATCAAGTTTTTGAAGTACAGTATACTCTAAGAAACTTGGTAACGAAGTTCTGATACCAATTGTGGAAAACTAGAAGGGGGGTTGAATAGTTTTGCCAATTAAAACTCGTTTTAAACTATTTAGATCGACTTATGTCGTGTTAGATGTTGATAAACAAGCATATAGAAATATAAATATGTAATGAGAAGATAAAGAGTAAGAAGCACAAAATCACAACGCGAGTATTTATAGTGGTTCGGCTACAAGGACACCTTCCTTGCCCTACTCCACTCCTCGAGTCACCTACTCGAGAGTTCGTAATCACTACACAACACCAACTCCTTATGGTGGAGAAACCTTCACAATGTTGCCTACTCTTTTTTCGGTACTAGGCTAACCACCGGGTTCTTTCACACCAAGGTGAACCACACCTACTACAATGTCGCCTACCCTTTATCCGTACTAGGCTAAATACCGAGTTCCATTACAATGGAGGAACTACTACCCAACATTACACCAATCACCTAACCCCAAAGGAGATCAACTCCTTATTACAACATCATCAAGGATATCAATATCCTTAGATCCAATACTAATCTATCTTGTACATCGAAACACACCATATCGAATGTACATCTTAGACACCTTTCAATAATGCCATGACTAGATCTTCAAGACACCCTTCACTAATGTCTTGTGAATCGACTCTTAGGAACCCTTCACTAATGCCTACAATACAGACGATCGATACCCTTCACTAATGTCTTCGTCTTGACACTTGAGACATCTTTCAATAATGTCTTCAACACTACACTTCTTAGTAGAAAGAAAAGAACCATCAACAAGAGAACTTCAGTAGTCTTGATGATAAGGAAGCATGGCAACTCATGGACTTGAGCTTGCTTGACTTCAAGGGTGGTGATCTCGCCTTTAAGAGGAACCTAGAAAAGCACACAAAAACAAAAGTACATACATAGATCACTTGGATCTGGGGTTAGAGAGTTTTTAACTCAGGGAGAAATTATGTGAGAAAGGGGTAAGAAACAATGAAGAAATGACTCACTATTTATAGAGAGGAAATGCCTACTGTTCCCCGGATCCCACGGATCCCTCCCACAAGGGATCCGTCTAGTGTAAAACTAGGGATCCGTGGGACGCTCCTCTTTGCCCATGGGTATTTTGGTTATGGGTCATGGGTCATGGGTTATGGGTTGATCCATGGGTCTTTTATTAGATACAATGTATCTAATGAGTGCAATGCACCTAATCAAATGGGTATGGGTCAATACCATGGGTTGTGGATATATTCCATGGGTTGTAGCTTTTACCCATTTATAATACATACTAGTTATGTATATATTTTGCCCAATCTGTAAACACTAGTTGTTGTACATATGTATTACTAAATCATAAAATCACTTATAATTGTTTTAGTGTTTTATGTGAAAAGGTAAGTGTGTTAGAAAACTATTGGCTCAAACTATTTACGTATTTTATTTGTTTCGTTATAATGATTTTATGTTTTTTATCGACAAAATATTAGAAGATCGTAAAATATAAATAAATGTTTTTATGGCTTATTTGTATTAACAGTCTGCACAAGTGAGTATTATGGCGGCTAGGGTATGTGTGATATGGTAGTACTTTATACCCCACAAGTTTAGGGTTTGTGTTTAGTATTGATGGGCCGAGATTTAGATCTGATGTGGATCATGTATGTTGGACCTCATGGGCCGAACAGTTGGTATACTATTTACATGAGCCTTAGATAATTGTATTGATGATTAGGTCTGTTGGCTTTAATGGTATCAAATGGTCACATGGGCCTCTAGCTTATATGGATGATCATTTAAATAATATCGTTATGGGTAACTAATTGTAAGCGTTGGGTTAAAGTGGAGTTTTTGTCTACATTCAAAAGATACATCAAGAATTATGTTGATTGTATGATTAGTCGATTGTGTTAGGATATGTATTCGGACTTATTTATTTCTATCGGATGAAATTTTGATGGGCTGATTTATTTAGATATCGAACTTGGGTCAAGTGGAGTGAAAATGTCTAAGACCGGTTAAGGGCTTGAATTGATATCCGATGTGCAATTTGAGTTATTTTGAACTAGGGTGATGATTATTCTTGGATATGGACTGCAGTTTGATGATACTATTTGCAACTTGATGAGATTTGATGAGTTATGAGTTTTGATCACGAGATTTGATGATGAGACTTGTTGTGATGTGATTTGATATTTTGACTTATACATTTTCAACGGATGATATTTCACTGCTTGAATTGACATTTGAACAAGGTTGACTACGGAGTTGTATGTACGATATTTCTTATTTGGCTTTGAAGAGAGGTTTTTCGGGCGCGTTTACTTATTTTGTCTTCTTTCTTTCTTCTCTTCCGTGAAGATGCCTTGTTTGGGCATTTATTGAGTGTGATAAATACTTGGCTATTTAGTTACTTTTGTGATTCTTTTTCGCTTAACCCACAACGTAGCTATCACTTCGGTGTCTCACGCTGTTGAGGATTCTTCAAGAGGTTTTTTACATTGGGTACATCGTTTCTTTTTCACAAGGATTAGTACAAGTTTAAGTAACAAATCTGGGGAATTCTACTTCATGATCAAGTTTGGTATATCGTTTTTCTTCACCATGTGGTCACAGTAATTGCCGACAGAATATGTGGATGGTGTGTTTGCCAAAGTATTTATGGATGAGAAGTGATCAGCAATTCTCATGGAATATTCTTCGCAACAAAATGTCAGTGATACTTCACAGTCTGAGCAAAATCTTTCGAGAATCTTCAGTGTCAATCATGACTTTTCAAGATGTTTGCTTATGACAAGAACTTCTCGTGCTAATGGTTGTACACGTTATGATGCTTCCGAAAGTTCGAAACCATCATGGGGGAGAAAAGTGTACTTTGATGTGTTATGGTCAACCTCCAAGGGAAAGTAGTGTATACTACTCCACTTAGTATGGTTTGTGAAGTATTCTACATTTGGGAAAAGAATTGTTGATGATGATGAAGAACCGTTGATGAACCGCTGCATGTTCCCCCAAAACAGAAATTCACCGAAACCAAAGTTGTCATTACACATTCAAGCTGACATTGTTTACGGTTTAGTCTTGATTTTGTAAATTCCCGCGAAAGAATCTATTTCTCGGTTTAAATCATAGACTTGTAAAATCCTGTGACAATGAAATCATCCCGGTAATAGTAAAGTGCATTTCCGGATCTATCTTACGGTTTATTCTTGGTTTTGTAAAATCCCGCAAAAGAAACTATTTCTCGGTTTAAACCATATAATTGTAAAATCCCGTAATGATGGAACCATCCTGGAGAAAGGAAAGTGTATTTCGGGATCTTACCTGATGTTGGTGCTACGATTTCTACTTCGAAGAAGGGATAAAGGGTGTACTTCATAAATTGGGTGTCAGCTTAGATATTCTTCATGACAGTTTGGTTATTAAAAAGTTTTACGGGGTTATGTGCTTTTAACCATGGTCGGGATGAAACCATTATCATAGTTCACTTAAAACGTCCAAGGAGGCTAGATTTGAGCTTTAAACCACAAGATGTGACAACGGCATTAATTCAGTATTATTTATTTGAGGCTGAAGTGAAATTACACGGGCGAGTGTACTTAGTATCTGAAGGTATCAGGGATGGTTGGATGAAGATTCTTTAGGATCCTTGTTCGAGCTTTTAATATTTTCAAAAACGAAGACTTGGAAATCTAGTTATTTTTGGGTGATTTTTCCTTTTCTTTTTACCACTTGGGGGAATTGGTCTCTTACCACCACAAAATAACTATCATTTTAAGGAGTTACGTTGTAGTGCTCAGTGTCACATTGAATTGTGGATTTTCAAGAGGTGATGTACGTCTATTACTTGATGGTTGGTTGGTTGAAGAGTATAGAGTACTTAGAGATTCAAAAAGGGCATGAATTCTCGGCACCGCTCTTTGTTACATATGTGCAAGTTTAAGTCACGAGTTCGGGTTAGTTTACTTCAGGGTCAAATTCATCATATTGGGTTTTCTCCATCAGCTGTCACGACAAAGAGCCTACTGAATGATAATGGGGTTGATTACAAGTTTGCCAAGAGTAGATGAAAAGAGAGAGTTTATGACGTTTGAACACAATAGTTCAAGCCTCGTTCTCTAAAGAAAAGAAAAGTGTATGTTTCAATGCGCTTTATCTTCTGAAGAAGAGAAATCTTCTTAATATGACCATTCTCATCAACATGCTTCATGCTTTTTCCAAGCGCTTTCAGTTATCAAGTAAACCAGACTACCGATGATTGTTCTCTTATTCCACTTGCTCGATTATAATGACGATGGCGACATCATATGTTACCTTTGAGGGGGATAAGTGTGAACAGACCACATTTGGATGATGTTCACTTATTCAATCAAGAATGGCAACTCCGTATGCAATTCTTCAGGGGAAGAAGAAGTGTGAAACTATTGCATGATGAATGATATATGAGAATAAATGGTCAAACGCTCCAAACTCATGTATGAACCGAGCTTCTTCTTATCGGGTCATCTTTACATGGAGTTTCTTCTAAGAGCCGTTGGTTGACATCTTCTCACGGACTGATGAGTTTAACGACAAAGTGCTTCCAGTTGCGGGGCCGATCTCCTTGATGAACATCTTTCTGTTCTTGTTTGATTGGGTGGGATTTTAGTTAAGGGGATTTTCTATTTGTAAGTTAACGGAAATGCATTTAGTGAGTTGAAGATGTTAACTTTTTTGATTCCCCAAATGCACAATCTAGAAGAAGGTCGAGCCTACAGTCTGTTCTACATTTTCTTCTTCATGTTAGAAGACTAAAGACGAGTTGCATTTAACAATCTAAAGACTTCTTCTTATTCTGGGCATTTATCAAAAGATTGTCATCTTAGGGGAGAGCACTAATTGGGGGAGAGTGAAATGTCAGATTTAATCCCTAATTAGACATGCTCACAATCTTCAGCAAGTTGATTCTCACAGATACATCTGAGCTAATGATGTTCTTCTCAAAAGATTTCAAGTATCTGGGCTTACAATGAGTTGCTAATTCTGAAGTATCAAAACCATCAAGGGGGAAGGAGACACGCATCTAAACGCGAGTAAAATTGATGAACTTAATACTTCTAAGTTATTGAAGATATCCCGGGAAGACGAATGTCATTACCGTAGAGAAACTCAAGGTTGACTCATGGCGTTTAGTGTCCTTATTCCAACTATGTGGGGGAAGAGATGGAATAGTTAGTTTCTGAAGATAAAAGAGGTACACAAGTGTGTGATGATTTCGATCTCCATCATCGCAATCATTAGAGGAGAGAGTGATTGTGTACTTTGGGGATGCTCGGCTGTTTCACTTGAGAGCTTAATCAGTGATTCAGAGATATAATCACTTATTCTGGAGTTGACATCCGCAGAGATAATCAGTGATTCGGCATGCTACTTCAATGTTATCGTTTATTCTCTCTTTGGGCATTCGCGTACTTTGGGTTCTTGAGCTTCATACACTTTCTTCAAGGGAGAGAAAAGTATACATCAGGGTTATTCTTTGGCTATCGGACTTAATCTGCTACTTCAATGGTATAAGTTTCTCTGTCTTCGGGTATATATGTATTTGGGTTCGTGAGCTCTAGTCAAAGAGAGTGACTGCATCAAATCAACTGCTTGGGGGAATTGTTCTCTTGACACCTTTTGGAATGGATCGCTTCAGACTTTAGTGGAAAAGGAATTTGAGAAGATTATTTAAATACGGGATGATACGTTGTTGTTCTTCTACCTTGATGATATAACCCTGAATGGAGAATCGATGATCCTTCTTAAAAGGAGCAGCAATATTCATGATAATGGTGTGCTTCTTTGTGCACTTGGCTAAGGCAAGCTTGAAATAGAGCTTCGAATCTGCTCAACAAAAGGATTTACGGTTTGGGTGGAAGCTGCCAAAGTCTCACTTTCAGATGGTTCAATTTCTCTCAATTCAGGAGCCTCGAAAGCTTTGGTGGTGAATGTTTAAGAGATGATGACTTCTATCTTCTACAACGGGGCTGCTCGATATCCTTATCTCGGTACTCGTATCATCATCTTTCTTAAACTATATCATCTAATCTATCTGTAAATATTTATCAAAAAGAAAAATACAAAAATATAAAACCAACAAAAACAAAATAGAAAAATATAAAAGCAACAAAAACCCATAAAAATAAAAAAATTTGAAAAATACAAACATATTTTTTTTCTAAGGATATGTCTTCTGGTATCGATAACATCTACGGTCTTAGAAATGTCATTCAATAATGGCACAGGACCATAGATGAAGTTCGAGCAGAAGGTGTAAATATTTCTTTTCAAAACATGTCACAAACTATGGCTTGCAGTTACTTCAGACTGCAACCCGTGCTTAAACCATGGTTTGTGATAACATCAAATTGTCTGATCTTTTATATATCAAATTCCCGTGTTTATGGCCTCATTTTCATTAATATGGTACTTAATTCTTTCATATTCGTTCATATTTGTATTTCAGGATAAATGAGGCGTTGGAGAGGAAAAGAAGTGATAAAAGGCCAAGTATATGTTCTGAAGATTGATTTACGAGGACCTTTGGATTTTATGTGAAGACTACGCCGTAACTAGCTAATAATGTTACGGCGTAAATATGAGCTTTGAAGGATACGACGTAACCATCTCTTATGGTTACGTCGTAATTATTTTTATGAAGGTTACGGCGTAACATGGTAATTTAGTTACGCCGTAGAGATAATTACGGAGCGGATAAAAATATACGATTGAAGAGTTACGGCGTAATTCGGTAATTTAATTACGCCGTAATTATTACTTGGGCGCTAAGGAGTTGAAGTCCCGTGGCTTAATGAAGATAATATTTACTCCGAGGATGAAAAGTAAAAATAACAAGTACGATCAGGGACTAAAAGCGACAATTCATATGAAGTTTATTTACTTCAAGGACTTGTTATAAAAATATGAAGTACGATAAGGACTTGTTATAAAAATATGAAGTTTATTGACACTTGAGACATCTTTCAATAATGTCTTCAACACTACACTTCTTAGTAGAAAGAAAAGAACCATCAACAAGAGAACTTCAGTAGTCTTGATGATAAGGAAGCATGGCAACTCATGGACTTGAGCTTGCTTGACTTCAAGGGTGGTGATCTCGCCTTTAAGAGGAACCTAGAAAAGCACACAAAAACAAAACTACATACATAGATCACTTGGATCTGGGGTTAGAGAGTTTTTAACTCAGGGAGAAATTATGTGAGAAAGGGGTAAGAAACAATGAAGAAATGACTCACTATTTATAGAGAGGAAATGCCTACTGTTCCCCGGATCCCACGGATCCCTCCCACAAGGGATCCGTCTAGTGTAAAACTAGGGATCCGTGGGACGCTCCTCTTTGCCCATGGGTATTTTGGTTATGGGTCATGGGTCATGGGTTATGGGTTGATCCATGGGTCTTTTATTAGATACAATGTATCTAATGAGTGCAATGCACCTAATCAAATGGGTATGGGTCAATACCATGGGTTGTGGATATATTCCATGGGTTGTAGCTTTTACCCATTTATAATACATACTAGTTATGTATATATTTTGCCCAATCTGTAAACACTAGTTGTTGTACATATGTATTACTAAATCATAAAATCACTTATAATTGTTTTAGTGTTTTATGTGAAAAGGTAAGTGTGTTAGAAAACTATTGGCTCAAACTATTTACGTATTTTATTTGTTTCGTTATAATGATTTTATGTTTTTTATCGACAAAATATTAGAAGATCGTAAAATATAAATAAACGTTTTTATGGCTTATTTGTATTAACAGTCTGCACAAGTGAGTATTATGGCGGCTAGGGTATGTGTGATATGGTAGTACTTTATACCCCACAAGTTTAGGGTTTGTGTTTAGTATTGATGGGCCGAGATTTAGATCTGATGTGGATCATGTATGTTGGACCTCATGGGCCGAACAGTTGGTATACTATTTACATGAGCCTTAGATAATTGTATTGATGATTAGGTCTGTTGGCTTTAATGGTATCAAATGGTCACATGGGCCTCTAGCTTATATGGATGATCATTTAAATAATATCGTTATGGGTAACTAATTGTAAGCGTTGGGTTAAAGTGGAGTTTTTGTCTACGTTCAAAAGATACATCAAGAATTATGTTGATTGTATGATTAGTCGATTGTGTTAGGATATGTATTCGGACTTATTTATTTCTATCGGATGAAATTTTGATGGGCTGATTTATTTAGATATCGAACTTGGGTCAAGTGGAGTGAAAATGTCTAAGACCGGTTAAGGGCTTGAATTGATATCCGATGTGCAATTTGAGTTATTTTGAACTAGGGTGATGATTATTCTTGGATATGGACTGCAGTTTGATGATACTATTTGCAACTTGATGAGATTTGATGAGTTATGAGTTTTGATCACGAGATTTGATGATGAGACTTGTTGTGATGTGATTTGATATTTTGACTTATACATTTTCAACGGATGATATTTCACTGCTTGAATTGACATTTGAACAAGGTTGACTACGGAGTTGTATGTACGATATTTCTTATTTGGCTTTGAAGAGAGGTTTTTCGGGCGCGTTTACTTATTTCGTCTTCTTTCTTTCTTCTCTTCCGTGAAGATGCCTTGTTTGGGCATTTATTGAGTGTGATAAATACTTGGCTATCTAGTTACTTTTGTGATTCTTTTTCGCTTAACCCACAACGTAGCTATCACTTCGGTGTCTCACGCTGTTGAGGATTCTTCAAGAGGTTTTTTACATTGGGTACATCGTTTCTTTTTCACAAGGATTAGTACAAGTTTAAGTAACAAATCTGGGGAATTCTACTTCATGATCAAGTTTGGTATATCGTTTTTCTTCACCATGTGGTCACAGTAATTGCCGACAGAATATGTGGATGGTGTGTTTGCCAAAGTATTTATTGGATGAGAAGTGATCAGCAATTCTCATGGAATATTCTTCGCAACAAAATGTCAGTGATACTTCACAGTCTGAGCAAAATCTTTCGAGAATCTTCAGTGTCAATCATGACTTTTCAAGATGTTTGCTTATGACAAGAACTTCTCGTGCTAATGGTTGTACACGTTATGATGCTTCAGAAAGTTCGAAACCATCATGGGGGAGAAAAGTGTACTTTGATGTGTTATGGTCAACCTCCAAGGGAAAGTAGTGTATACTACTCCACTTAGTATGGTTTGTGAAGTATTCTACATTTGGGAAAAGAATTGTTGATGATGATGAAGAACCGTTGATGAACCGCTGCATGTTCCCCCAAAACAGAAATTCACCGAAACCAAAGTTGTCATTACACATTCAAGCTGACATTGTTTACGGTTTAGTCTTGATTTTGTAAATTCCCGCGAAAGAATCTATTTCTCGGTTTAAATCATAGACTTGTAAAATCCTGTGACAATGAAATCATCCCGGTAATAGTAAAGTGCATTTCCGGATCTATCTTACGGTTTATTCTTGGTTTAGTAAAATCCCGCAAAAGAAACTATTTCTCGGTTTAAACCATATAATTGTAAAATCCCGTAATGATGGAACCATCCTGGAGAAAGGAAAGTGTATTTCGGGATCTTACCTGATGTTGGTGCTACGATTTCTACTTCGAAGAAGGGATAAAGGGTGTACTTCATAAATTGGGTGTCAGCTTAGATATTCTTCATGACAGTTTGGTTATTAAAAAGTTTTACGGGGTTATGTGCTTTTAACCATGGTCGGGATGAAACCATTATCATAGTTCACTTAAAACGTCAAAGGAGGCTAGATTTGAGCTTTAAACCACAAGATGTGACAACGGCATTAATTCAGTATTATTTATTTGAGGCTGAAGTGAAATTCCACGGGCGAGTGTACTTAGTATCTGAAGGTATCAGGGATGGTTGGATGAAGATTCTTTAGGATCCTTGTTCGAGCTTTTAATATTTTCAAAAACGAAGACTTGGAAATCTAGTTATTTTTGGGTGATTTTTCCTTTTCTTCTTACCACTTGGGGGAATTGGTCTCTTACCACCACAAAATAACTATCATTTTAAGGAGTTACGTTGTAGTGCTCAGTGTCACATTGAATTGTGGATTTTCAAGAGGTGATGTACGTCTATTACTTGATGGTTGGTTGGTTGAAGAGTATAGAGTACTTAGAGATTCAAAAAGGGCATGAATTCTCGGCACCGCTCTTTGTTACATATGTGCAAGTTTAAGTCACGAGTTCGGGTTAGTTTACTTCAGGGTCAAATTCATCATATTGGGTTTTCTCCATCAGCTGTCACGACAAAGAGCCTACTGAATGATAATGGGGTTGATTACAAGTTTGCCAAGAGTAGATGAAAAGAGAGAGTTTATGACGTTTGAACACAATAGTTCAAGCCTCGTTCTCTAAAGAAAAGAAAAGTGTATGTTTCAATGCGCTTTATCTTCTGAAGAAGAGAAATCTTCTTAATATGACCATTCTCATCAACATGCTTCATGCTTTTTCCAAGCGCTTTCAGTTATCAAGTAAACCAGACTACCGATGATTGTTCTCTTATTCCACTTGCTCGATTATAATGACGATGGCGACATCATATGTTACCTTTGAGGGGGATAAGTGTGAACAGACCACATTTGGATGATGTTCACTTATTCAATCAAGAATGGCAACTCCGTATGCAATTCTTCAGGGGAAGAAGAAGTGTGAAACTATTGCATGATGAATGATATATGAGAATAAATGGTCAAACGCTCCAAACTCATGTATGAACCGAGCTTCTTCTTATCGGGTCATCTTTACATGGAGTTTCTTCTAAGAGCCGTTGGTTGACATCTTCTCACGGACTGATGAGTTTAACGACAAAGTGCTTCCAGTTGCGGGGCCGATCTCCTTGATGAACATCTTTCTGTTCTTGTTTGATTGGGTGGGATTTTAGTTAAGGGGATTTTCTATTTGTAAGTTAACGGAAATGCATTTAGTGAGTTGAAGATGTTAACTTTTTTGATTCCCCAAATGCACAATCTAGAAGAAGGTCGAGCCTACAGTCTGTTCTACATTTTCTTCTTCATGTTAGAAGACTAAAGACGAGTTGCATTTAACAATCTAAAGACTTCTTCTTATTCTGGGCATTTATCAAAAGATTGTCATCTTAGGGGAGAGCACTAATTGGGGGAGAGTGAAATGTCAGATTTAATCCCTAATTAGACATGCTCACAATCTTCAGCAAGTTGATTCTCACAGATACATCTGAGCTAATGATGTTCTTCTCAAAAGATTTCAAGTATCTGGGCTTACAATGAGTTGCTAATTCTGAAGTATCAAAACCATTAAGGGGGAAGGAGACACGCATCTAAACGCGAGTAAAATTGATGAACTTAATACTTCTAAGTTATTGAAGATATCCCGGGAAGACGAATGTCATTACCGTAGAGAAACTCAAGGTTGACTCATGGCGTTTAGTGTCCTTATTCCAACTATGTGGGGGAAGAGATGGAATAGTTAGTTTCTGAAGATAAAAGAGGTACACAAGTGTGTGATGATTTCGATCTCCATCATCGCAATCATTAGAGGAGAGAGTGATTGTGTACTTTGGGGATGCTCGGCTGTTTCACTTGAGAGCTTAATCAGTGATTCAGAGATATAATCACTTATTCTGGAGTTGACATCCGCAGAGATAATCAGTGATTCGGCATGCTACTTCAATGTTATCGTTTATTCTCTCTTTGGGCATTCGCGTACTTCGGGTTCTTGAGCTTCATACACTTTCTTCAAGGGAGAGAAAAGTATACATCAGGGTTATTCTTTGGCTATCGGACTTAATCTGCTACTTCAATGGTATAAGTTTCTCTGTCTTCGGGTATATATGTATTTGGGTTCGTGAGCTCTAGTCAAAGAGAGTGACTGCATCAAATCAACTGCTTGGGGGAATTGTTCTCTTGACACCTTTTGGAATGGATCGCTTCAGACTTTAGTGGAAAAGGAATTTGAGAAGATTATTTAAATACGGGATGATACGTTGTTGTTCTTCTACCTTGATGATATAACCCTGAATGGAGAATCGATGATCCTTCTTAAAAGGAGCAGCAATATTCATGATAATGGTGTGCTTCTTTGTGCACTTGGCTAAGGCAAGCTTGAAATAGAGCTTCAAATCTGCTCAACAAAAGGATTTACGGTTTGGGTGGAAGCTGCCAAAGTCTCACTTTCAGATGGTTCAATTTCTCTCAATTCAGGAGCCTCGAAAGCTTTGGTGGTGAATGTTTAAGAGATGATGACTTCTATCTTCTACAACGGGGCTGCTCGATATCCTTATCTAGGTACTCGTATCATCATCTTTCTTAAACTATATCATCTAATCTATCTGTAAATATTTATCAAAAAGAAAAATACAAAAATATAAAACCAACAAAAACAAAATAGAAAAATATAAAAGCAACAAAAACCCATAAAAATAAAAAAATTTGAAAAATACAAACATATTTTTTTTCTAAGGATATGTCTTCTGGTATCGATAACATCTACGGTCTTAGAAATGTCATTCAATAATGGCACAGGACCATAGATGAAGTTCGAGCAGAAGGTGTAAATATTTCTTTTCAAAACATGTCACAAACTATGGCTTGCAGTTACTTCAGACTGCAACCCGTGCTTAAACCATGGTTTGTGATAACATCAAATTGTCTGATCTTTTATATATCAAATTCCCGTGTTTATGGCCTCATTTTCATTAATATGGTACTTAATTCTTTCATATTCGTTCATATTTGCATTTCAGGATAAATGAGGCGTTGGAGAGGAAAAGAAGTGATAAAAGGCCAAGTATATGTTCTGAAGATTGATTTACGAGGACCTTTGGATTTTATGTGAAGACTACGCCGTAACTAGCTAATAATGTTACGGCGTAAATATGAGCTTTGAAGGATACGACGTAACCATCTCTTATGGTTACGTCGTAATTATTTTTATGAAGGTTACGGCGTAACATGGTAATTTAGTTACGCCGTAGAGATAATTACAGAGCGGATAAAAATATATGATTGAAGAGTTACGGCGTAATTCGGTAATTTAATTACGCCGTAATTATTACTTGGGCGCTAAGGAGTTGAAGTCCCGTGGCTTAATGAAGATAATATTTACTCCGAGGATGAAAAGTAAAAATAACAAGTACGATCAGGGACTAAAAGCGACAATTCATATGAAGTTTATTTACTTCAAGGACTTGTTATAAAAATATGAAGTACGATAAGGACTTGTTATAAAAATATGAAGTTTATTGACACTTGAGACATCTTTCAATAATGTCTTCAACACTACACTTCTTAGTAGAAAGAAAAGAACCATCAACAAGAGAACTTCAGTAGTCTTGATGATAAGGAAGCATGGCAACTCATGGACTTGAGCTTGCTTGACTTCAAGGGCGGTGATCTCGCCTTTAAGAGGAACCTAGAAAAGCACACAAAAACAAAACTACATACATAGATCACTTGGATCTGGGGTTAGAGAGTTTTTAACTCAGGGAGAAATTATGTGAGAAAGGGGTAAGAAACAATGAAGAAATGACTCACTATTTATAGAGAGGAAATGCCTACTGTTCCCCGGATCCCACGGATCCCTCCCACAAGGGATCCGTCTAGTGTAAAACTAGGGATCCGTGGGACGCTCCTCTTTGCCCATGAGTATTTTGGTTATGGGTCATGGGTCATGGGTTATGGGTTGATCCATGGGTCTTTTATTAGATACAATGTATCTAATGAGTGCAATGCACCTAATCAAATGGGTATGGGTCAATACCATGGGTTGTGGATATATTCCATGGGTTGTAGCTTTTACCCATTTATAATACATACTAGTTATGTATATATTTTGCCCAATCTGTAAACACTAGTTGTTGTACATATGTATTACTAAATCATAAAATCACTTATAATTGTTTTAGTGTTTTATGTGAAAAGGTAAGTGTGTTAGAAAACTATTGGCTCAAACTATTTACGTATTTTATTTGTTTCGTTATAATGATTTTATGTTTTTTATCGACAAAATATTAGAAGATCGTAAAATATAAATAAACGTTTTTATGGCTTATTTGTATTAACAGTCTGCACAAGTGAGTATTATGGCGGCTAGGGTATGTGTGATATGGTAGTACTTTATACCCCACAAGTTTAGGGTTTGTGTTTAGTATTGATGGGCCGAGATTTAGATCTGATGTGGATCATGTATGTTGGACCTCATGGGCCGAACAGTTGGTATACTATTTACATGAGCCTTAGATAATTGTATTGATGATTAGGTTTGTTGGCTTTAATGGTATCAAATGGTCACATGGGCCTCTAGCTTATATGGATGATCATTTAAATAATATCGTTATGGGTAACTAATTGTAAGCGTTGGGTTAAAGTGGAGTTTTTGTCTACGTTCAAAAGATATATCAAGAATTATGTTGATTGTATGATTAGTCGATTGTGTTAGGATATGTATTCGGACTTATTTATTTCTATCGGATGAAATTTTGATGGGCTGATTTATTTAGATATCGAACTTGGGTCAAGTGGAGTGAAAATGTCTAAGACCGGTTAAGGGCTTGAATTGATATCCGATGTGCAATTTGAGTTATTTTGAACTAGGGTGATGATTATTCTTGGATATGGACTGCAGTTTGATGATACTATTTGCAACTTGATGAGATTTGATGAGTTATGAGTTTTGATCACGAGATTTGATGATGAGACTTGTTGTGATGTGATTTGATATTTTGACTTATACATTTTCAACGGATGATATTTCACTGCTTGAATTGACATTTGAACAAGGTTGACTACGGAGTTGTATGTACGATATTTCTTATTTGGCTTTGAAGAGAGGTTTTTCGGGCGCGTTTACTTATTTCGTCTTCTTTCTTTCTTCTCTTCCGTGAAGATGCCTTGTTTGGGCATTTATTGAGTGTGATAAATACTTGGCTATCTAGTTACTTTTGTGATTCTTTTTCGCTTAACCCACAACGTAGCTATCACTTCGGTGTCTCACGCTGTTGAGGATTCTTCAAGAGGTTTTTTACATTGGGTACATCGTTTCTTTTTCACAAGGATTAGTACAAGTTTAAGTAACAAATCTGGGGAATTCTACTTCATGATCAAGTTTGGTATATCGTTTTTCTTCACCATGTGGTCACAGTAATTGCCGACAGAATATGTGGATGGTGTGTTTGCCAAAGTATTTATTGGATGAGAAGTGATCAGCAATTCTCATGGAATATTCTTCGCAACAAAATGTCAGTGATACTTCACAGTCTGAGCAAAATCTTTCGAGAATCTTCAGTGTCAATCATGACTTTTCAAGATGTTTGCTTATGACAAGAACTTCTCGTGCTAATGGTTGTACACGTTATGATGCTTCCGAAAGTTCGAAACCATCATGGGGGAGAAAAGTGTACTTTGATATGTTATGGTCAACCTCCAAGGGAAAGTAGTGTATACTACTCCACTTAGTATGGTTTGTGAAGTATTCTACATTTGGGAAAAGAATTGTTGATGATGATGAAGAACCGTTGATGAACCGCTGCATGTTCCCCCAAAACAGAAATTCACCGAAACCAAAGTTGTCATTACACATTCAAGCTGACATTGTTTACGGTTTAGTCTTGATTTTGTAAATTCCCGCGAAAGAATCTATTTCTCGGTTTAAATCATAGACTTGTAAAATCCTGTGACAATGAAATCATCCCGGTAATAGTAAAGTGCATTTCCGGATCTATCTTACGGTTTATTCTTGGTTTAGTAAAATCCCGCAAAAGAAACTATTTCTCGGTTTAAACCATATAATTGTAAAATCCCGTAATGATGGAACCATCCTGGAGAAAGGAAAGTGTATTTCGGGATCTTACCTGATGTTGGTGCTACGATTTCTACTTCGAAGAAGGGATAAAGGGTGTACTTCATAAATTGGGTGTCAGCTTAGATATTCTTCATGACAGTTTGGTTATTAAAAAGTTTTACGGGGTTATGTGCTTTTAACCATGGTCGGGATGAAACCATTATCATAGTTCACTTAAAACGTCAAAGGAGGCTAGATTTGAGCTTTAAACCACAAGATGTGACAACGGCATTAATTCAGTATTATTTATTTGAGGCTGAAGTGAAATTCCACGGGCGAGTGTACTTAGTATCTGAAGGTATCAGGGATGGTTGGATGAAGATTCTTTAGGATCCTTGTTCGAGCTTTTAATATTTTCAAAAACGAAGACTTGGAAATCTAGTTATTTTTGGGTGATTTTTCCTTTTCTTTTTACCACTTGGGGGAATTGGTCTCTTACCACCACAAAATAACTATCATTTTAAGGAGTTACGTTGTAGTGCTCAGTGTCACATTGAATTGTGGATTTTCAAGAGGTGATGTACGTCTATTACTTGATGGTTGGTTGGTTGAAGATTATAGAGTACTTAGAGATTCAAAAAGGGCATGAATTCTCGGCACCGCTCTTTGTTACATATGTGCAAGTTTAAGTCACGAGTTCGGGTTAGTTTACTTCAGGGTCAAATTCATCATATTGGGTTTTCTCCATCAGCTGTCACGACAAAGAGCCTACTGAATGATAATGGGGTTGATTACAAGTTTGCCAAGAGTAGATGAAAAGAGAGAGTTTATGACGTTTGAACACAATAGTTCAAGCCTCGTTCTCTAAAGAAAAGAAAAGTGTATGTTTCAATGCGCTTTATCTTCTGAAGAAGAGAAATCTTCTTAATATGACCATTCTCATCAACATGCTTCATGCTTTTTCCAAGCGCTTTCAGTTATCAAGTAAACCAGACTACCGATGATTGTTCTCTTATTCCACTTGCTCGATTATAATGACGATGGCGACATCATATGTTACCTTTGAGGGGGATAAGTGTGAACAGACCACATTTGGATGATGTTCACTTATTCAATCAAGAATGGCAACTCCGTATGCAATTCTTCAGGGGAAGAAGAAGTGTGAAACTATTGCATGATGAATGATATATGAGAATAAATGGTCAAACGCTCCAAACTCATGTATGAACCGAGCTTCTTCTTATCGGGTCATCTTTACATGGAGTTTCTTCTAAGAGCCGTTGGTTGACATCTTCTCACGGACTGATGAGTTTAACGACAAAGTGCTTCCAGTTGCGGGGCCGATCTCCTTGATGAACATCTTTCTGTTCTTGTTTGATTGGGTGGGATTTTAGTTAAGGGGATTTTCTATTTGTAAGTTAACGGAAATGCATTTAGTGAGTTGAAGATGTTAACTTTTTTGATTCCCCAAATGCACAATCTAGAAGAAGGTCGAGCCTACAGTCTGTTCTACATTTTCTTCTTCATGTTAGAAGACTAAAGACGAGTTGCATTTAACAATCTAAAGACTTCTTCTTATTCTGGGCATTTATCAAAAGATTGTCATCTTAGGGGAGAGCACTAATTGGGGGAGAGTGAAATGTCAGATTTAATCCCTAATTAGACATGCTCACAATCTTCAGCAAGTTGATTCTCACAGATACATCTGAGCTAATGATGTTCTTCTCAAAAGATTTCAAGTATCTGGGCTTACAATGAGTTGCTAATTCTGAAGTATCAAAACCATCAAGGGGGAAGGAGACACGCATCTAAACGCGAGTAAAATTGATGAACTTAATACTTCTAAGTTATTGAAGATATCCCGGGAAGAAGAATGTCATTACCGTAGAGAAACTCAAGGTTGACTCATGGCGTTTAGTGTCCTTATTCCAACTATGTGGGGGAAGAGATGGAATAGTTAGTTTCTGAAGATAAAAGAGGTACACAATTGTGTGATGATTTCGATCTCCATCATCGCAATCATTAGAGGAGAGAGTGATTGTGTACTTTGGGGATGCTCGGCTGTTTCACTTGAGAGCTTAATCAGTGATTCAGAGATATAATCACTTATTCTGGAGTTGACATCCGCAGAGATAATCAGTGATTCGGCATGCTACTTCAATGTTATCGTTTATTCTCTCTTTGGGCATTCGCGTACTTCGGGTTCTTGAGCTTCATACACTTTCTTCAAGGGAGAGAAAAGTATACATCAGGGTTATTCTTTGGCTATCGGACTTAATCTGCTACTTCAATGGTATAAGTTTCTCTGTCTTCGGGTATATATGTATTTGGGTTCGTGAGCTCTAGTCAAAGAGAGTGACTGCATCAAATCAACTGCTTGGGGGAATTGTTCTCTTGACACCTTTTGGAATGGATCGCTTCAGACTTTAGTGGAAAAGGAATTTGAGAAGATTATTTAAATACGGGATGATACGTTGTTGTTCTTCTACCTTGATGATATAACCCTGAATGGAGAATCGATGATCCTTCTTAAAAGGAGCAGCAATATTCATGATAATGGTGTGCTTCTTTGTGCACTTGGCTAAGGCAAGCTTGAAATAGAGCTTCGAATCTGCTCAACAAAAGGATTTACGGTTTGGGTGGAAGCTGCCAAAGTCTCACTTTCAGATGGTTCAATTTCTCTCAATTCAGGAGCCTCGAAAGCTTTGGTGGTGAATGTTTAAGAGATGATGACTTCTATCTTCTACAACGGGGCTGCTCGATATCCTTATCTCGGTACTCGTATCATCATCTTTCTTAAACTATATCATCTAATCTATCTGTAAATATTTATCAAAAAGAAAAATACAAAAATATAAAACCAACAAAAACAAAATAGAAAAATATAAAAGCAACAAAAACCCATAAAAATAAAAAAATTTGAAAAATACAAACATATTTTTTTTCTAAGGATATGTCTTCTGGTATCGATAACATCTACGGTCTTAGAAATGTCATTCAATAATGGCACAGGACCATAGATGAAGTTCGAGCAGAAGGTGTAAATATTTCTTTTCAAAACATGTCACAAACTATGGCTTGCAGTTACTTCAGACTGCAACCCGTGCTTAAACCATGGTTTGTGATAACATCAAATTGTCTGATCTTTTATATATCAAATTCCCGTGTTTATGGCCTCATTTTCATTAATATGGTACTTAATTCTTTCATATTCGTTCATATTTGCATTTCAGGATAAATGAGGCGTTGGAGAGGAAAAGAAGTGATAAAAGGCCAAGTATATGTTCTGAAGATTGATTTACGAGGACCTTTGGATTTTATGTGAAGACTACGCCGTAACTAGCTAATAATGTTACGGCGTAAATATGAGCTTTGAAGGATACGACGTAACCATCTCTTATGGTTACGTCGTAATTATTTTTATGAAGGTTACGGCGTAACATGGTAATTTAGTTACGCCGTAGAGATAATTACGGAGCGGATAAAAATATACGATTGAAGAGTTACGGCGTAATTCGGTAATTTAATTACGCCGTAATTATTACTTGGGCGCTAAGGAGTTGAAGTCCCGTGGCTTAATGAAGATAATATTTACTCCGAGGATGAAAAGTAAAAATAACAAGTACGATCAGGGACTAAAAGCGACAATTCATATGAAGTTTATTTACTTCAAGGACTTGTTATAAAAATATGAAGTACGATAAGGGGTGATGAGTGTCTAAATACTCATCATTTTTGTACTATCTAGACTGCAAAAACATCTGAAAACACTCAAAAATGCATCAAAATGATGAAAATATCACAAATCAGTGTTTTATGTGTTTTAAATGCAAAAAGATCAAAATCAGATGAAAAACGTATCAAATTTGCAAAATTGGCAGTTTTAGTCCCCCAAGTTTCAAAAGTTGTCAAAAACAGTCCCTGGTATATCTAAATAAAGAAAAATATCATTCAAGGTCCCTGAAATATTTTAAATTGTCAAAAATGGTCCTTGAAAGAATCTTTGGTCAAATGGCAGAAAAGGTCCTTAAAGTTTGAAAAATGTCATGTTTAGTCCTTGGAATTTTCAAAGATGGCAAATATGGTCCTTATATTATTTGAGTTGGCAAGACCAAACCTTGGGCTACATTTTAAGAAGTTACAGTTTTGGTCCCTGGAGATTCGATTTGTACACGTTTGGTCCCTAAGCTACTTAATGGGTTCAATTTTAATCCTAAGTCCAAACCCTTAACTATCCCGAGCCCAATATAAGCCCAACTCACCTTTTACCCATCCAACCCGTTTACCCAACCCACAAACCCGGTCAACACAACCCAGTCAAACAAACATACCCCATTTTTCCCTCTCTTTTTCTTCCTCTCACCCACCATGCCTGAAATCACTCAAGCTCCCCTCACCTCCACCTCAACATATCACCATCCATGTCCCCTCCACCTCACCTAAACAACAAAATACATTTAATGTTTCTTCACCCCCCCTCACTCAACCCCTCAACTGCTAATACCACTTTTTGGCGCCAAATTCAATCATACGGCCAAAAATGGCTTAAGTTGATCCAATGGCCCAAATAAGTGGTGGGATCAACTCAGAAACAAGTGGGAAGAATTTTCAGATATAAAGAGAAGCAAGAGGAGAGAAGAAAAAAGTAGTAGTAGTTAGTTTTAAGTTTTTTTATGTATGTCGTATTTTAATTTCCTATCAATCTAGTTATTTTCAGTAGTTAAATCATTTGTAATTCTTGTTTTAAATAATACTCTTATCTTCTAATTAATGCAATTTTCAATTTCTTCTTCAATTCTTGTCATTTAGTTGTGAAAAGCTTGAATTGATTTGAGTTAGAAGTAATGTTAAGATAAGCTTATATAAGCTCATTAAAGCTTGTATGAGCTTATACATGTTTATGCTTGCAATATTATTCAGTTTTTATAAAAAATCAAGTTGAGTCAACGAAAGTCAAAGTTCAAAGCTAAATTCAATTTCACTTCAATTTTCGTTTTCATTATGTTAGAATGTAAAGCTTTATGTTAATTTAAGTTGTTGATTCAATAAGATACAGATTCCATCAAGTTTTCCAGCATTGTTTGTCTTTAAATTGCAATTTAGAGTTTAAAAGGGGTGTTTGGTTTAAGCTAAGCTTGGGTCTCAAACTGGTTTATACCCGTTTTGACTTTACAAGTCAAAGCCCCTTAAGTTTCCTTTAGTCAGTTTTAATGGTTTGAATCTCTTTTAACAAGCTTTACTCAAGTTGGATATAAAGAGAAAAGGTTTTCTGTCTCAAAATTTCTGCACAAACAGCCACTAGCTGCTGTTTCATGTGCTTCTCCACAGCTTATTTTTTGGTCCAAGTTCTTTCCAAATTGTTTTTTTTTTAGTTCCCACATACCCTACTCAATACATGTTTAGTTTATATGCACTTAGGATCCATCTAGCTTAGTTATTTTTGCCCTTCAAAAGTCCATTTAGCCATTTCAGTTACTGTTACAGCAGGCAAAATAGTGCTCATAAGCCCTTTTTTACTAGTCCATATTTAGCTTATTTAAGTTCACCCCTAGCTGCAATCTAGCTTTTTAGCAAGCCTAGAGTATCAAATTTAATTGTTTTAGCTTGTTTAGGAATTTAGAACTCATTTGAGTACTTAAAAAGAAGCTGCAAACAGCCCCTTGGCCACTGAGTTTTGTTACTGCAGTTCCATAACAGCTTTTCACAAGCTTATTAATAAGCTGTCCTAAGCTTTTCATAGGATCCCAAGTAGCTTTTTAAGGTCTCCTCTATCCCTAGTTTACATATTAAGTCCCCTTTTAGGATTAGGATTAGAGTTAGTAGCTTATTTTTAAGCCAAATCAGCCCCCACTTGGCTGTTTTGCTGTCCCATAACAGCAGCCTAGGCACCAAGCTTTCTTTTAGCTTATCATAAGTTAGCTTTAGCTTATTTAGGATACTTTAGTGCTTGTTCAGATAATATAGATTAGGTTTAGTAGTATTTAGCTTATTTAGTGCTCATTTATGCTTATTATCCAATTGTAGCTTATTTTGTCCCTTTTATGCTTATTTCCTCATGATAGCTTAGGATCTCTTAAAACTGCTTATTTCCTTTTTGTCCCTTTGTTCTTGTTTGATTTTCAGCATATCTAGCTTATTCTTGTTTCAAAACCATGCATGCTTGCTTATTTCCATAGTGCTTATTCAAGTAATTTAGTACTACAATCTGATAAAAGGAGTTTTGTTTGAGCTATACTTAACTGAGGTAAATAAGCAGTTGAAACTGTTTGTTCTTCAAGTTTTGACAAAAAGTGCTTTTACAAAAATCTTGGATTTGTTCTTATAATTAAGCTGTAAAAGAAAAAATCAAAAAAAAAAATATAGTACAAAAAGGTGCCAAGCAACAGATTCGAACCTTGGTCTTTTGGCTCACACCCACAACACACACACCATTACCAACTGCCCTAGGGTCTTTTCGTTTATTTTCTTGAATTATTTAAACCTTATACACAAAACAGTTTTAGTATTAATAGCTTATTTGGCTTTTTAGTTGCTTATTTCTAAAAATAGTGTACTCCTTTTTCATTTTTCTTAAAATCAGTTAGGCTTAAGGTATTTTCTGTGAAAATTTCAGATTTTTCTAAATAGTTTTAGTATTTTTAATCATTTAATTAGTGTAAAATCTTATTTAATTCATAATAAAAAATATAAAAGTCTAAAAAATATAAATCTTTTTTCTAAAATTTTCTTTTGTCATATAGTACGTAATAAAATTGTTTTTACACTTGTAGGACTTTTATTTCATAAATTTTACGTTTTTGCTTGCGCACTCGCGTAATTTTTATAAATAACTTACGTTTTCATTTTAAATCTAGTTTTTAGATAATTTAAGTTTACGTTTTAGTTAAAATAGTTTATTTTAGTTATTTTGTTTTATAAAATCACAAAAACATCATTGTAAAAATAGTGATAGCGTTTATTTAATATATTTTATCTTTTTAATTTTCTTAATTTGCATTTAAATCGCTGTAATTTATTAATCTTTTCTTTAGGTATAATTATCCATCTAAATCCTTACTGATCACTATCCTTAGTGATCACTCTACCATCTGATCAAGTGTCTACACACCATTGAGTCTCCGTGGGACTTAACGACCCGGGAATTCATTATATTCTCTGATCTTCATTGCATTTGGTGTTTGAGCTGTTTTAAGTTTATTACGGTTGGTCATTCACAAGTGGCTAGCTTGAGTGATTAAACTTGACGGTTTAGCACCGATCAAGGGGCCATTAGCGTCAACTAGTGCAAAATACTTTCAAGGAATTATCATGACAAGAAAAGTACGAAGTTGTGATTTACTGTAAGAAGTTACGGCGTAACTTAGTTATGACGTAACTATTTATTTTAGTTACGACGTAACTTTAGTTACGACGTAACTTTAGTTACGACGTAACTTTAGTTACGACGTAATTAATTTATTTAATTACGCTGTAACCATGTCGGGGCCTATAAATACAACCCTAAATCTGCATTTTTGAGTATCTCTCTTCACCGCTCTCCCAGGGGTCGATTAGGGCACCACTCAAGGGTATTTTCCAGCAGTCCGAAGCCAGTTTTGAAAGAAAAATTCACTCGCAATCATCATCATTATTAGCACTACATCAAGTAATTTGTATCAAACATTATGTTCAATTCAATTTAAGATTTATTCATTTTTGTCGGTATGATTTATTATATGTTTGGCTAAGCACCTTGGTGCTGGCCTAGTTATGATTCCTTAATTGTTTTGTTTACATTTACCTTTACTTCCGTACAATTATTTCTAAGTGTATGCATGCATAGTTCTTTGGTAGTCACCCTTGATTCGGTAGTTTTGAATGGCGGTAGAGGCCAATTGCCTAGGAGATATGACCAACTGACCCTAGGTGAGCGGACTGAGATGGGAAGGGTAAGATATGACCAACTGACGACCCTTTCTGCTTGTGCGATTTGACCAACTGATCACCTATCGTTTGGATGAACTTAAGAATTGGGGGGGTGTAATGTCTAAGTTCCTAACGGCCGGGCACTCACTATTTTGAATCTAGCATGTAGTGGTACTTAATGACTTGGCTTAGGGGACCAGGAACAACAAGACTTATGACGGTGCGCCTGATTTCTCTTGTGGTGGCATCTTTGCTGATAGGTTAGGGCGAATTGACCAAATGCTGTCCTCTCGAATTTGACCCCACCTGAAGTAATTGGAAGTAAGTAGAAGTAGACATAACTAGCTAGGATGAGTAACTAGGTTAGCACCATTCTCCTTCATTGATCACACCTCTTGCCCTTATCTGCTTTCTTGTCTTACTAGTTAATTTATTATTTCAATCTTATAAGCAATTAAAATCGTGACATAGACTTGAGTTAATTTCCGATCCACATAGCTCTTGGGACGACCTCGGCTTTACCGATTACTACACTACACGTGACTGGGTACACTGCCCGTTAGTGCACTAGGGTAGACCATAGGTATAGCGAGTTAATATAAATATTAAAACCTGGTCAGTAAAACCTGCATCAAGTTTTTGGCGCCGCTGCCGGGGAGCTGTTTAGGATTTTTATTTAAGTTTTTCTTTTATTTTCTTTTATTTTTGTTTTCATTTTTCTTTTTCTCTTCTTTTTTGCTTTTTGTTTGTTTTTGATATTTCAGGATATGGAAGATTCAGATTTTGACATGCTCACTATGGAAGAATATATTGCGTTGACTCGAGATAACCAAAGATCGGGCGTGGTATACCCCGAATTGAATGATGACGTCGAGTTTGAGATCAGCTGCCAGTTCATGAGGGAACTTAGACAGAAACTTTTTGAGGGAACTAACGATGATGATGCCCACCTACATGTGCGAAGAGTATTGGAGATTTCTGTTGGATCGATGTACTCTAACCAAACTAACTTAAATAGCTTGTTTAAGGTTTAATAACCTCGGATAAATCCTAAGTTATTAACAATGAAACATTGAGCAAACTTTATTAAGTATGCGGAATTTACTTAACAAAGCTAAGAAGAATAACTTTAACTTTGAACAATTTTATTAATAACTCTAACTCTGCTTATTATGCAGACTCTTTAACAACTCTAATAATATCGAACTTCTCTAAGACTCTAATAATGTCACGTACAACTAATATCAATCTAGGGGTCCTTTTATAGGCTCAAGGATAACCCTAAACGATTTACAATTTGTATCCTTGTACGACAAGTAATCTAATAAAGAATATTCTAGAATTACAAAGCTTTCCATAAACGAATATAACAGTTCTTTTAGCCTTGCAGTACTTTGACTTCGACAGCAGTACTTTGACTTCCTCTTTAGCAGTACTTTGACTCTTTGACTTTTTACCTTTCTGTATCCCAACAATCCTCCCCTAACATGAATTCTACTAGCTTGACTTCAAGTTCCTTTGTGAATTTATCTTTAACAGCTCCATCTTTGAAAGAAAGATTGTGTCTTTGCCTTTGAATTGTATCTTTGTAGACTCTGTACTTATATCATCATTTATCAAAATACTTTTTAGAATTTATTCTTTTCAGCATCAAACAATGACTTAATTTCTTTTCTGCAACCATTCAGAAAACTCCATCTTTTCAGCAACATAAGACAATTTGTACAATTAATTAAGTTAAGTTCCAGTCTATTCTCATCACTTCCAGGTGTGTTAACTCCTGTGAGAGGTGAATCATTGAAAATTTAATGGATTTGAGTTCTCTTTACCAAAGCCATTAACTCTGGAGTAGCCAGATGTTTTGATGTGTAAGATCATGGTACACTGATAACCATACGATTTTTAGCAAATCATCAGCTATCAACAGATTTGAGTTGTCTTTACCAAAAGCTGTACCCTTTTGGACTAGTTAGTTCTTTCATCATGGTGAACTAATTACCATGTAATGGTTTTTCCACAGCCTTTACCACAAGCCATTTTCTTGTGGGCTAGCCAACTCTTCACAATACTGATATGGTGAGTTGATTACCATACAACTTATTAGCAAGTTGTCAACTATAAAACGGATTTGAGATATCTTTACCAGAGCCGTTTGCTCATGGATTAGCCAATCCTTTTGTAACCATGGTGAATTGATAACCTATTGGTGATACCATCTCAAAAACCATTTATTTCTTTTAACCTTTGTTTCAAAACATTTATTACTTAACAAAAGTTTTTCAAAATCAGTAACTGGTTTAAAATCTGCAAGCAGTACTTTGATGAAAGTACTGTTTGATTAGCAGTACTTTGAATAAAGTACTGATATATCAAAAATTTAATCAAATAAAATTCATACCAGTTATTCATCAGTATCATCAGCTATCTCTGTCCATCTGATAAACAATTTTATAACCATAAGTGTTGTCTCATTGTCTTCTTCAACTTCCATTCCATGCTCCTACATCCTTCTCATGAGATCTGATGTAAGAGGGTATCTTCTATCAGCTAACATGTGAATCATTCTCCCATCTTCCAGCTCTAGAACATGTATTCTAGATTCTTCAATGAATCTCCAGCAAGTAATCTCCCAATCTTCTTGGTTCTTCCAGATCTCAGCAGTACTTGTTTCTTCAGCTTCCCAAATTGTTATGAGATCCCCAAGCAAGACTAAACCAAATTCTTCTGATGGATTGTGTTCATAATAATCTTTGACCACATGATATAAATGGAATAAATCCACTCTATCAATTATATGCAATAAATCCCATAGCATATTGAACACCTTGAAGCTTTCATCTTCTTTATGAAACATCAGATATTTTCCATCTTTTGACTCAACAACTTCAAAAGTAGTTATTGGAGATTTGTTCATCTTCAATTCAGCATCATCTTTCAAATACTCAAAGTCTATAATCCTTAAGTAATTCTTCAGTTCATCATCTGTTTCAGATCTTAATTCAACTTTCTTTGATGGCTGATGATCTTTAACTTCAGTTACTCTTTTTCTTTTTCTTTTTAAACTTTCTTTTCTTTCTTCTTCTTTTCTTTCTTCTTCTTTGTAAGCATCATCATCTTTGAAATCTTTGATATTTTCAACTTGTCTCTTATATTCTTCACGAACAGCTTCATATAACTCTTTCATATTAACATAATTCAGCTTGTTCATACCAACATATCCTTTCTTCTTCAGATAAGCCATCATTGCATTCCTTTGTTTTGCAAGATTTGGTCTTCTTGGCAGAGAAGAAATAGGAAGTGGTGATGGTATAGCAGCTTCAGCATTCAATTCTTCTTGTAATTTCCTAGCTGCTTCTTCATTCAGTCCTTTCTTCCTCAGACTTTCAATATTAACATATTCTTCAGTACCTTGAGGTTCATTCTCCTTAACATCTTCTTTCAAATTCTTTTCTTCTAATTTCCTCCCCAATTTGACAGAAGATTGTTTTTGAACCTTTTGGCGTTGTGTCTTCTTAAACAGCCTTTGCTCATTCTTTTTAGATTTTACCCATAGACGATGATGTTGAACAAATGGCCAGACAAAATTCTTGAGTCTTCTAAACTTGAGCTGCAACTTCTTAATCTGTTTAGCTTGAGCCTCAGTTGTTTTCTTCAATTTAACTAACTCCCTTGTCAGAACATAATTATCCAATGTCAAACCTTCAGGAGGTATAGTAGCCGAATCATCTCCTCGGATTGGTGAATGTTCTTCTGGTTGAGAATCATGAACAGATCTTTATGGAGATGGAGAAGGTGAAACTGCAACATCTTCTTGAACTTCAGTACTTTGGGAAACAGTACCTTGAGATGCAGTACCTTCTGATGCAGTACCTTCTGATGCAGCACTTTGAGATGCAGTACTTGCAGATGCAATACCTTGTGTAGAAGCAGTACCTTCGCTATCTTCATCTTCTGCAGCATCAGCTCTGACAGCTTGAACAACTTCCATCATAGAAGTAGTTAAGGGAGTGTCCCTTCCAGTGAATAAATCACTCTTCCTAGCCATGAAAGTGAAAATCTTGGCTTGTTGAACCACAACAGGTAAAAGACTTGTAGGCTTAGGAACATCTGAAAGTTGTTTATTGAGGAATACTTGAACAAACCTTGGATACATCAACCATTTTGAACCATGAGTGATGTGTGAAAGCATTCCATATAGAATTAGCCTTGAAAAATTGAAAACACGATCAGTAGCCAATCCTACTATAGCAGATGCTATGTTAGATCCAAATTGCTCCCATGAAGTACTTTTTGCACTAATACAATGAAGCAATACATGTACTAAAAACTTCCAGTGAGGACAAAATAAAGGTTTCCTGAATGTTTGTTCAGTTAAGGACCCTTCATAACCAATGTGCCCAAAGGTATCCCAAATCAGTTGCTTATCAAAACAAACAGCCCCATCAGCATCATCAAACAATAAGTCTTCACGAATAGAGGCTTCAGTAACCTTGATATTTCTCCCAGCAACCATAGCATGAATATATTCTTCATCATTCTCCATATGAACCCTAGCAGTTTCCCAAAATTGTTGAATCCAGGGCTCAATAATATCTGGTTCTACTAATAGCGCATAACTAATTGACGATCCAGTGAGAAAATCGATAATGTCATGAAAGATGACATTCGCTTCAGTCTTGTCTAAATTTGCCACCATGTTGTGCTTGGAAACAGTATTACGATTCGCCATTGATGATTATATGATCACAATAAGAAATAGAACGAATAATATAGGTGAAAGTGTGAGATATATGGAAAAGATTTGGAGATAGCAATATGAGAGGGAAATTCGGAGAGTAGTAATTTATAAGTGAGATTTAAAAAATCACAGCCATAAATAACAAAGTTACCGTTAGATGTATTACCCCTCAATATTACCGTTAGAACAGTACTTTAATAAGACAAACAGTACTTTCCACGTATGCAGTACTTTTCAAGCAATACTTGCCAAGCAGTACTTTCATAAAAGCAAAAAGCAGTACTTTTCCATTCTCTTCCTTATAATAACATATACAGCAAACAAACATGTATATCCTCCCCTCAAGCAATGCATAGGACTATACTTACACTAAATAGTCCTCCCCTTAAATGTAGCTCAGTAATTAATCATGCCAATACTCACCACCAAGTGAGTAAATCTTGAAACATCAAATCCTTTGGTGAGTAAATCAGCTACATTATCATCCGTATGCACCTTGACAACATTAATGAGCCTATGCTCATAACAATCTCTGATGAAGTGGTGCCTAATCTGAATATGCTTGGTCTTGGAATGATAAACTGGATTCTTCACAATGCAAATGGTACTCTCATTATCAATATTGATAGGAGTATTCTTGAAATTGAACCCATAGTCCAAGAGTTGATTCTGCATCCACAACACCTGTCCACAACAACTTGCAGCAACCACATATTCAGCTTCAGTTGATGATGTTGCTGCAATTTTTTGCTTCTTACACTGCCATGAAACTAATCTTCTTCCAAGATATTGGCATCCACCTTTGGTTGATCTTCTTTCATAGTTGTCACCTGCATAATCACTATCTGAGAAAGCTTCCAAGTGAAAAGGTGAATTCTTTGGATACCACAACCCCAATTTAGGTTGTTGTTTCAAATAACAAAAAATTCTCTTCACTGCATTCATATGAGAGATCTTTGGTGAGACTTGATATCTTGCACATAAACAAACTGCAAACATGATATCAGGCCTTGATGCAGTAAGATACATAAGACAGCCAATCATGGATCTGTATAACTTGACTTCAACTGGTTGTCCATCTTCATCCTTGCCTAATGAGTTAATAGATTTGATAGGTGTAGTAACATGCTTCATGCCATCAAAATTGAACTTCTTAAGTATGTCAGTAACATACTTGTCTTGACTTATGAAAATTCCTTCCTTTGACTGCTTAACTTGAAGTCCCAAAAAGAAAGTTAACTCACCCATTGAACTCATTTGAAATTCATTCTGCATCAGCTTCTCAAACTCCTTGACCATAGATTGTTTAGTAGCTCCAAAGATGATATCATCTACATACACTTGAACTAGCATGATAGCCTTATTTTCTCTTTTGATAAACAAAGTCTTATCTATAGCTCCTCTCCTATAACCATGTTGCAATAAAAAGGTAGAGAGCCTTTCATACCAAGCTCTAGGTGCTTGATGTAAGCCATAAATGGCTTTGACAACTTTGTAGACTTTGTTAGGATGTTTAGGATCTTCAAAACCAGGAGGTTGCTTGACATATACTTCCTCTGTAATCTTGCCATATAAAAAGGCACTCTTGACATCCATTTGATAAACCTGAAATCCCATATAAGAAGCAAAAGCAAGAAAGATTCGAATTGCTTCTATCCTTGCTACAGGAGCAAACACTTCATCATAATCAACTCCTTCTTCTTGTCTGTAGCCTTGTGCAACTAACCTTGCTTTGTTTTTGATGACATTCCCTCTTTCATCTCTCTTGACTCTGAACACCCATCTTGTACCAATGACCTTCTTACCATCAGGAAGACCACATAAGACCCAAACTTCTTGAAGTCTGAATTGTAGCAGTTCTTCTTGCATAGCTTCAACCCAACTTTCTTTAGTCAATGCTTGAGCAATATTCTTGGGTTCCTCTTGAGAGATAAAGCAAGTAAACAGACATGTTTGATGGTCCTTATGATTAAGTCTGTTTTGTTTATAGACAAAGCTAAGTAAAGCATTAAGAGGATTAGTGAAACTCTTAGCTTTGTGTCTAGTCATCACTCCAGAAGTAGAAGGACCAATGATTTGATCAGTAGGATGATTCTTATGAATTCTTAAGTTTGGAGACTATGGAACTCTATAAGTATCTTCCAAATTAGTAAAATCAGCATCTTCATTGGAATCTGAGAAAATACCTTCATCTTCAAACTCATCATCAGTATCTTCTAATCCAGGCATGGTAGGATCATCCAAATCATCCAAAGTGCTGGTAACTGGTGCAGCAGTACTTTGGTCAAAAGTACTGTCCAAAGTACTGTGAGAGAACTCTGCAGTCTTGTTCTTCTTCTTTGCCTCTTCATAAGCTCTTCTTTGGTCATGTTAGGTCACTAGTTTTACAAACACAAGTTATAAGAGAAGAGATAAAGGCGGATGAACAAGTATCACAAACACACAAACGTTAATATGAAGACCGGTTAGGCGTAGAGAGTATGTGAAAAGAAAACTTGAACAACCAACCCTCAAATGAGGGTTTACAAGAGTATTTATAGGAGGGAAGCTAGGGCAACACTCCTAGTTCCCATCCTTTCTTATGTGGGCTTGGGCCTAAGCTTATGGGCCTTCTACATAAGCTTGACCTTAAACAAACATAAAGGCCATAATAAAGCTACCTATTACATATGAAATATAAATACTTGAAATACTGTTTAGGAGTGATTCCAACAATCTCCCCCTCAAGTGTATATGAATGTGAACGGTGAAGGCGTTGATGTAATAGTAGCTGTGACGTCTTCTGACATTCTTCTTTCTTGTGAGAGGAATTGCCTTGATTTGAACAATCTCCCCAGTGTAGAGAGATAGTTATCTTTGAACAGTTATGCTTCGACGTCATCTTTAACTCTGTTCTTTGATCATTGTTCTTTGTGGTGAAAGTGATAGTATGTTGTTGTCTGCATCAGTCTGTCTCAGGTCTGCTTCGCTGCTCCAGTGTCTCCACGTCATTCTTCAACATGCTCACACGCTCTTTGACGTTGGAAATCAATACTGATGAAGTTTTGTAAGTCTTTGACTTTGTAGATTCTTTAATTGATGAAGAATCATTCTGACTGTTGTGTTGCATTGGAATAGAACTTCCATTAGTGACGATGTTGGCGTGAGCATGAGAAGAATCAGCACGATCATCCCACTCCGGAGCTTCCATAAGAAGAAAACATTTCAAACGGTTAGTGATAAGCAGGTTCCGGCACTTACAAGTTTGAACTTCGAGAGTGTTAACAGCATAGTGTGAAAACACAACTCTAATTCTTACAAAGGCCGTTCCTGAACTGGAGTCCCACAAGTGAGATAACGCGATGTACCAAAGTACATCTACAGTTCAGATGAGTCGCTGAGGTACACCGAAGCATCACCTCACGACTGTTGACCGTTTGAGACACACTCCGCGTAATCCACGGGGAGTTACTGAAGTGACCTGCTGTCAGGGCTGTTTGATGTTGACCCTGGCAGGAGTTTCCATTCAATCACTGAGGATCACAGATGTGAACCTCTCATAAATGTTCTCGACAGATTGCTAAGATCTGTGAAGGACTCGATATGAACCACTGATGATCTTATTTGTTGATCATCAAGTGATTAAATGTCAAGTGTTCCTAAGAGATCTTTTGATGAATCTCGTGGCTCTAGACTCAATAGTGCGTTTTGGTTTTCCTGAGCGGAGACTAGGGAGAAGGTCTCCTTCTTCAATACCAGCGATCTCTAAGAGAAAGCCAATAGTTTACGTAAGGTTCCCTGTGAGAATGAAACAAGCTTCTGTTGAGAAAAACTTGAGTGGCTAAGAAGGTTTAGTGCATGCGTCACTGGGTCCATGACGACTTTTAATCTTCAATACTGGTGTCACTAAGTGACAACCAGTAACATATGAATTGAACCCGGTGTATGCCCTAAGTTGAATAATCTGGAGGGCTATACCCTTTACTTTACATTTCTTTTTGATTCTTCAACTCCTTCTTTCTCCGATTCTCATTTTCTCCTTTTTACAATCATTCCTAAGGACTTCTAACACTAACTAATGGTAGTGTCCTTGGGTAGATCCCTCCGGCTCTGGCGGATCATAGGACGGTTATTCCTAACCTTAGTCACCTTATAACTCCATGACTAACCTATGTTTGCCATTAAAACCACTGTATGTTAAAATATCTCTCAAAGGGTTTGTTAATGAAAAACATGTTTGAACCACAGTGAGAGATGATGTTTTGCATAAATACTCCCCCTCCACATGTGCTTAATAGTTTTAATGGTTAAATGCACAGTGAGGAAAGAGCGCGCACTTTTTGAATTGATCCACTAAAGATAGACAATCCCCCGCGAGACACGGTTATGTTGCATAGTTAAAGAGTTACATTGTCAGCTTTTAGGTGACAACTAGCTCTAATAACTACCTTGAAGGTGTAGACAAACCTCGAAAGGTTGTCATACCCGTCAGAGTTCATGTCTATCAAGAGTTTCTCGAATGGTACTTTCTACTTGGACAAGTCCTTTGCGAGACACGTTTACATTACTAGCGAACTAGCTTGAAATTATTACCCGTCCAGGACAAGTCTTTTCGAGTTACTAACAGTTTAGTACCGTCAATTCGTTGGTTAAGTCTGAGGTGCACAGATTCATTCGCATTTTGCACAACATATTTCTTATCACACAATTTTCTCCCCCTCAAAAATGGCATAAAAAATGTTATTTTTGAACGATTGAGAATAAATATGACCATTTTGAGTGTTGCGGGAAGAGTGACCACTGTGAACAATTTGTGAACAAAGTTTTAATTCAAATACTCCCCCTCAACTAGTGATATAAACGGTTGAGGTTTTGAAAAAAATCATATGGGGAAGTACTTGTCTTTTTGAGCAAAACCTTGAAAAGTGAAAGGTTTGATAGGTTTTACTCAAAAATAAGAAGCTTTCGCTCCTTTTATAAGGATTGTGGCACTGAGGTGTACCACAGGGTCCTTTCTTGACAAATACGGGTTGTACACTGTTATGTGTGCACAAGCCATAGACATATATAATCATGCATCCAAAATTATATGAGGGAAACAATTCAAGGGGTACCAGGAAGTGCAGTGATGTTCCCAGGAGTGCGCACAGGGCGTTGAAAGCCGGTGATGTTTCTCCTGGGTCGACCACCAACATAGCTCTCCAATCGTCTGAACTGATCCCTTCTGAACAACCGTTCATCAATCATGGTGATGATGCGTCTCACATCCCTCCTTTCCTGAGAATTCCAGCGCTTAGGAGACCCAACTTTCAGGCGTATATCCTTCAACCTGTACGCCAATCCATCCCTAACCAGCTTCAAGGTATGATCCCCAAATTTGTGGAGCTCACTACACGCCATTAAGCAGTTTCTTTGAAGTTCACTATGGTAAACAACGCCGAAAGGTTTGCTGATGAGTGTATATTGAGATAGCTGGTTGAGATTGGGAAGAGTAAACGTTGGAGGAGTGAGGTTGACATGCGTCTGATAAGATTCAACAGCCATCTGGATATCTTCAACACGTTCTTTGATCACGATGCGTCTAATGAAGATGAGAACTGACTTGATAAATTCACGTTGAACTTCAGTCGAGAATTGTCTCATACGACCCTGTACTTTGGCAAGGTACATGTCTTCGATGTCGTTGAGGGACAAGTTCTCAAAGTCAGCCTCGGAGAATCCATAGTCCTGTTCATCTTGTCGTTTGACTATGATATTCTTTAAGAATGTGTAGTCCCACTTAGACTTGAGATCAATGTGTTTGATGGCCACGATGTCCTTAGAACTATACACTGCATGTTGAGATTTCTGAACCAGGCAGCTTCTGTAGTAGATTCTTCGGCGTTCATGCCAATGATGAATCCCATACAATGCATCTTGGTCGTATGCTTGCACGTTGTCAGAAAACAAGTGATTTGCACGTTCCTCGATAGCTATGCAGTTTGAGTAAATAGCCGCTGGGAATGGAAGAGTCAATGATGTAGCGTATTTTCGCGAACCATCGCTACCGTGTAAGAGAAAATCCAGGTCTCTGTTAAAGAAGTATCGGAAGGGAATCCGTGGTTCGTCTGTTTGGCCAATGGTTGGTAGGGGTTTGGTCCAATCGGTGTAGTATGGAGGGTTGTCCCTTTGTGTGAAGTCAATGTTTGCTTCCGGATTGATCCAATCCATGTTGTTAGACATAGCTCGAGCGATGTTCTCAAGATGATATTCGACCTCGAGGGCGCTTTCAGAGCTGTCTTTCCATAGTTGAAAAGCTTCATTTTTGATTCGCTTCAACTCAGATTTTGTCATTTTCTTCACATGAAACTTTTCTTGCAATAGTTTTGCGTGCTCCAATGTAGAACCGACTGCCAATTCTTTACCTTCATCAGGGTAGGGAGTTTGATTAACAAGTGTGGAGAACCATTCAAACTCTTCGGTTTTATCGTCATCTAGCCATGTTACGACTCCAGGCTGAGTCGTCTTCTTCTTCTTTTTGGAAGGCCATGAGGATGATACTGGTTTCTACACTTGTTTGGGTGAGGTGGGTTGTTGTCGGGGCTCAAGGACCTCTTCATCGTCACCACCCGTATACTCAAAGTAATCACCTGTTTTACGAGTCAGGGGTGGTAACTCGGAATCGTCCCGAGGTTTATCAGTAGAAGACCGAGGTGGAGGAGACTTTTGTTGAGAAGAAGTCTGTGGTGGAGGAGGTGGCATCGAAGTAGATTTACCAGACTGCTTCTGACGTTTAGGTGCAGAGTCCTTATCCTTATCATCGTCATCTCTTGGTCGTTTGGGTTGATCGGCTGACTCCTTGCATGATGATCTGAGTTGAAAATCAAGTAGATTTTCTAAAAATTTAGCTTCATCCGAAGTAAACGTTCCAGATCGCTTTGACATTTGCATCACAAGTTTAGCGATTAACTCAGATTCAGAGAGATCAGCTTCTTTGGCCATTGTAGGTTTAACCAATGCTACGATGTTAGGGGTGAGTTGTCAGGAAAATACTTCTCTAGTCACACCGGGGACAGTGTCGAGAAGAAACTTGTGGGTATGATCTCTTGCTGTCTTCTCCAGTTCCTTTTGGACTTTAGGAACGATATCCTGAAGGTACTTGTTAGTGTAACCTTCGATCATTTTGTTCAGTTCCTCTTTTCGATGACTCTTCATGAACTTCTGAACAAATTCCCTTTCTTTCTCCATCTTGTCTTTCTCATCATTTAAGTACTGAATTTGGTCAGCAAACCAATTCATTTTTCTGTAAAGTATGTCCTTCTTTCTGACTTGTTGGACAGCTTTCACAATCTTTTTATGAGTCTGAGAAATCCAAGATTTAGGTGGTTTCTTCACGGATTTGGATGATGATCTGGTTGTCTTTGTTGATGGTGGTTGAGATGAATGAGACGAAGAATCCGATGATGAGGAGACATGAGGAGACTTCATGTCCTTAGGAGTTTCTGAGGTTTTCTCCTTTGAGTGTGTTGGACTGTCTAGAAGAAACTTTGTATAATCATCCTCGTCATCCTTAGACTTTTCTTTCTCAGTTATCTGTTTCTCAAAATCATACACAATAGTGTCCTCCACAGGCTGTTGTTGTTGCAGAAGAGTGGTGGCACCAGATCCCTTATCGGGTCGATTAACCGCATCAGGATCTGGAGAGGAGTGGGCAGCTCCACTTGATCCTCCGGGGCCACCCATTTGATCTTTAGCAAATTCTTCGGCCTTTTGAAGGTGTCTGACTTTGTGAAACTTCTTCCTGTATGATTGATCCAGTTGCTCTTCTTCATCTTCAGAGCTTTCATCCTGAGGCACAAGTGCAGGAGTCTTCCCTTTTCCTTTAATAGTTTGAGGACTTGGAGGTTTTGGTACTGAGGGATTTTCATCCTTTGCAGTTTTAGAGTATGTGATCTCTTCATCTGTGTCAGTAGCCTCAGCGTCCTCGTCCCTGAGCTGTCTTTGCGGTTCAAGTGAAAGAATCGGAGTGGCTTCCTGAGAAGGAACTTTCTTCTTAGGGGTGGGTTTCCTCTTTGGAATAGGTTTCTTCTTTGGAACATTCCTTTGACTATCTGTACTTGTGACACTTCCAGCACTTCCTTTTCTGGTTCTCCTTACAGGTGTTCCAGAAGATTTTTCGTCGAGATGACCAAATTTGCCTTGTCTGACTGCTTCCAGATACCTTTTGTACGATTCGAGCTTTCTGACATCTTCAGTTAGAAGGAAATCTGGTAGCACAGCACCTTGTTTCTTTGTAGACGTTTCCTTGATTCTGACAGATAGAATAGGTTCCGTCAACATGTCGTGATTGTCGGGGTCATTGAGCCTCTTGGGAATGTCAGGATGAAGTCCAAGTGCTCTCTGGATCAACAATTTAGTATATCTGATGTAGGGAATCTTTGAGCCAAGTTTGTTGAGAAATGACATCATGTCATCCCAAATCAGAGCTTCGATAGCGATGTGTTTCTTGTTGACCAATGCCCTAAATATTTGCAGTTCCATGAGCTTAGGGTGCTCATAGCCGCTGTCACGACCAGAAACAGACTTGGTGATGATCATGTAGAGAGTTCTCCAGGGTTGAGGAATACTCTTAAGCTCTACGTGAGAATGCTTGGTGATTATTCCTGTAGCCTCGTCATAACCGATATTGATTAAGAATTGGAGAGTGAGCTCTTCAGCAGGTGTGGCATATAGTTTGGTCGAATCAACATCAGGAATTAGGAGAACAGCCCTTAAGTCTGCAGGTGTAATGGTAACTTGTTTGTGATTCAGAGTCACCGTCACAGCAGTTTGTCCTTTGACCCTTTCTATAGTGTTCCAGAACTGTTGGATGTAGATCTCAGGAACAGTTGCAGAGTGAGTAAGCATGTTCTGATAAGGATGAGTCCTCAGAATGTCAATAGCAATTAAACACGAAGATTCAGAGCAAGTGAGGGTGTCAAAGTCAACACGGAAATTGTTCTTTCCTATCTTCATTGGATAGCCATGAGGATAGATATCAGCAATGGAGAGAACTTCAGGTGCATCCACATTCATTTGTTCAGCCATGTCGTGATCTGAAATAACATTAGCCAAAAGAACCAACATATCGAAAGACATAATGTTAGTCAACAGAAGGTCTTATTGTCTAGTTATTGAATGTACAGTGATAATGATTGTTACGAGTCCTAAGTCACTTGTATGTTCAATAGTTCAATGATGTCGTGAAATGTTTCGTGAGTTAGTTAACTTTAAATTTTAAAGTTTATTTTATCACTTATTGTTCACAACATATCAGACGATTTAAGTTTATTAGTGACATTTTTGGATTCGTGATGATATGATTAGTTTATTTACAAGTTTGTACAAGTAACAATTCATCATGAAGGTCAATCCAGGGTTAAGCGTAGTTTTGGCAAAGTTATGCGTAGACAGGAATGATATATGCTTAGGTGTAAACTTACGCGTAAGAAATGTTACGCGTAGGAAAAGGAGACCTTATGCGTAGAGCTTATGCGTAGGCATATATTAACCTTACGCGTAAGGCTACTCGTAAGAGTTGACCTTATGCGTAGAGGTCACTGTTTACGCATATCCTTCACAGGATACGCGTAGTCCATTGTAGAACCTTACGCGTAGCTGTTATGCGTAGGATTATTCTTACGCGTAACATGACTACGCGTAGGGTAATCCTTATGCGTAGAATTGCAAATGACCTTGATTCTGATTTTCACGAGTAACAAGCCTGAAATAGAACATCATATCATCAAAGTTAAACACATAACATTCGTTTAAGACAAATCAAACCACATTTACACAGTTGAACAGTTACGCGTATAAAATCTTACTCGTAGACTAAACCCTAATTCTACGCGTATGAAATCTAGCCATGGATTATGCACCAAAGTTTTTCTGGTATATCATAGAAGTTGTGAGAGCATGTAGACCAAGTTTTAACACTTTTTATGCAGTGAATAAAAAATACTCAATTTTAGAACATTAAACCCTAATTCCTAATTCTGAATCAATTAAGGTTTCTGGGTGGTTATAAGGCATGGATATCATCAATTCATTATCACATAAGCATAACACAACAACCTTTTTGACCAAATCACTTCACATTCGAAAATACTCAATTCGACTCATAAACCCTAATTTTCAAAAATCATCAATTCGTGTTTCTGGGTTCGTTTTGAGGATAGAAAAAGTATCAGTGATGTTGTTAAGACATTTTGACACTATCGTTTTAGTCACAAACACACAAAATATGATCATGTGTTCTAACCCTTATGCGTAAAACACAAAAGTCATTGAATCTTAAGTTTTAACCGTTGGATTCTCATGAAATTTAAAACCATTGTTTAAAAACATGTTAAGAACACAAAACCACTTACAAATTGAAGATCAGATAACCGGATTTGAAGAATGATTTTTGTGCGTAGGATTTGTATGGTTATGAGTAATAAATGTGAGGATTAGGTTAGGTGGAGGTGTTTTTATTAAAAGTAACTTTAAGCTTTTGGCAGTTTTAGTCCCTCCACATTTTCCATTTTCATCTAAAGCTTTTTAACTTCCATTTTGGTTACCAAACGAAGATTTTAGGAAAGAAACTTGACGACACTCCCCCTCGACTTGAGAAAATAATGAAATGTTATTAATTAAGGTCCGAGGAGTGTCTTTGAACCAGAAAGTGTACCACCATTTGTAAAAGAATCAACCGAGATGTGATAACATGCAAGTACACAGATGTTTTGAAACAGTTAAGAGTTAATTTTCTCCCCCTCAACACTTGATCGGAAAGAATACTGAATTTTGAAAGAATAAAGTGTTGACGGAAGAAATGTACTTGCCATGTTGAAAGAAAGATAGATTAGGAGAATATTTTTGTTGTTTTATCGGATTTTATATTTTTGTATTTTGTTTTTGAAAATTTATTTACAATAGATGTTTTGGTGTTTGACAGGTTTTTAAGACTGTTTTAAGAGGTCATCCAATTCCTCTTGAGTCAAACACCTCATACCAATTCGGTGGACCAACTCATTAAACCTAGCGGGAGGCAAGGCTTTGGTGAGCAGATCTGCCAATTGGTATTCAGTACCCACAAAGTATAATTCAACGGTACCCTGTTCCACGTGGTCCTTGATGAAATGATAGCGTAGATCGATGTGCTTTGATTTCGAGTGCTGAACTGAATTGCACGAGATTGCAATGGCACTCCGATTGTCGCAGTACATCGGGATTCTGTCAAATACGTAACCATAGTCTTTGAGTTGTGTTCTCATCCAGATGACTTGAGCACAACATGTGGACATGGCTACATATTCTGCTTCGGTTGATGACAGCGATGTACAATCCTGCTTCTTTGATTGCCAAGACACCAGTTTATCACCAAGAAATTGTAGAGCTCCTGAAGTACTTTTCCTTGAGTCTAAGCATCCTGCGTGGTCAGCGTCTGAAAAAGCGATTAGTTCAAAACCAGAATCCTTCGGATACCAGATCCCCAAGTTAATGGTTCCCTTGATGTATCGGAGGATTCTTTTAGCCTCAGAGAGGTGGGTTTCAGTTAATTTCCCATGTAAATCAGCATCTAGCTTCTTGGTATGAGTCATTGGTGTGGCATAAGTATCACAGGTTTTCATTCCAAATTTGTTTAACAATTCAAGGGCATATTTGGACTGACTCAAGAAAATACCACGGGGTGATTGATGAACTTGCAGTGCTAGAAAGAACGAAAGTTCACCCATCATGGACATTTCAAAATTTTTCTTCATTAGTTTTGCAAAAGCGATTGAAAACTTTTTATGTGTTGACCCAAAAATGATGTCATCCACGTAAATTTGAACAATTAAGATGTGTGCCCCGTGATATTGTATAAAAAGAGTTTGGTCAACCGAGCCTTTGGTGAAATTATTGGCAATGAGGAAAGATGATAGCTTATCGTACCATGCCCGAGGGGCTTGTTTGAGACCATAAAGAGCTTTGTTCAGTTTGTAGACATGGTTCGGGAACTCAGGATCAACGAATCCATCTGGTTGGCTGACATAGACCGTTTCTTTTAGTTGTCCATTGAGAAACGCTGTTTTGACATCCATCTGATAGACCGTCATATTCATATGAGCTGCGAACGCGAGGAATATCCGAACAGCCTCAAGACGAGCAACTGGAGCAAAAGATTCTTCAAAGTCTATTCCCTCTTCCTGACGATAACCCTTAGCAACTAGACGTGACTTGTTTCGGATGACGTTCCCTTCAGCATCCAATTTGTTTTTCCAAATCCATTTTAGACCAATGACGTAGACCCCTGTTGGTCTTTCAACCAGTTCCCATACTTCAAGACGTTTGAATTGATTGAGTTCTTCCTGCATGGATTCAATCCAGTTGTCTTTTGTCATTGCATCTTTAATGTTTTTAGGCTCAGATTGGCAGACAGTGAGTGCATAAATGCAATGTTCACCGTCTGTGTGAAGACGTTGTCGCGTAATGACTGGTTGATTCGGGTTGCCAATAATGTTAGCCAGAGGATGGTCTTTTGTCCATCTATGTGTAGAGGTTTGATGTTGGTATACATTGTGCAGATTCTGAGGGTTCAAATGGTTTGTTGAAGATTCCGCGACATCTGGTGCAGCAGTCTCATTGGCAAACGGGTTGAAGAACGCATTTGGATCAAAATCTGCAGGTGGGGGTACTTCATTCAGAATATCATCAGCTGGTTCATCATTGTTGGAGGCGGTGTGTTCAACTGTTGTGTTGGAGTCAACTGGTGTAGGTGCATCTTCAACAGTAGTTGTTGTAGCAGGTGTATCAGGTATAGGAATATTATCAGGTTGTGCAGCGGAAACAGCGGATACACCTGGAGCACGTTCATCAATATCGTCACAGAACAGAGGAGCAAATAACCTTTCCATTTGTTGACGAGTTAGCTGAGGGCTTTCTTCAGCTGATGATGGGGGTTGAGGGAAGTTTAAACGGTTGTGACCGGGTTCTAAGCTGTTATACTCAGAAGCCATTTCCGTGAGTTCATCGAAATGAGCATGAATCGTTTCCATTACCTCCTTAGTTCGACGATTCCAGATTCGGAAACCTTTAGAATTGTCACAGTATCCAATAAAGACTCCAATATCATCTTTGGCTTTGAGCTTTCCAAAATCATCACGATCATTATTCGGATAGCAAAGGGATCCAAATACATGAAAGTGTTTGAGGTTCGGTTTATAGTTGTGGACAAGATCGAAAGGTGTTTTGTTGTGGCGTTTTGTGATCATAGAACGGTTTTGAGTATAGCATGCAGTAGATACAGCTTCTGCCCATAAGTAATCTGGAAGTTTAGCATTGATTAACATTGTTCTTGCAGCTTCCACTAACGTTCGGTTTCGTCTTTCAACAACTCCGTTTTGTTCAGGTGTACGTGCAATAGATGTTTGATGCTGAATTCCCACTTTCTCATAAAATTCGCGAAGGGTTTTGTTAACAAATTCAGTTCCTTTGTCTGTCCGAATAATCCTGACGGTGTTGCGGAGCTGAACCTGTATCTTTGTGAGAAAGGTGATGATCATTTGTGGAGCTTGGTCTTTGCTACGAAGAAAGTAGACCCAAGTCCATCGTGAGTAGTCATCAACAATTACTAAGATGTAGCGTTTTCCATTGATCGTTTGCACGCGCATCGGGCCACACAAATCCATGTGAAGAAGATGGAGCACATGCTGAGAGCTGTGTTCCACCTTTGAAGGAAAATGAGCACAAGTGCTTTTCCCTTGTTCACAGGCTGAGCAAAGGTGATCTTTTGAATACCGGAATCGTGGGAGTCCTTTAACTAGTTTGTGTCGAGCAAGGTTGGTGATGGTTTGAAAGTTTAGATGTGAGAGACGACGGTGCCATAGCCAGGATTTTGTAGATGTTGCCTTTGAAAGTAAGCAAATGGGAGAGGAAGCAACCATGTCTTGCATAGAGATAGTGTAGAGACTAGAATTACGCGAGCCAGACATAAGGTCATTTCCATGTAGATCACGAATGAAACAAGTTTTCTCCCTGAAAGCAACCTCCAAATCTCCATCACAAAATTGACCTACTGAAAATAGATTGTGACCGAGGCCTTCCACATAGTAAACCCTGCTGATTTCGATGTTCCCATTAACATAATCTCCATAGCCCATGATAGCTGCGAAGTGATCGTTCCCGAATCTGACAGTGCCAATGAACTTTGCAATAAAGTTTGATAACAGTTTAAGGTTGCCTGTCATGTGTCGGGAACATCCGCTATCAACAATCCAGAGAATGATCTGTATCACCTACATTACACACAGACGACACAGATGGAATAGAAGTAGATGTGGAACCCGAAATGTTAGAGGGTTCCGAAGCAGGTATGTTAGACATACACACATTGAGAAATTTAGGCATCCATTTAAATCCTAGTGTGTTATATATCCATTTCTGCCATCTATAACTACTCTTTGCTTTAGTCTTAGTGAAAACACTAGGTGGTACTACATTCTTAGGAGGTGAAGCGGGAGTTACTGTGATAGCAATGGTTGCCTTAGAATCTAAAGAAGGGGGTTTACCAAGCACGGACTTAGAATGATTAGTGGGCCTAGAGGTATTCCGATTCTTAGGATCCCGTAATCGAGAGATTATAGCTTTAGCAACACATTTGTCATGACAATCAGAATTCATACTCTTTCGACAAATAACACAAGGTGCATCAGACTGAATATCAAAAGTACTTAACGGTTTAGCATTCGTTACATCACTATTTCTATTACATTTGCCAGACGTAACATCTATAGTGGAAGCAACATGATTTTTATTCAGATTCCTAGGGTGTTCTTATACTTTAGCATTCCTTATTGATCTTTTCTTAGGTCGCAACTTCCTATTCATCGATTGAGTGCTCCTAGGCTGTGAAGTGCGGACGTTTGGAAAAGATGCAACTATTCCTGTTTCAGTAGAGGGAAACACATTAGCAACTTGTGATTTGGCAGTTGGAATTCTAGGTTCACGATTACTAAGTGTGACGGGTGCTAATCTCTTAATCACAGTAGGCGGAAGTTGTTCATACTTTCCTAACATTTCCCGTAACTTAGAGATGGTATGAATCAGATCTTGATTTTCAGAACGAATATTACCAGCAAAATTCATGACTTCTCTAGTGTGAGCAAGATAGTGATCAAGTTCGTTTGATGCTTCAAGTCAAGACTTTTTGAGTAAATCAAATATGACACCATATTCCTGTTTAACTTTTAAAAGTTCTTGTTCATATTTTGAGATTTGACTTTTCAAAGACACGTTTTGATCATCAAGTTGCTCAATTTTAGGATCAGAAGATTTTTCACTCAGCTGAGCGATTTTCTTTTGAAAACTAAGTTGATGGTTGTGAATATCTTTTTCACACCAATGAAGACGACGTTTTGCATTGTAAATTTCAGTGAGTAATCGTTTATTTTCAGCTTTTAAAGACTCGATCTGAAGCACATTATCGGTGTTCTCAACAGTTACAACAGTTTCAACAATATCAGCAGAGATATGATCAGATGCATATGGCAAAGAATAGAGTAACACAACATTATGGATATCAGCACAGATAACATCTTCCAAGAGTCGATCAACATCTTTTCGCAACAGTTTCTTTTTGCGTTTTGTGTTAGAAATGGATGTTTCTGTTTTTTCGAAAACATTTTTCATTACCCCAAGTTCCTTATGAAAATCCTTTTCCTAGGCAATTGCACAACTTTTCAAGTTTTTAACATTAGGTAAAAGATTTTTCTGAAAAATGTCACTTTGTTCTTGCGCCAGAGGCGATTGAAAATGTTCAACTTTGATTTCAGAGCGATATTCTATCTCATGTTATAAAATTTTGAGGTCAGCCATGAAAATGTCAAAATATCGAAGGATTTTTCGATTTTCAGGTTTTGAGTTTACTTCACTAATGGAAGGTAAAGGACCATAAGTTTGTGCAAATTCTGTTTTGGGATTAACATTAGAAGACTCAGGTGTTTTGATGATAACCCTTGGTGTGTTAGAAGAATCCGTTGGTGTGACGAAAGTGACCGCGTTTTTATAATTAAAAGGTTTGTTGTAAAAAACATTTTTTAATTTTGATCGACTCTCGTCTTCTGCATCTAATTCCTCTTGACGATGATATTCAACAACACTCATGACAGTATTATCAATTTTGTATTCTGCACTGGAAACTTCAGGAGTTGGTTTGAATGTTGTTAGTGAAAGCTTTGGTTTGTAATCAGCTAGATTTTTTCCATATCCTTTTGGATTGGGTTTTAAGGTAAACTTTTCAATTCGTCGAATGCTTTTTGAATGCTTTGGTTTGTAAACAACAGTTTTAAACTCTTTAAGTTTGTTTTGCAAGCCGAGAATTTCGTCAAGAAGGTCATCTACCCGATTCGTTGAATGCTTTTTGTATGCGGAGAACTGTTTTTGACAATTTAACAACTCAGCCTTAGCTTTTTGATTTTCCAAGGTGAGAGCGTTAATTTGCTTTTTATGTTCGTGTTTCAGTTGTTCTAATTCAGACAACAAAGCATTCTTCGAGGCGGCTAGATCCCGCATCTGTCTCTCTAAATATTTTTCATTTTGATGAGATTTTGCAAAAGCGGCTTCAAAACCTTTTTCACGGTTTTCTTGAGTTTTGAAAAAGTTGAGTTGCATTTGTAAGCATTCAAAATCCTTGGTTAACAGTGCATTTTTACTTTTTAAAGATTGATTTAATGCATAACATTCCTCCATTTTGATTTTATGGTCTTGAATTAACCGACCAAAATCCGGATGAGGCAACATATCATCTTGTTCAACGTGAGTCTCAACATGATCATTCTTTAGATCCTCAAGTACGACCACGGAGTCAATTTGATTATCAAAGGAAACCATAAAGTCATCTTGATCATCAAATGTAACTACAGGGTTAACTTGAAAATCATCAGAAAAAGATGTAGAAGACTCATTTTGAACAGTCTGATCCGTGCCGGATTCAGATATTGGCGGAGAGATTAGTTCAGATATGATGATGGTTTGTTCGGGTACCTGAGACAAGCCATCAGTGTCATACACTGGGCCTGTATCACTCATGTGCAGCTCATGCATATTAGCCATCAACATAACAGCTGCATTAGCCTGCAAGTCCTCCATATCATCATCTGAGTCTGCATCTGCCATAAAGCTCTGTTCTTTGTCTGTAAGAGATCCACCAGCTTCATCCTTAAGAGCCAAAAGTAAAGCCTCTTTGAAATAAGCACTGCCCCTAGTCCTTTGCTTTGGGCATGCATTAGCCAGGTGTCCCTTCTCATTGCAGTTGTAGCATCTAAGACCATTTAACCGATTCTGAGCATTTCCCTGTTCCATCACTTGAGCTCTGTTGTTATTCCTACCCACAGCATTAAACCCTTGACCACCGTCCATCTGACGACCATAATCACGATTCTGAACTTCAACACGTCCATTGTTCACAACAGCTTGAGTCCGTGTGTTAGATGAGGAACGAATACGATTGTTGGATTTGTTGGTATAACGGCCAAAAGCATTAGCAATCATCACAAATCCTTGTTGCAATGCTTCGAATGGATCGATTTCCTCAGTAGCTTCACTGAAATATGCTTGAGCATTGTTGCTGTATGGAACCAATTGATTTTGTTGAGGTTGAGGTTGTTGCTGTGAAGGTGTGTTTGAAGCAGTTGGTTGAGTTGCTGGTTGAGAGGGATAATTCTGTTGAGCATACAAGGCAAGTTGTTGATTGTCCGGTTGTGACTGTTTAGCAATTTGAGCACGGAGAATCCTTTCCCGATCAACTTCCTTTTCATGAGGCTTCAAGTAATCGTACAACAATCCATAAGTAGAATGATGCATATTCTTCGCTTGATGGAGAAAAATGACATACTTCTCCCATTCTGGACCAAGACTACTCAGGAACTTAGTATTCACTGCAATTCGTGGCATGATGATGTTGTGTTTATCCAAATCATTGATGATGTCTGAAAATCGATGATGATAGGACTCTAGTGTCTCTCCAGGTTCAATCATGAAGTGTTCATAAGCCAAGTAAATTTTGGATTCCAAATCCTCTTGATTAAGTACAGATCCTTCCATAAGAAGACGAATATGATCCCACATTTTTTGTGCAGTCTTTTGAGCATCAACACTACGAAGAATTGGGTTTGGTAATCCTAAGAGGATGTATTCCATTGCAAGTTCATCAGCTTCATAGTGTAGAAGTTCTGTGGGATTTAAATCTGCAACAGTAGCAATGTTGGTTTGTTCATCTCTTGGTGGAACAGCAGTTGGATCTCCGGGTACAATGACAGTAGGCATCTCAAATGGACCTTCCAAGATAACCTTCTTTAAGAACTTTCCATGTGGCTTCTTTAGATCACAAAACCTAAAGAACCTTATCACCCATTGATCGTAGTTTCCTGGAGTGAGCATTGGAGGTCTATCAAGTGATCCAGCTTCATGAATTGATTGTTGGCTGCTTAAAGCTTCACACATCTTTGCAAACCAAGTGGGTTCCTTCATAGTGCTTCGTGATGGATGTTGATTGAAATCGTTTGTGTAGGGTAGAGCTTGAAGACTTGGTGGTGGTTGAACCATTTGTGGTTGTGGAATTGCACCAAGTTGTGGAGTATGTTGCTGATTAAATTGTTGTTGATAAATAGCTTGTTGTTGATTCCATTGTTGATGTTGTGGAGTTAATTGTTGTTGTTGTTGATAATTATAAGTGTGAGGGAAATAGTTAGAGTATGGTGGTTGAGACATGATGATTAACTTGTGTGGTAAAAATGGATCTTTGTAGTCGAATGAACCTTTGTTGATGAAGTGTCCTTAGGCGTAGAAAAGACAAGAACCAAGTAGCACTTATGCGTAAAAACACCAAAAGTTACGCGTAACAATAATGAGTTATGCGTAGGATTTAGCTTACGCGTAAGTAGGATAAAAGCACTAAAGTTATGCGTAGACAAAAGTTAGGCGTAGAAAGTTAGGCGTAGGATTACCTTATGCGTAGACCTAAGTTTACGCGTAAAGTGAATCTTATGCGTAGAATTTCTACGCGTAAGCTTATGCTTATGCGTAATTTTAGGGTTTTTGCCCAAATGATCTTTTACACTTCACAGTGCAAAAGATATCCAAAGTCGACGTATTTTCAGACTTATCCAAGTAAGAAAAACACGGAATAAACCAGAAAATTGAAGATCAAACCAAGGAAAATCTTACGCGTAATTTTAGGGTTTTGATACGCGTAGGATTACTCGTAATTTTGATTTTGCCCAAATGTGTTTCTAAACCAGATTTTTGTTATGGAATAGCTTCAATAGTACCAAAAGAACACAAAAGTGTGAATTTTGATGTACCAAAACTGCTAAACGGGTTAGGCGTAGAACGACACCCACGAACAAAAACAAGCTTAAAAACGTAAATCCACGCGTAAAGTTTGAAACTTTTTGCCAAAAACAAGTATTTTAACACCTCAAAACATTGAAAGTACAAGAATCTTGGATTAAAAAGTGTAAAAAACGAGTTTTTAAGATAACCAAAGATTGCGTTATCTTTACGCGTAAGACCCAAAACCAAAACTTCAAAAACAAACGAGTACACCCAACTATTTGGCGATTGATACCACTGTTAGGTCACTAGTTTTACAAACACAAGTTATAAGAGAAGAGATAAAGGCGGATGAACAAGTATCACACACACACACGTTAATATGAAGACCGGTTAGGCGTAGAGAGTATGTGAAAAGAAAACTTGAACAACCAACCCTCAAATGAGGGTTTACAAGAGTATTTATAGGAGGGAAGCTAGGGCAACACTCCTAGTTCCCATCCTTTCTTATGTGGGCTTGGGCCTAAGCTTATGGGCCTTCTACATAAGCTTGACCTTAAACAAACATAAAGGCCATAATAAAGCTACCTATTACATATGAAATATAAATACTTGAAATACTGTTTAGGAGTGATTCCAACAGGTCATCAGTATAAGAATGTGCTAAAACATCTTGAAGAAGCATCTGATTAAGTTCTTCTTGAATAGATTGATCCTCAGCAGACAATGAGGATTTTGGCTCATCAGTACTTTTCTCTGTCTCAGCAGGTTTAGGTTCTTCATCATGAACAACATCTGGTCTAATATGGACTCCATGAACAACATATTGTAAATCTTCTCCATTATGCACAAGTTGATTTTCTTCTCTGACAGGTACATAGTTCATGGAAGGAGTTAAAACTTCAAGATCAAACATCCAATCAGGACCTTTACCTTTCTCATTGTCTTGATCTTCTAAAAACTCAACATGAAGACAATCTTGAACCTTCTTAGTGACTCTGTTGTAGACTCTAAAGCCCTTACTGTTGGTACAATAACCCAATAAATAACCTTCTTCTGACTTGCCATCAAACTTACCCAGATTATCAATTGTATTCAAAATAGTAAGAGGGCATCCAAAAGGCTTCATAAATCGAATGTTGGTTTTGTTGCCCATCAGCAACTCATAAGGTGTCTTCATCTGTGGCTTAGTAACTGATACTCTGTTAAGTACATAGCAAGCAGTACTTACAGCTTCAGCCCATAATTGAATAGGTAGTTTTGAATCTGCTAGCATTGTTCTGGCTGCTTCAATCAAAGTCCTATTCTTTCTCTCTGCAACACCATTCTGCTGTGGTGTTCTTGCAATACTGAACTCCCTCTTGATTCCTTTTTTTGCACAAAATTCATCCATAAGCTTGTTCTTGAATTCAGTTCCATTGTCACATCTAATACCTCTAACCTTGAGTCTCAATTGGTTTTCAAGTGCTATACTAAGAGTCTGAATAGCATCAAAAGTATCATCTTTAAATCCCAAGAAAAATACCCAACTGAATCTACTGCAATCATCTGTTACAACTAAGTAGTACTTTTTCTTGTTTAAACTTGCCACAGAGACAGGTCCAAAAAAATCCATGTGTAACAGCTCCAAAGGTTCTCTAATAGTCCTCTCCTCAAGCTTCTTGCATGAAGCTTTGTGTTGTTTACCCTTCTTACATGCCAAACAGGAGTGATCATTCTTGTAAGTCTTTGAAGGTAAACCTCTAACTAAATTCCCTTTGACCAGTTTGTTGATATTCTTGAAATTGACATGGCCCAATCTTCTATGCCACTGATGTGCTTCTTCAGATGTTGCTTTTGCCACCAAACATGTGGCTGTCCCATAAGAATGTAGACTCTTCATATCTAGACTATACACATCATTGGTTCTTGGTACTTTAAGAACTACCAAGTTATCATCAACAGGCTTGAATTCAGGGGAAAGGATGAGACATTCTGTGTTACTGAATAACACAGGATGCTGTTTATCACAGATTTGAGAGACTGACAATAAGTTGAACTTGAGCTCCTTCACATATCTAACATTCTCAAAATCTATACGCCCTGCTTTGATGGTTCCTTTTCCAGTAATTCTTCCTCCATTGGGATCATTCCCAAATGCAACTCGCCCTCCACTAATAGATCTAAAATCAAACAGAATCTCTTTGTCTCCTGTCATACTTCCAGAGCAACCACTATCTACAATCAAATGATCTTTAAGCTCCTCTTCTGGGTTGCCCTGCACAAAGATTTAGAGAGTTAGTTACTTTTAGGAACCCAAGCCATTACTGACTTGTGTTCCCCTTGTGAAGTTACAAACTCAAATTCTTTGAGTATGTAATTCCCACTATTTTTTAAAACATGATCCAGAATTATCTTTTGATTTTTAGCATGTGGATTTTCAAAACATTTTGGATTTTCAATACAACTCTCTTTTACAAGTTCATTCTCTTTTTCTTGTATCACAAAAACATCTGATTCACTTTTTGTTGAAAGTACTGTTTGTCCCTCAGCAGTACTTTCCCTCTTAACCCATTCGGTTTTAACACTTGGTTCTTGTGATCTAGATCCCCTATGTGAATTGTAATACCTTCTAGGTTGATAGTAATGAGATCTCCTAGGGTTCCTATTCCAAGAGGTGTTTGGTGAAAATTGAGCAGTAGTTTGAGAAAGTACTGGTATTGGCTTAGCAGTACCTTGGAAAGTATTGAAGGGTACTGGAGGTTTTGAAAAGGGTCTTCTCTGGTGAGGGTACCTATGATCGGATGAGAAAGTGCTGTGATTGACCCTATTTGAATTATTCCAGACTGGTTTGTGCTCTCTAGGTTTCTGATTGGCAGACCTATGCTTTGGAAATTTTCTAAGGTATTCTGAATGAAATTCACAATCCTTGATTAAATGAGTAGGACTAAAGCACACAAAACACAGTTTTTGACCCATACTCCCAAAGTGACTTCTTCTATGTTTATGACCAAAACTATTTTGCCTTCTAGGTGAATGATTAAACCTGTTTTGACCAAAGTTATCCCAAAAAGGTTTAGCAATACTGTTTTGAAAAGGTTTTCTTGAAGGTACTGCTTGTGGAGCAGTACTTTGAGTTGAAGGTACTGCTTGACTTTGAACATTGTTTTCAACAGTTTCTTTTTGGGGTTTCAGACCTAGATTGACCAACTAGTTTTTTCCTAAACTCTAGACTGTCTACTCCAAAACAAGAAACATCAGGCCTAGGGGGTTGATGAATTCTAGTGGGATGGGGAATTGTATGATAACCATTGTCTTTCTTATACTCATGAGATGTTTCACTAATTGAATCCTCATTACTAGATGTGTCTACATAATTAATGAGTTCATCATCACTAGTGGTTATATCCTCTAGGTCATCACCAGATTGATTCTCTTCTATGTTATCAAAGTCCATACCAAAACCTAAGCCAGTTTTAATGTAAGCTCTTCTCTGTTTTTGAACATAAGTAACATGTGACATACCAGATTCTTTCCAGGCATCAAACTTTGCTAACAAATCATCTCTTTCCTTAGTCAATTTCTCAATTTCAGCAATTTTACAATTTAGTTTCCATTCACTTAGTTTTAACTGGTAATCCTGTTGTTCATACTTTTCAGCCCAAGCCACTTCATTATTTTCATGAGCTAATATTTTGGCTTCCATAGACTCTAAGGTTATTTGATAACCAGCTACCTCAGACCTAGCCCTAACACAATTATCTCTTTCAATCACATAACTGCCAAGTAATTTTTGATAAAAATCATGACAATTTGAGCATACCTCAGAGATAGGGGTGAACTTGGTGAAGTAGCCACCAGTGCAAGTAGAACAAGATCATCTTCACTCTCTATGCTCCAATCAAATCCTCCAAAACCATCTCCAGATTCCAAAGTAGCATGATCAGATTCCTCATCAAAGGCAGTGCTCCAGTCCAATTCTTCTACTGAATCTTCAACTGCTTCTTCCACTGCTACCATACAATAGGTTACTAGTTCATCATCAAACTCAACACTCCAGTCAACCTCTGATAAACTTTCTTGAGCAACCAAGGCTTTTGTTTAAGTAATAGGAATTTCTTTAAGCTCCAGCTTTGGTTTCTCAGTTATCCTGTTTGCTTGATACTTAGCAAACCTGCACTCCCTTGCAAAGTGTCCAGTCTTTTGACAATTGAAGCATTCAATTTTGGATTTGTCAAAAGTGATTCCCTGTTTTGGTTTGAAGTCAATGTTCTTTCCTGTTTTCTTCATGTACTTCTTGATCCTTGCAGTGATCATTGCAACTTGCCACCTGATATCAATTTCTTCTAAAGCATCCTCTTCAATCTGTGAGAGATCTTCTTCATAATTTACAAGTAAAGAAGCTTGCTGTGCAAAGAAAGAGCATACAACTTCATCTGAGTGCATGGTAGTAGTTGGTGGGGCTTGCTGACCATAGGTGGGTGGAGTGTAAACAGCAGTACTTTGAGCAACAGTACTTTAAGGAGGAGAAGCAGTACTTTTGGTGGAAGTACTGCCCCTCTTTTTAGATGACACAAAAGCAATATTGTGAGTCTTTGAGCTTGATTGGCCATTCATCTCATGCTCATACACCTTTAGATGATTGTAGAGATCATCAAAATCCATGGTGTCCAATCCAGGTTGTCCGCTGATCATTGTAGCTATCACATGCCATGTAGATGGCATACTCCTTAAGAACTTTAGATTTGCATCTTCAACATATACTTCTGCCTTGTATAATTCCAACATGTTGAGGAGATTTTGAAATCTATCATATGCAGCATCAAGACTCTCTCTTTCACCAACAGTGAAAGTTTCAAACTATTGCTTCAACAGATTTCTGTGCATCTTCTTAGAAGCTTCATTCCCTCCAAATCTTATCTTGAGATCAGCCCAGAGCTGCTTTGCATCCTTAGCATCATGAAACTTCAGTAGATGTCCATCAGGTATAGCAGATAAGAGTATGTTAAGAGCCTTCTCTTGATTCCTTATGGTAGCTGCTGGTAGGACTGGTTTGGGTGGTTTAGGTTGTCCAGCAATCTCCACAGGTTCTGGAACTACTTCATTACCATTGACAATTACATTCCATAGAGCATGGTTTGTAATGGCAATGTACTGCCTCATCTTCATACACCATAGGTCGTATTCTCCCTTCTTGATGATTGGAATTCTGAGTGAGGTGATTGATGGTGGTGGAACAGCTTCAGTCGACATCTTTAGGTTTTGTTGTAGTAGGGTTTTAGGGTTTCTTCTTAGTCAGAGTTTCCACACAAGCTCTGATACCACTTGTTGGATCGATGTACTCTAACCAAACTAACTTAAATAGCTTGTTAAAGGTTTAATGACCTCGGATAAATCCTAAGTTATTAACAATGAAACACTGAGCAAAATTTATTAAGTATGCGGAATTTACTTAACAAAGCTAAGAAGAATAACTTTAACTTTGAACAATTTTATTAATAACTCTAACTCTGCTTATTATGCAGACTCTTTAACAACTCTAATAAAATCGAACTTCTCTAAAACTCTAATAATGTCACGTACAACTAATATCAATCTAGGGGTCCTTTTATAGGCTCAAGGATAACCCTAAACGATTTACAATTTGTATCCTTATACGACAAGTAATCTAATAAAGAATATTCTAGAATTACAAAGCTTTCCATAAACGAATATAACAGTTCTTTTAGCCTTGCAGTACTTTGACTTCGACAGCAGTACTTTGACTTCCTCTTTAGCAGTACTTTGACTCTTTGACTTTTTAGCTTTCTGTATCCCAACAGTTTCTCAAGATGCATTAATGCTTAGAGTGTTCCCTATTACACTCACTGGTGCAGCCAGAAGATGGATGAAGATGCTTCCTGCGGGGTCAATCAACACGTGGAATCTTTTGAAGAAAGCGTTCATTCAGAGATATTGTCCTCCTTCAAAGATTGCCAAGAAGATGGATGAGATAAGGAGTTTCAGACAGAAGATGGATGAAACGCTTGATGAAGCTTGGGAAAGATATAATGACCTTCTCTACAGATGCCCAATGCATGATATCAGCAACCATCAGATGGTCATCATTTTCTACAAAGGTCTAAACATCTTGTCCCGCCAAATACTCGACTCTCAAGGACCTATCCCTACAATGCCACCTGCACAAGCCCTTAGATCAATTGAAATGATGGCTGACCATTCACGAAATTGGTATGATGGAGCAACCACTTAGGTAACAAATAGCACGGGCTTGGATGACATTGGTGACATAACCAAGCAGATTGATGAACTCGGATGTGATATGAATATGGTTAAGGAAGACATTCATGCTATAAAAGAGCATTCTCTCCGAGAAGAACGCAAAGAATATGAGCAGGTCAAGTACGTTGAGTCATTGGAGGAAGCCGTCAAGAAATTCTCGGATAATTTAAAAAGGATGCACGACTCGAATGACGAAATAATCAGGGAATTCAAGGAGGGCGCGGACCTGAATTTAAAGAAGCTTGACGCTAAGAGGAAAAGCTTGGAGGCTAAACGGGAAGAGTTAAACCAAAAGGTCCTGGAAAGTAAAAAGAATGTAGTTGGAACTATCAAAGCAACAGTGGGAAAGATGAAAGAAGTCAACAAGGAGCAAGTTCCTCGTGATTTACCTTATATCAGACCCTATGTACCACCTATCCCATTTTCAGGACGTTTGAAGGTTGCGAGAAAAGATGAAACAAGTGACGATCAATTGAAGAAAATGGAAGCAAAGAACTTACAGAGTGATGAAGCAACGCCACAAGCTAATAAGGAATCAACCACAACAAATAACGGTATTACTTTTAACTCTTCTTTTATTCCTAACAATCTTGCTTGTTTTTCTATGCAGGTTGCTGAAATTATGGATGAAATCGTGCAACCTATCACATCACCCGATAATAGTTATGTAGCTTCGGCTACTAAACCAATTCTAGTTGATCTTGCAAAGGAATTAGAAGACAAAATCTTGGACACCTCAGTGATAAACAAGAAGACATATGAGCCGATTAATCAACCACATCACGAGGTGAACAAATCATCAATGCCATCAACTAAAACGGGTAAGGTATGGAGGGAAATGACATCTCCTTTTAGGTATGATCATAATTTATCATTTCCCCACCCCATAGCAAATTCACACCCTCATGGTGTTTATTGCTATTTTCACCCACACTTGATTTCAAGTGAGGGGATGAACACCCTTTTACATAGTAAATAAGGGTGGAGTCAAGCTCGTGACTCGAACAAAAAAAAGCGCTTCGTGGGAGGCACCCCATGCCTATCTTTTCTTTTTCATTTTATTAGTATAGTTGGGTTTTGTGTTTTCTAACCACTTTTGCAGGAAACGAGGATGTAATTGCTGCTGCAGTTTGCTGATCTGACCAGAGTTACGGCGTAACTCATCTTAGTGATTACGCCATAACCAACTTTTTAGCAGCATAATTCTTGACGCATTAATAATTACGGCGTAATACCATCTCTGTGGTTACGCCGTAACCACTCGCTTTGCAGCTTATGTCAGGTTTTGCTAGTTACGGTGTAACTCTCTCATAAGAGTTACGACGTAACCTTCCTATGCTTTAATTTTTTCATTTTAAAACACAATAACCTTGTATTAGTATTTTAAATGAACTTTGTGGGTGTGTTCCCTGTAAACCCTCACGAGACTTCACTCGTCCATTTGGGACACCAAGTGGTTTAAAAGGCTTGTTGCATATGCTAAATGCAACCGTGATTTCTACGAAAGTGAGTGAGGTTTTTCATTTTCTTTTTATACTTGTTGTTTTTCTAGTATTATGGGTTTGGTTGTCTTAAGTGAATTCAGGTTATTAAAGTTTGCTCATGAATCTCAAAGCGGGACACGTTTACTTGTGAGTCTTCGATCATGCCGAGCAAATCCAGGGGAGTTTTCTGTTTCAGTTCTAACCCTTCTTATCTTTCATTTATATGCTTAAGTATGACCCAAGTGGGGGGGAGGGATTAGACATAGACACCCGCTTGATTTTACTTGCTCTTATTTTTCTAGTTTTTGATGAAAAGTGTTTCATTAGTAAAATTTTGACATGTTTTTCATTAATTAACTGGATCAATCTAGACTGAGCACACCTACCCTATATTTCCATTGTGTGAGGATAAGCCTTTCCGTTTTCCCCTTATACATAAATCCATAAAAATGAGTGTGCCGGTGGCTGTAGTAGACTTTAGAACTTGGCCTTGTATATCTTTTCGAGACCATTATCATGAGCATTACACTGAGGTAACTTGGTGTGATCGGTGCAGCTAGCATATAAGGCAATTTTAGGATTAAACCCAAATAGCCCACATATGTATTGTGTATATTGACTTTTCACATCGATTAGTCAATCCCCCTGTGAAACCCTTTTTTTTGTTGCACTCTCCATTAGTGCAGATACCCCTAGATACACCCTTCAGAGCCTTTCCTTTCATTTTGTTCACCCAATATTACTGTTTCGTTACACCTATCGCCTAGCATACCCTGTAGTTTCTTATGTCTATGGTCCGGGCGCTGTTGGTTAATTTTGGTTCCATTAGTGAAAGTCGCGGGTTTTGAATAAAGGGTTTTGGAAGAAATCGGGTTTAGATGATAGTTGATCTCAAGTGGGGGGATGCTTTATTTGTTCGTATTGTTTTAATCTTTTATTCATGTATACCTTGTCTTGCATAAAAAAAAAAATTGAAAAAAGTGAAAAAAGTCAAAAAAAAAAAAATGATGAGAGTGCAAGCAAGAGTTTATTAGTTTTTTATTGCTGATCGTATAAATCAGGTTATGTGTCGTATTGTGTTGAGTATTCTCACCTTGTTTCAATTGGCGCTATTTTTTACATATCCGTTGTGTCTTACGGATAAAATTAGAAACCCGAACATTTCTATCTCGCCTTTCAAATTTTAAATATTCGTACAATGGGGACATTGTACAATTCAAGTGGGGGGATGGGAGATAGAAATGGTTGTTTTTGGTTGAAATATGTGCTAAAAGTACCCAAATTTTAAATTTTTTTATAAGCACATACTTTTTTTTTTTCATTATGAAGGCCGAGTTAATGCATCTTATTTTCCTAGTTTGAGATTATGAGGCACTACACTATATTTTATATGCATTGACTCGTGTATTGAAGACCCCTTGACTCTTGACCATCGATTTTTGCTATGGGATTGAACGCGACTAGTGGTGGGGCGACTATGGACTTAGGAATCTATTTGTTTCGTGTCTTACACCCATTAAATGTTTCCCATGTCTTATCCTACCCTTAGTCATGAATCGAGTTTAGGTGAAGAAGCGAGCAATCATTGGTGTCTTGGCCATGGATTTGGTCATGTATCATTGGTTTTGTCCCCTTCGCCGTAGCTCGTTAGTAATGACAAAATAACCCCATAAGCCAGTGTTGTGTCAACCCATTGCCTTTTAGAATAGCTGCATCTATAGACTCTAGTGGTGGAGATTAGTATCTTTGCCAAGCCTATGATAGAATACTCGCTGTGACTGAGCAGTTGAGTGATCACCCCAAAAATATTAAACACGTGAATTATGAGAGAGAGTGTGATTTCAATTCCCTTTTCGTGAGGTGCTCGGTTTGGAATTTTCTAGCTAGGTGATTTTTAGACTCATATCTTCCAATTAATCCTGGGAGATATCTCTTTAAGAATTATTTAAAGGGTCTACTTGAGGACAAGTAGGATTCAAGTGGGGGGATATTTGATAACATCAAATTGCCTGATCTTTTATATATCAAATTCCCGTATTTATGGCCTCATTTGCATTAATATGGTACTTAATTCTTTCATATTCGTTCATATTTGCATTTCAGGATAAATGAGGCGTTGGAGCGGAAAAGAAGTGATAAAAGGCCAAGTATATATTCTGAAGATTGATTTACGAGGACCTTTGGATTTTATGTGAAGACTACGCCGTAACTAGCTAATAATGTTACGGCGTAAATATGAGCTTTGAAAGATACGGCGTAACCCTCTCTTATGGTTACGTCGTCATTATTTTTATGAAGGTTACGGCGTAACATGGCAATTTAGTTACGCCGTAGAGATAATTACGGAGCGGATAAAAAAATACGGTTGAAGAGTTACGGCGTAATTCGGTAATTTAATTACGCCGTAATTATTACTTGGGCGCTAAGGAGTTGAAGTCCCGTGGCTTAATGAAGATAATATTTACTCCGAGGATGAAAAGTAAAAATAACAAGTACGATCAGGGACTAAAAGCGACAATTCATATGAAGTTTATTTACTTCAAGGACTTGTTATAAAAATATGAAGTACGATGAGGGGCCATTAGCGTCAACTAGTGCAAAATACTTTCAATAAATTATCAAGACAAGAAAAGTATGAAGTTGTGATTTACTGTAAGAAGTTTCGGCGTAACTTAGTTACGACGTAACTATTTATTTTAGTTACGACGTAACTTTAGTTACGACGTAATTAATTTATTTAATTACGCCGTAACCATGTCGGGGCCTATAAGTACAGCCCTAAATCTGTATTTTTGAGTATCTCTTTTCAACCCTCTCTCGGGGGTCGATTAGGGCACCACTCCAGGGTATTTTCCAGCAGTCTGAAGCCAGTTTTGAAGGAAGAATTCACTCGCAATCATCATCATTATTAGCTCTACATCAAGTAATTTGTATCAAACATTATGTTCAATTCAATTTATGATTTATTCATTTTGGTTGGTATGATTTATTATATGTTTGGCTAAGCACCATGGTGCTGGCCTAGTTATGATTCCTTAATTTTTTTGTTTACATTTACCTTTACTTCTGTACAATTATTTCTAAGTGTATGCATGAATAGTTCTTTGGTAGTCACCCTTGATTCGGTAGTTTTGAATGGCGGTAGAAGCCAATTGCCTAGGAGATATGACCAACTGACCCTAGGTGAGCGGACTGAGACGGGAAGGGTAGATATGACCAACTGACGACCTTTCTGCTTGTGCGATTTGACCAACTGATCACCTATTGTTTGGATGAACTTAAGAATTGGGGGGTGTAGTGTCTAAGTTTCTAACGGCCGGGCACTCACTATTTTGAATCTAGCATGTAGCGGTACTTAATGACTTGGATTAGGGGACCATGAACAACAGGACTTATGACGGTGCGCCTGATTTCTCCTGTGGTGGCATCTTTGCTGATAGGTTAGGGCGAATTGACCAAATGTTGTCCTCTCGAATTTGACCCCACCTGAAGTAATTGGAAGTCAGTAGAAGTAGACATAACTAGCTAGGATGAGTAACTAGGTTAGCACCATTCTCCTTCATTGATCACACCTCTTGCCCTTATCTGCTTTCTTGTCTTATTAGTTAATTTATTATTTCAATCTTATAAGCAATTAAAATCGTGACATAGACTTGAGTTAATTTCCGATCCACATAGCTCTTGGGACGACCTCGGCTTTACCGATTACTACACTACACGCGACCGGGTACACTGCCCGTTAGTGCACTAGGGTAGACCATAGGTATAGCGAGTTAATATAAATATTAAAACCTGGTCAGTAAAACCTGCATCAGTTTGCTATTATTTCAGATAGCAACCCGTTTTTCAAAGAAGAAAAGTGCTACGCTTAAACGATCTTCACAAAATTCGTGCACTTATCCTAAAACATAATGAGGAAAGTATGTCAAAGGACTGCTGTTCCTATACAAATTTTTTTCTTTCTAAAATTCTTCAGAAAAATATTTGTTGCGTTTTAAAATGGTGGAAAACGAGTTGTTTGAAAAATCAATCAGAATCAGAGTTTACATAAATTTTCAAAACTCGATCAATGACTTCAGCAGGGTTAAAGTTTTTTATAAAATGAGTCATTGATTGAGGGGGAGAATGTTTTCAAATTTATATCATCTAACGGGCTTATATAGTCATCCTATGTGCTTAACTGAAAAAGATAATTGCCTATGTTGAAGGACTAGGAATCTAAGATGTGATTATTAGGATTAGATGATTAGAGTTTGATAAACACATAATTCCCATGCCTTACATGATCTAATTGATATGTTGGATTGACTTTTATTAGTCGATTACTGTTTGGGTGATGTCGACCACTATATATTTGTCCACTAACGTATGCAGATAAAATGGCTTATAAGAATGTTCCTGATCCGGATCCCACAAATGAAGATGATTGGATGCCGAAAGGAAATGGTAACTATATCTTGGGTCGACAAAAGAAGAAACGGAGCTTAATTGGATCTCTATGAAGAATTGGCATGTTATATGCAACGTCAGAGGTCTCGCTGCATCAGTAGATAGTTTTCTTCAAGCCCTACAGCAACAATTGAAGCAGCTTACGTTTTTCTCAACCTAACGTATCTTTGTGCAGGAAAAGTAGTGAATAATGCCATTTTTTAATAATTTTGAAAATATTGTTTTAAAAATGGAAAAATTTTGTTTTAAAAATAAATTGAACTAATTTTTGGAAATCAACCGGACTTCATTTTAAACTAAAGTTACTCAATCAACGACTACGGTCATGGATTGAGGGGGAGAGTGATTTCAAACTAAATATTTTCAAACGATATTTCATCTATCAACTCTGTTTGTACAAAGTAAGTGGTAATGTTATGTCATGGTATGATTTTTCTTTTGATTCAAGATCTTTCAAAATGAAATTTTTTATATTCTTGTTTGATTGTGAAATTGTTCTATTTTACTTAAAGATCTCTTAAAACTATCATACCTGACACTAACAATCTTTAATGTCTTAAATTGGTCCATATTAGTCATTTTTCAAAATTAAATCTTGCTACGTCTTTCCCCAAAATTTTCTAAAATAATTTAAATCAATTGGGATCAAAAATCTCAATTGGTTTGAAATTTTTGATCGGGGGAGAGATCGTGATTCAAATCTCAAATTGGTTTTAATGGGTGATTGTTTCAAAAGCACTCATTCCTTCATGTGCCAAATGATTTCAAATACATAATGCACATGATTGAGGAGGAGCATTTAACCAAAAACCATAAGAGAATTTAAACCAGGCATATTTCTCCCATGTTTTCTAAACCTATTTAAATCACTTGGGATCCAAAATCTCAAATGATTTGATATTTTTTATCGGGGGAGAAAATGTGATTTAAATATGAAATCTGATAACAAGTGATCGTTTTGACTTAAAGTGCAGGCTGCTCTCCCATATGTGCTAAACGTTTTCATTAATTGAAGCACATATTGAAGCACATATTGAGGGGGAGCATTTCAAAACAAAATAAACTTTCAAGGTACAATGATTTCTATGTTTCAACATAAAGTACCTTGATTGTTTTTCTAATGGTTATCTAAATGGCAAGTGTGATCGTGGATGTACTTCAAATAAACTCCTTCCTCTATGTGTTAAATGATTTCAAATATCCAACACACATTTTGAGGGGGAGAATTTACCAAGAAAATCAAATGGCTTTTTCCATGGAAATTGTGATCAAGAATATATTTCTAAGAACTCTTGCCTTCATGTGCAAAACAATTTCAAAATCACATGCACATGTTGAGGGGGAGCTTTTCTAAATGATAAAAAACAATTAAGGTACAAAATACTTTGATATTTTGTCACCAGTACCTTGATTGGTTTTTTCAAATGATTTTTCAATTGGTTTCAAGTAAGAAAGAACTGTACCAAAAGACCGACCATTTTACTTTACACATGGTGTTATAAGGATGGTTAGGTTAGGTATTCGTTCCCACGATCCCGCCAGAGCCGAAGGGATCTACCCAGGGACAATCCACTAGATAGTGTAGATGTCCTTAGGTATATTGAAAAAAGGAGAAAAAATGAGAATATGGGAAGAGTGCGGAGTAAGATGGAGCTAGTACTGGAATAAACCCAACAAGGTTCTAGTTATGAAGTCTCGGTAAGCACTGAAGGGGTTGAATAATGAAAAAGAATTGGAATGTAAAAAGGGTGAAAAGAAATAGCCCTCCAATACTTCAACCTTAGGGCATAAACCTGGTTCAATACATATGCTACTGGTGGTTACTAAGGTAACACTGGTATTGAAGACAAGACGTCATGGACCCAGTGACGCACTACACTAAACTTCCCAAGCTACTCAAGTTCCTCTTAAAAAGGGCTTGTTTCATTCTCACGGGGAACCTACATAATCTATCGACTTTCTCTTAGAGATTGTTTATATTGAAGAAGGAGACCCTCTCTCTAGTCTCCGACATAGGAAACCAAATGTGCACAATTGAGTCTAGAGCCAAGTGATCATCCACAAAATCTCATTAGGACACAAAATTAATGAAGACTCACAGTTTCACACAATGTAGAATGTTAGAATATATTTTGAGAGTCCTACGCTTTATCCTTATGGTATTGCCAAGACTAGCTTGTGACATCTGGACATAATCAATGGGGTGATTCATTATTGAATCAATCCTGGTCTAGGAAATGGATTGACGGATACCTTTGAAAAACCGGTCGTTGTGCTAAAAAACTCTTTTATCTAGCACATCGAATGTGTACTATGTTTTCAAATTAAAAGGGTATTTATGATTGAAAATTGATTTTCCATAAAACCTTCGTCGTATTGAAAAATTCTTTCTTCAAGCAATACGCGATTGTTTTTCAAATCATTTTTTAATCAATCAGTAAATCTCAATTTGCTGGTTCACTCATCACATGTTTTCTTTTTTGAGACGTTCCGGTTTGGGAACGGCTAGAGCGGCTGTGAAACCCTGTCAAGGAGATTCTTCGGAATTATACTTGATCACAGGCAGTACTTGTACTGATCAACTGGGAACCGTGGTCCGTGCACCTCAATTCAACGAAAGTGATCAAAGACACCTTCGTGCGCTTTATTGCTAACTGTTGTCTGCAGGAACACCCGACGGTTGCATCTGATCAGAATTGAGGAGTCATTCCATAGCCGAATGCTCACAACATCCACACTTAATTAAAGAAATCATGACAATTGCTTATCTACATAACCTGGCTCTGATATTTTCATACTATGCTTCTGCTACGCTGCTGCAAATATCATGAACCAGTAAAAGCTTCCGCTACTCTGATGAAAAGATGTCATGATCCAGAAAGTGTGAGCATGTCGGTCTGAAAGTCACAACATCAAACAATGGCAATACAACAATAAAGGATGATCCAAAGATTTACTGTGGCTGATGATCTCAAAGAAAGCTCGAAGATCATCAAGATGTGGATCAGTTCAAAGACCTCCACTGAAAGTACAAAATAATCAGACTTTGAAGAATCACTACTAAAGCACAAAGAATGAGGAATTTGAAGAATTGAAGTCTACGAGCTCAAAACTAAAGACAAAGATAGAATGCTAGGATGCAAAATGTATTTCATGGGGTGACCTCCCTTAGGGGGAGATTGTTAGAAATTGGAAATTCCATAAGGAAGTGTCGGTCACCCCAATTATAGTCTAACATATGTTAGCTCATAGACATATCATTATTTACGTTATTTAGTAGTTAACTAGTTAGTTATTAGCTTAGTTATTAGTTTAGAGTAACACCGTGGAGGAATGACGGGTATTTACCCACTGTATACCTGATCCACAGTCCAACAAGAGGACGTTTAGGTTGTAACTATAAATACCCCTTCCATCCTTGGAAGGGGTGGAGCTCTTAATCTAACCTTTCTTCTTTTTGTTTTACTTTCTCTCTCAAAAACTCCCTCTCCTCTCTTCATCTCTCTAAACATGGCATTCATATACTATCACCATCCTAGACCACCCGAATCATCAAACAACATAATATGTATGATCCTACAACTTCCCTGAAATTTGCTCCAAAAAGAAAGAAGGATCACAAAAATAATCGTGCCTTCGCATAAGCATCCATGAGCAAACTTCAATCCCTGAAATCACACTACCGGCAAGCATAATTCTAAAAAAAAGAAAAATGAAAAAGAAACCTAACTCACTTTCGTAGGAATCATGGTTGCATTTAGCGTATGCAACAAGCCTTTTAAACCACTTGGTGTCCTAAGTGGACGAGTGTAGTCTCGTGAGGGCTTACAAGGAACATACCCAAAAAGTTCATTTAAAAACTAATACAAGGTTATTGTGTTTAAAAGAAAGAAGTGTTATAGAGGATAGTTACGTCGTAACCCCTATAAGGAGTTACGCCGTAATTAAAGCAAAATCTGGCAGACGCTACAGGAGTGTAGCTACGGCGTAACCATTGCATGGGATTACGCTGTAATTTGTAATGCTCTGAGAAACTACTGCAAAAAGTATGTTACGACATAACCATAAGAATGAGCTACGCCATAACTATGGACAGATCAGGTCCCCGTTCAGCATGCTGCAACAACTTTTCTCCATTTTTGTGCAAAAATGGTTAAAAACATAAAACCCAACAGAAATAGAAATAAAACAAATGAAAGGGATAATTCGGGTTGTCTCCCGAAAGAGCACTTTTCTTTATTTACGAGTCTTTAAGTTAGACTCAAGGCCATGGGGCCTTATGGTGGCTTTTTTCCATCTTCCTTCTTAACTACTTTTTTATTAGAGGATGGCTGGTCCCAAACACAAGAAGGAATATACGGAGTCAGGGAGTATCGATTTTCTTGCAAAAAATTAGCTTTCGCCCATTCGTAGCGAAATTTAGCCTCAACTTCCCACTTTAGCTTGATAGCTCCAAACTTCACTTTAACCCAATTTTCAAATAAGATTCCCTTGTATCCGAATTTCATTCTCCTTTCTTCGTCAAAACATGCCCATTCCTTGCATTTGAGCCAGTTAGGATCAGGGAACTCTCCTCCATCGCAAATCTTTCGGTTGGGGTCGCACGTTGGCCATGCTCTGGTGAATTCATCAAACATTATAGCCGGTTCGCAAAAATGAAGAGTCCTGATGCAGGGTTTACTGACCAGGTCTTAAATTTATAGTGTCTCGCAATACCTATGGTCTACCCTAGTGCACTAACGGGCAGTGTATCCGGTCGTGTGTAGTGTAGCATTCGGTAAAACCGAGGTCGTCCCAAGAGCTACAAGGATCGGAAATTAACTTAAGTCTATGTCACGATTTTAATGGCTATTAAGATTGAAATAAAATTAACTAATAAAACAAGGAAATAAAAGAAAGCAGATAAAGGCAAAAGATGTGATCAATGAAGGAGAATGGTGCTAGCCTAGTTACTCATACTAGCTAGTTATGTCTACATCTACTTACTTCCAATTACTTCAGGTGGGGTCAAAGTCGAGAGGACAGCATTCGGTCAATTCGCCCTAACCTATCAGCAAAGATGCCACCACAGGAGAAATCAGGCGCACCGTCATAAGTCCTGTTGTTCCTGGTCCCCTAAGCCGATTCATTAAGTACCGCTACATGCTAGATTTATAATAGTGAGTGCCCGGCCGTTAGGAACTTAGACACTCACCCCCTAATTCATAAGTTCATCCAAACGATAGGTGATCAGTTGGTCAAATCGCACAAGTAGAAAGGGTCGTCAGTTGGTCATATCTTACCCTTCCCGTCTCAGTCCGCTCACCTAGGGTCAGTTGGTCATATCTCCTAGGAAATTGGCCTCTACCGCCATTCAAAACTACCGAACCAAGGGTGGCTACCAAAAAACTATGCATGCATACACTTAGAAATAATTGTATGGAAATAAAGTAAACGTAAACAAAACAATTAAGGAATTATAACAAGGCCAACACCAGGGTGCTTAGCCAAACATATAGTAAATCATACCAACAAAAATGAATAAATCATAAATTGAATTAAACATAATGTTTGATACAAATTACTTGATGTAGAGCTAATAATGATGATGATTGCGAGTGAATTCTTCCTTCAAAACTGGCTTCGGACTGCTGGAAAATACCCTGGAGTGGTGCCCTAATCGACCCCTAGGAGAGGGGTGAAGAGAGATACTCAAAAATGCAGATTTAGGGCTGTATTTATAGGCCCCGACATGGTTACGGCCTAACCTTAAGGGCTAATTACGCCGTAACTACTAACAGCGCAAGGAAATCTGGATCTCGAATAGTTACGTCGTAACTAAAATATATAGTTACGTCGTAACTAGGTTCCGCCGTAACTAAAACTTCATTTATGTACTCAACTTCGTAACTTTTTCATCCAATAATATTTATGAAACTTATTTGCACTAGTAGTTACTTTTGGCCCCTGAAGTAGCGCGTTGATTCAAATTAAGTCCAAAAGCCTTAATAATACTTACGGTTTCAGCCCCTCGTCGTTCTTGATATATTTATACTTGTTCCTCGAAGTGAATAAAATAAATATTAACTTGCCGCTTCTAATCCCTGGACCTCGAAACTTTGCGCCTAAGTAATTAATTACGGCGTAACTAATTATCCGAGTTACGCCGTAATCTTTCTTCATCTCATACTTATCCCTCCAAAATAATCTCTACGGCGTAACTAAATTGCCATGTTACGCCGTAACCTTCAAGATAATAATTACGACGTAACCATAAGAATTGGTTAAGTCGTATCCTTCAAAGCTCATATTTACGCCGTAACCTTATTAGCTAGTTACGGCGTAATCTTCACATAAAATCCAAAGGCCCTTGTAAATCAATCTTCAGAACATATACTTGGCCTTTTATCACTTCTTTTCCACTCCAACGCCTCATTTATCCTGAAATGCAAATATGAACGAATATGAAAGAATTAAGTACCATATTAATGCAAATGAGGCCATAAACACGGGAATTTGATATATAAAAGATCAGGCTAATTTGATGTTATCAAGTCCAATCAACCTCAGTGAACCAATCATTTATAATATCGTGTCCTTGAATCCATCGCTTCTTGATTAGTTTTTCGTCCTCCCAGCACAACCAAACTTTTGCTGCCTCTTTTATCCTTCGAATAAAAAACTATCCTCCTCTATTGCATCGTTTGAGAAACGGAGAACACGTTGGAAATGTCACTTTAGAACCCTCAATCAAAGAAATCTCAGGAGTACAACAATGAAGTTTTCCTGTAGCAACAATATCAGGTACGGATGGTCGGACATCATCATCTTCTTCTTCACTGTTGTCATCATCACTAGACTCGGTTCCCTGCAAGTGGCCAAAATATGAAGGAGGAAAATTATCAGAACAATTAACTTGTACCTCCTTGGAAACTTCATTTGTCACTACTTCATCTGGCTCATGGAACATAGTTTTGTCCATTTTAAATACTACTCTCTCACCATAATATCCCAATGAGTCAAGGAACGGTTTACCAAGAATTAAACGTTCCCTTGTGTATTTCTTTATGTCGATTACCACAAATTCTAGAGCAGATACAAACCTGTCGACCTTAACGAAAATACCACCCGTGATTCCTAGAGGAGCAGCCTTGGTCATATTAGCCATCTCAATTACCATGTCCATTTTCCAAAGATGGATTAATCTAAGTTTTAAAAATATTGAAAGTGGCATGATGTTTATGCTAGACCAACAATCTACTAATCCCAAGAGATCATGATTCCCAACTGAACATGGAACGATGAACCCGTCAGTGCTAACATCTTTAACTGAATGTAACCAATTTTTGACCTGTTTACGTTTTCTGACTCCTGGTTATGCCGTAACTTAGGAAAATAGTTACGGCGTAACTGCAAACAATTGTCGATAGTCGCAGCCTTTAGATTTTCGGTTGTGATCAATGGAGGAGAAGTGTGCTAACCTAGTTACTCATCCTATCAAGTTAAGGTCATGTTTAATTACTTCCAATTGCTTTAGGTGGGGGTAAAAGTTGCTAGGATAGCATTTGGTCAGTTCGTCCTAACCTATCAGCAAACGCCTTCCACCGGAGAACAAGCTACTACCCTTGTAAGTCCAGTTGTTTTTAGTCCCCTAAGCTGAATCATTAAGTTCCCCTACATGCAAGATTCATAATAATGAGTGCCCGGGCGCTAGCATCTTAAACACTCATCCCTAACTTCTTAAGTTCATCCAAACGGTAGGTGATCAGTTGGTCAAATCGCACAAGCGAAGAAGGGTCGTCAATTGGTCAACTCTTACCCTTCCCACTCAGTCTACCTACTTAGGGTCAGTTGGTCATATCTCCTAAGTAACTAGCCACTACCGCCATTCAAAACTACCGAAACAAGGGTAGCTACCAACAAACTATGCATGCATATACTAGAAACAATTATACGAAAGCAATGTAAACATAAACAAAACAATCAAGGAATCATAACTAGGCTAGCACCAGAGGTGCTTAGCCGCTCATTGATACACTTACAATGCGCGTTCGGGGTCAAAGGAAACTTCCTTTTCTTCGAGCAAGTTTTTCAACCACCTAGGCAGTGAATCTAATCATTGTAGTGTAGTATTAGGGTAAGCCTCGGGATTTATATCGTTCTCTAGGGGAATAGGAATGCTAGTGAGAAATTACTACACTAAGGTCGGGGTTGAGGAATATTATTTTTTTTATCTTTTTTATATTTTTTAGAAAATTGAAATTACGAATCTCGGGGTATTGGATTTGGGGGGTGGTACTTCTACCAATTACTCTACTATTATCTAATCTAATTAACTAATCTAAGGGGTAGTCTATGTCTAATTGATGTGTGCTCGTATGATGATTAAAAATGTGTTTACCTAGATACTATTACTCCCTAGTTATCTTTTATTGATGGTTGAATTGTCACGTCCTTTTTCTTAATGCGTTGTATCTTCTAAGGTCGTAGGGTATGCTTTTTACCTAACTCTTTGAGGATACCTTAAGGTTATTGCCTATAAAATCTCTAGGATTCATAAACTAACTCTAAGGTTATCTTTGGATTTTTAGCCTACAACAACTCTAGGCGATTATAAACTAATGTTCACAAAGATTAATCAAGCATTAAAAATACAACGATGGCCTATTGCAATCCTAGGCCAATTACAATTAAGATAAGAGACAATCAATCAATAATCAATAACTAGGTTTCATAGATCTAAGAAAACACACAAGTATATTAGTCGGACAAGGTAAACATGCAAGCATACACACATACAATTGAAGAAATAATTAAATCAATGAAGTGAATTACTTATCTTGTTGTAAAATAGGGTATGAGAACCCTAAGATACTACCCAAGATAGCCAAAAGTTGGTTTTAGGTTTTACTCCACAATTCTACCTCTCTAAAAGTCTGAAAATTCAAATTCTATATATAGAGTCACAATTGCGACGGCGTCACTCTTTAATTGTGACGCCGTTGGATCGCCGCCATTAGGATTTCGTCTTGACCAAGTCAACTTTGTGACGGCGTCACGTTGTGGTTGTGACGCCGTCGGTTTCATCTTCTGACGCCTTCTAAATCTGGATCTAGGCCATCTGAGTTGTGAACCCCTACTCTTTAAAGACTGACGCCGTCAGGTACAAAATAGCAATTTCACTTCTGAGCCATCGCAATTAGAGGGACGGTGTCGCCCTTATCTGTGACGCCTTCGGGTGCGTTTCCAGCAGCTTGAGTGTCTTGATCTTGACTTTGGCCATTTTCTTCATATATTCACGCCTTTTTGTCCAAATAAGTGTCATTCCAGCATTTTCCCTTCAAGAGACCTAAAAAGTGAAAAGGAATGAAATTAAGCAGCTATGGATATAAAAGTGATCGATTAAGGGCTTAAATGACCCCTAAAAAATGTACCTTTTAAATCCTTATCAAATATCCCTACACTTGGTATTTGCTTGTCCTCAAGCAAATGTGCTTTTGGCCAATTAATTTATAAGTTAGGGGTCATGAAGCATTAGTTTAGAACAATTCACAACAAGTATAAGCCCCACAAAAGTTATAACAAGCACGGAAATTACATACTAGCACCTCACAAGTGGTGTTTGGATACTCTCATCTCTCGGGTGTATATGAAATATATCAAATTGGAAATGGAAGATAAACACTTATTAACCGGTCCTAGTACATAGATTACCATAGGCTTGAGACTAGATCAAGCCTCCATCGCTTTGGCGTAAGCACCTAGGAAAAACTATCCAAGAGATCTTTTAAAGGGTTGTAACGTTAGGCTTACGGTAGGGAAAACAAAGGGTTTGGTTGGATAGGCGATTTAGTGGTGGCAAGTCAAAAATCTTTATGTTACAAGCATGAGAAGAATAGCGTTGCTAAGCCAAGACTCGACACTCTAAACTCTTGATAACTTTAAAACAAACAAACATAAATTAAAGATAGATGTAGCATGGTAGCCCGTATGTTTTTTTTCATTTTTTTAAACACTATTTTTTTTTTCGATTTTTTTTTCATACACTTTTACTCTACCATCCTCTACGATAACATCAAAATATAATGGATTTATAGGCACATCCATACACTTGAGTTTTTATTACTCTAACACTAATTTGACCCGCATTGAAAAGATCAAAACACTTGGAGTACATTATTACGTAAATAAAGGGAATTTGAATTTAACGTTCCTTCCCGTCACTTCATAAAATTTAACTTTTCCCATGAGTCCCAATCGTCCCAAAACTGTGTACAAAGGATATGACTCGACTTAGCAACTTACGCAAGTAACTAGATAATTGAACTAAGGGTTTAGTATGATAACAATAATGCACAAAAAGTGAGTGCATACAAGGTAGGCTAAGGCGATTTGGGTGTATATTTGGGGGTGGATTGTAAACAATGCTCTTCATTGATATTCTGGAATATCGAAACATCACGAGAACCACGAAAAGAATAGGCTCTGAGGGGTTAACTAGGGGTATTGTGTACTAAACATGAGTACAACGCAAGGGTGTGGGGATATTACTCAACCGATGTGGAAGAAGTAATTATAATACGGGTATCAAACAAGGGTTATCCTAATGCCTCTTATCATTTAGTTATTCCTAACTACACAAGTGTAGTCTTACTAGCGATCTCGGAATGCATCACAAAGCAAGTTCTAGAATCTATAATACTACCGGTACACTCTCAAAGCATTAAAGATGAATGCTTTAATTCCTACAAATCTAGTGGCGAACCTCACATTTTTGGGGTGGAATTTGAGTGGTAAAGGGTTTTTGTGCTAGTCATATAACTTCCTATCCATGAGACGCTTTATTAAGACTAATGGCCCACTCCTACATGTCATGAAAAAATTTAAATTTGGTGCCAAAATTACCCTAACCGATATTTCTCATGGTTTATTACACAAATGAAATAGGACAAGACAAATAGTCAAGGATAAGCATAGTTTCAAAGTTCCCGTTTTATTCTCCCTCCCTACACTTAAACTGAACATTGTCCCCAATGTTCCCCAAATGTATTAAAGTTATGATAACGGAAGGTAATTAAAAGAGAAAGAAACTAATACTCCCCTGATTAGCTCGGTAGGATCCGTGTGAAGTAGTGGTTAAATTCTTTTCCAAGAAGAATGTATGCGTGATAAGCTCCATCCAATGCTATGTTTCTTCTTTCTGATAAATAAAACCTGTACACTTTTAGAAAATAGACAACCCAAAGCATCAAATAGAACAATGAAAAATCACAACAAGATGTAATTCCAGACTTAAATAAGATATAATGCTTGTGGAATGGATGGTTGCAGGTTTTATGGAAACTTAAGACCTGAGAAATTCCAAAAATTTATAAGTAGCACAGAAAACGAGAGAAAGAGATAAGTTGTGTTGATCCCAGTTGAGCAAACGATCTAATATAGAAACTGGCTTAGAATAAAAGCTTATTAAGTATTACGCGGAATTTAACACTTAATCTTAAGAAGAAGAACAGTTAACATTCAACACCTCAATATTATTTATTAATACGAATACTCTTACAGTATTAGGGTTTTGCAACCTTGAAGTGTATCGACCTTAGATATAAAACTTACGTATATCTAATCTAACCTAGGATCTCCTTTTATAGACTAAGGAGTCCTTTACATAATACAATACGTAACCTACAAGATAAATATCTTTACCATATTTATCTAATACAATAAACTAAACCGACTATACAAGACACTAGCAGTGGTTACAATATATCATCCATGGTTACACACTACTACTAGCCGTGGTTAGTCTTCATCAGTGGTTACATTCTTCTGTCCGTGGTTATATCAAACCTGTCTGTGGTTCCAGTACTTGAAGTAATTCATGATTCAAGGAACCCAAAACCCAACAATCCTACCATAAACTTGATACATTCCAACAGAATTCTCAAGTTTCCTTTAAGCTTAAAACATCTGAATTGGAGGATGTAGCCAAACACTTATGTGATTTAAAAATTGTCTCATATTTCTTCAACAAATCATAAGCTTGACCATCATAGGGTAACAACATCTTGATAATACCAGGCTTCAACATCTGAGCAATAATTCCTGGACTCTTATTCAACTGAGGATAATCACCTTCTACAAGCATGTGAATAACTTTTCCAGAAACAGTTAAAACATGAACTCCACAAGTTTGATATAAAAACCATCTTGTTACAGTACCATTGTAGAGTCCTTTCCACTCAGATTCATCATGAGTTGGTTCAAATAAAATCTTCAAATTATAATAGACCAGTCTCTCATGATAATCATTTGGATGTACTTCACCAAAATTATTCTTGTAAAGTATCCAAAGATTCATCAAATCATCTCTTTCAAAATACTGAAGCATTTGTGAAAATTTATTATACTCATAAACTTCATTTTTGAGTCTTTGAATTTTCCAAACTCCTTCACTTCCATCATTAAGGTAAAACTTATAAGAAACAATTTGATTAACATCTGCAACTTCTTTCAATCTTTTAGAATCAGATGTCTCTTGAATCTCAGATTTTCTCTTTCTTTTACTTTGCATCCACTCATCATGCTTCTTAATCCACTCTTCATCCTTCTCAGAATTCATTGGACAGTAATCATCATGATTAATTTTCATACATCTTTCATAAATCTCAAGAATTCTTTCAAATGAACATTTACTAAGATTTTCAGAAATGTGAATGCCTGAATTCTTAATAATTTTCATTAGTACATTCCTCATCTGTGCCATTGAAAGAGGTTTCTTTCTTATAACTTGCTTCCTTTCTTTACCAACCTTCATAGCCCATTCACCCAAAAGCCTAGCTTTTTCCTCATCATCCAACAAATTCCATTCTTGTGCAGTATATTCATCATGTATTTGTTGAGAAGCTTCAAGAAAATTTTGTGATTCATACCATATAGCTAACATTCTCTGACTAGCTTCCTCTTCTTTCTGCTTTCTTTTCTCTAAAGCTTTTTGTTCTTCAGCAACCATATTCTTTACATACTCTGCATCATAAGCTTCTTGTTCTGCTTTAGATTTAAACTTCAACTCTGGTACTGCAACCCCTTTACCTTTGCCAATATCAGATTGAACCACTTTCTTCTTCATAGGTTCACCAATAACTAAACTTTTTCCTTTGGATTTGGGTTTAGTTGTAGTAGATTGAACAGATAAAACAGGTGCAATAATAGGTGTAGAAATAGATGAAGTCTTTCTTAAATTCATTAATGTACTTGCAGCTTCTTTCTCAACTTCTTTAGACTTAGGTGGTGATACAGAGAGAGTTGTGACAACAGTGGAAGTGGTTATGATAGCAGTAGGTATGATAGCATTAGGTATAGTTGTAGTGATTATAGTTGCCATGTCTGATACTGCAGCAGTGGTTAGAAGAGTACTAACCGTGGTTTCAGACATACCATCAGTGTTTGTGTTATGTACTACATCTTCTACAACTTTCTTCACATTTTCAAGAACTGCCTCATTCCCATCTTTATCAGATACCAAAAATGTTTGATCTCCACTATCAACATCATCTTCCATAGATACATTAACAGTTGCATCAACAGCCTCCCCTGAATTCATGCCTTCATTCCTCCCCTGTTTGGATACATCCTCCATATGTAGAGCTGGAGAGGAGTCCAACTTCTTTTTCTTCCTTCTTAGTTTCCTTAAAGCAGCAATCCTAGGCCTTTTCATCTTCTCCAAAACCAAAACCCTGTGCTTCAAGCGCCGAATATCCTTTCCATGAAACACAGCCAACTCCTTGAGATTCGAGATCGTCTCCTCCATCTTGGTACATTTAGCCGTCAATTCATTTAAGAGTTCAAGAATATCCTCCCCACTTCGACCTGTGTGAACTGGTCCGAGAGGTGGTTCATTGGAAAAGTCATCATGTACAAACTCAGAATCCATCAATTCATGTGCATGTTCCAAACGATCCTCATCACGTCGAGCTGTGTGAACTGCTCTGAGAGGTGAATCCTTGGATATAGAAAACATAGCATCAGACCTAGCCTGAACATCTATGCACCCTGTAGTAGCCAATTGGCTAGGGATTCCTCCACCTGTGTTAAGTTCCAAGGAACTCTCCACATTAGGAGTTGCCAAAGGTTGGGTCTTATTGATGTTTCCACTTTCCTGACCAGCATCTAAGCATGTATCAGTAGTGGAAGCCCTTCCAATCATGTCACCTTCACCACCTGTGACAGCCTCATGAGCAACACCACTAGCACTAGCCTGAGGTAGCTCAGTGCCCTTCAGTCTCCTAGTGAAAACAATAGGTGTATCAGTGGTTTGAGGTTGACTAGAAGTGGATTGAGATACACTATCAGTGTTTACAGGTATTCTATCAGGGTTTTGAAGTGCATCAGCAGTGGTTTCAGTTGTAACAGAGACTAAAGGTTGAGATTCAGAATCCTCATCAAACTCATGATCAGTAGGCAAAGTAAGCATATGAGGAAATAAAGGAACATCTATAATATTTACATTTTGTGGCTGATTCCTCATATGTGCAAAAACCTTAGAAAGCATATGATGTACTTCATACTCCTGAGTATGCTCAACAGGCTCCTCTATTTGACTTTCCACAATCAGTTGAACAAACCTAGGATACAAATAGTATTTACCCTTCTTCCTAATGTTTTGTACTAGCCCCTCATATATCATCTTAGACCAATTGAACTTTCTTCCATCAGACAAACAAATAATAGCAGTAGCAATTTTGGAAGGAAAGTCATTAAACCCTGTGGTCTTATTACTCATACACATCAATAAGGTATGAATAAGAAACTTCCATTGTTTTGAAAACAAACTCTTAAAATATTGTAGCTTATCACCTCTGTGGATATAACCTAACCTTTCCAAACCAGCAACAATCTCAACATCTGAAAGATTATCAACACCATCAGCATCATCAAACTTTAAAACATCCCTAATGATCTCCTCAGAAACAGAAATAGCATGCTCATCCACAACAGTGCTAAACACTTCAACTCCATCAACCTTTGCAAGCTTAGCATTCCTCCAGAACTGATGTATGTAGGCTTTAAAAATGGTTGGTGTAACAGTTAAGGCATAGTGAATAGGACTGTGAACATGGAAATCAATTATTTGATGAAACCCTTCATATCAATCATTCTTGGTGAGAATAGCAACAAGGTTATGTGAAGTGGAATACTTTTCAGCCATTGTGATGAATGATGGTTATAATGTGGGTTTTGTGAATTATGCAAAGATAGGTGATTAGGGTTAGTAGTGAGCGCCAATTGAAGTGTTTTGAAGATCAAATAAATGATCCATCCGTGATTTGGGGGAAATAATATACTTTTGCAAAAGTTACCAAGCAGCCCCTGTAGTATCCAACTCTAACAAAATGCTATCCGCGGTTGCAGAACAGCTATCCGCGTTTAGACACAAACCATCCGTGGATACATAGTAACACTTCAACCAAACTTCCAAGAATTATAGCAAGCAAATCTGTGTTATTATGAAAGAGATCTCACAGAAAGATGAAGGATTACACAATTTTTTTTTTTAACATTACATAAGCAGCTTACGCACCAGCTCCTATGTACACAAATCCTTCATACCTGCAAGACAAAAACACAAAACAAACACATAGAAGAAGGTTATTGTTATCAGTGGTTAGATAATACCATCAGTGGATCCAAATGACCTATCCGTGGTTAGAACAGGTAAGTCAATATGGTCAACTTTTTGGATTAATATCAGTCCAATACCCAAGAATCTCATTAACTCCTCAACCACATTTAACCTGCCCCTCATTTACTTCCAAAGCCCATTTCTCTGCTTATATAAAGAACCCAAAACTCATATAACGCACACACCAATTAAAATCAAAACCCTAATTACCCCAAAATCCACAATCAACTTCAATCACCATGTGGAACCCTAGTTGGAATAAACCAGAAGTAGTTGATCTAACATCCGCCTCATCCTCATCATCATCAAGTAAAGATACTAACCCATGGCAGTTTTACCTCCCTCCACAAGAAATAAGACCAAGAAAATCCCCATTTCTTCCATCATCAGAAGATGATAGTGTGGTGAATCCAAGTGATGCATCTGAGGACTCTGATGACTCCTCAAAGAAAAGAACTTCAAACCCCCAACCTTCATCATCCCAACCCCAACCAAGACCACGAGCAAGAAACCCACCACTCCCAAAGAACAGAGACGTGGTTCTTGGTCTTCCAGCACCAGGTTGTGGTGCTTCTTCACATATCGTAAGGGGGAAGGGAAAAAGGAAAATGGAATGATGCTTTTTGGTGAAACCAGTAGATGCAAGTATGATATGACTATGTCCTTTGTGCTTCATCTACTGTGGTCATCGTCATCATCTTCGTTTTCATCAATCCATCCTTCCCATTTTGATCCTTAACTTCTTCGTCGTACTGGTTATGCATATCACAAATGCATATCCAGCAGCTGAGGATAGTAGTAGGAAATCATGTATAGAAGTAGTCTTTTAATTTGAACTTGAAGTTTCATTGTAAGCTGTAAGCTGTAAACTGTTGTTGAATGAATGAACAAGGAACTTCAGTACTTCTTTAGCATCTATAATGATCTTTCTTGTATCTGCAAAAGTGTTAGTGGAAAAACAGAACAACTAGCAGTGGTTTGAACCAAACTATCAGTGGTTAGAAACAAACTATCAGTGGTTAGAAACAAAAATAGCAAAACTAAGATTACATGATAACAATCCAATACTGATACAAACTAGTACAAAATAATTTGAGAAGTTAGAGATTAATCATTCCAATACTAACAACAAGGTACTAAAACCTCCCCACATCAAAAGCTTTGGTGAGAAGATCAGCCACATTGAAATCAGTATGGATTTTTACCATTTGAATCAACCTTTTCTCATTACAATCTCTAATAAAATGATGTCTTATCTCAATATGTTTAGTTCTAGAGTGTAAAACAGGATTTTTAATGATGCATATTGTACTGTTATTATCAATGTAAATCTTAGTATGCATAAAATTGTACCCAAAATCCAGCAATTGATTCTGAATCCATAGAACTTGACCACAGCAACTAGCAGCAGCCACATATTTAGCTTCATTTGTAGAATTTGCCACAATAGTTTGCTTTTTACACTGCCATGAAATAAGTCTGCTTCCCAAAAACTGACATCCTCCAGTTGTAGACTTCCTATCCAAACTAGCACCAGCATAGTCACTATCTGTGTAGGCCACCAAATCAAAAGGAGAATCCTTTGAGTACCAAAGGCCCAATTTAGGATGACCCTTAAGATACCTAAAGATTCTCTTAACAGCATTCATGTGTGAGGAATTAGGTGTGACTTGAAATCTTGCACACACACATACTGAGAACATAATATCTGGCCTAGATGCAGTGAGATACATCAAAGATCCAATCATGGACCTGTACAACTTCTGATCAACTCTGGTACTTCCATCATCAGGTAGCAATGGTTTCTGAGTCTCCATTGGTGTACTAGCACTCTTCACATCCTGAAACCCAAACTTCTTCAAAACATCTGCTACATACTTATCTTGACTAATGAAGATACCATCAGTCCTTTGTTGAACCTATAGCCCCAAAAAGAAAGTGAGTTCTCCCATAGAACTCATCTAAAACTTATCATGCATAAGCTTCTCAAAATCTTTGCATAGCTCCTTATTGGTTGAGCCAAAGATAATGTCATCTACATAAACCTGAACCAATAAAATATCATCTTCGTGCTTCCTTATGAACAAGGTTTTATCAATCAGTCCTCTTTTAAACCCAATGTCCATCAAATAAGTGGACAGGCACTCATACCATGCCCTAGGAGCTTGATGCAAACCATACATAGCCTTCCTCACCCTGTAGACCATGTCAGGATGATCAGGATCTTCAAAACCAGGAGGTTGACAAACATAAACCTCCTCATCAGTTGTGCCATACAGAAATGCACTTTTAACATCCATTTGATACACAACAAAATTTTTGAATGAAGCATAAGCTAAAAACAATATAATAGCCTCAATTCTTGCAACTGGAGCAAACACTTCATCATAATCCAAGCCTTCAGTTTGTGTGTATCCTTGAGCAACCAACCTTGACTTGTTCCTCACAACAATACCTCTTTCATCCCTTTTGTTTCTGAACACCCATTTTGTCCCAATTGCCCTCTTACCATTTGGAAGATCTACCAATGTCCAAACCTCTTGAAGTTTGAACTGAAGAAGCTCCTCTTGCATTGATTCTACCCATCCTTCTTCAGATAATGCTTCTTCAACTCTCTTGGGATCCTTTTGAGATAGAAAACAAGCAAACAGGCAATTTTGCAGATCTTTATGACTGTTTCTTTTGTGAAGAGATCTTGCAAAGAACCCATGTTTAGGAAATGGTTCAGTGTTCTTAACCTTGCTTCTTGTTTGAACTGGAGTATTCAAGTTTCCAAGTATTTGTTCCTTGGGATGAATCTTGTATATCCTTGTTGAGGTAACAGGACTTTCATGAATGACATGTTCCAAATTAGTTAAATCAGCATTGAAGAAATCATCCATGTCTTCATCATCAGTAGGAGTATCAATTTCAATCAAAGCAGGCATATCAGGATCATGTGGATACTCCTCTTCACCATGTAATGGCTTTGCAGTTGGCCCAAAGAAAGTACTACTATCAGTACTTACAGCAGGGATTTCACTTGTGATAACAGTGATAGAAGTTGTTGGCTTAGCCGTGCTTGCATTATCTCTATCCGTGTTTACATTTGACTTAGCAGTGCTTTCAGCATGCTTTTTCTTCTTTTAAATTTCTTCTACCAACACTGTATTATCTTTCAATAACTCATCCTTTTCTTGATGATGATCACCATTGCCTCCAGTATTCAAGACATCATCACCAGTGGGACCTTGCTTATCAATGATGGGTGAGACAGAACTAGCTTTCCACTTTTCAAACAAATAGAACTCTTTAGGAGAATCAGCTTCCTTAGAAAGTGCTTCTGCATAAGAATCCTTTTGAGTACCTGCATCAACATTAGTGGAAGTTCCTGCAATGATAGGCTCATAATTCATAGATTTGGTTAGCATATCAATGTTAAACAGCCAGTCTGGTCATTTGGTCTCAACACTAGGAGTCTTTTCATTGAATTGAACATGTAGATTCTCTTCAACAATTCTAGTCCTCCTATTGTATACTCTAAAGGCTTTACTATTTGAAGAGTAGCCTAAAAAGTATCCATCATCTGATTTTTCTTGAAACTTGCCTAGGTAGTCTATGGTATTTAAGATAGTAACAGGACACCTAAAAGGTTTTAGGAATGCAATCATTGGCTTCCTATCATGTAACAGCTCATAGGGGGTCTTGTTATGAGGCTTTACTACCTTACTTCTATTCTGCACATAACATGCAGTGCCTACAGCTTTAGCCCAAAAGGTAGTAGGTAACTTAGACTCTGACAACATAGTCCTAGCAGCCTCAATTAGTGTTCTATTTTTCCTTTCAGCTACACCATTTTGTTGTGGTGTTCTAGCAACACTAAACTGTCTCTCTATACCTTTATCTACATAAAACTGATTCATCACAGCATTCTTAAACTCAGTTCCATTATCACATCTGATTATATTTACCTTATGATTTACTAGATTTTCTATCTTAGTAATGAAACTCTTGAGAATCTCACTAGTTTCACTCTTAGCAGCCAAAAAGTAAACCCAAGAAAATCTACTATAATCATCAGTGATAACTAGGCAATACTGCTTATGGTTAAAACTTTTAACAAAGGTAGGTCCAAATAAGTCCATATGAAGCATAAACAGTGGTTGTGTAATGGTGTTGACAGTTTTGGTCTTACAAGAAGCTCTATGTTGTTTTCCTTTTTGACAGGCCACACACAGTTCCTTACACTCAAAAACCTTAGAAGGTAACCCTCTCACTAAGTTGCCTTTTACCAGTTTATTGATTGTTTTGTAATTGAGGTGACCTAATCTTCTATGCCATAACTTAGACTCATCCACAGATGCTTTAGAAAACAAACAAGTTAAGGACCTATTAGGAATTACATCTTTAAGATCAAAACAATATATATTTTCCTTCCTATGTACCCTAAGTTGTATAAACTTCTCATCGGGCATCTTAAACTCAGGAGACAACACCACACACTCAGTTTCACCAAAAAGTACCCAGTTTTTCTTATCACACATTTGAGAAACACTGAATAAATTGTACTTAAGTCCCTGTACCAAATAGACTTTTTCAAAGTCTAAATTCCCTGTTTTAATTGTTCCTCTTCCAAGTATCTTTCCTCCCTTTGGATCATTGCCAAATGCCACATATCGTCCATCAAAAGCTTCAAAATCTTCCAGGTTGCTCCTATCCCAAGTCATGTGCCCAGAGCAACCACTATCAAAAACACCTTTGTCTTTTAGCTCATCTTATAGATTGCCCTGCACATGAAATCAAACAAGTTAGTTCCTTTTGTGGACCCAAGCCAATACTGACTTAGGTCTGCCCTGTGCATCAATATAATCAAATTTGTTTAGGTCCATTGATGCACAGTTGACATGATGTAAAACCTTGGTCTTAGGTTTCCATTGCCAACTAGCTGAGGCCTTAACAGCATAAAAATGATTTCCAACCACTGTATCAGTTATCACCTTTGGAATTTTTTAAATTTCTTTGTTATCTGTGGTGATTTTTGGCTTATCAGTGGTTTGATTGTGCTTAGCCGTGTTTACACTTTGCTTAGCAGTGGTTGGAACCCATTTGGGAGAAGCAGTGACAATTGATTTTGTATTCCCATTCCTCATTAACACTGCTCTAGGAATCATGTTTCTGTTAGGATGAGGGTTTGTGTTCTTTGAAAAGTTTTGATGATTTACCCTCCTCCAATGATTCCACACTTGTGGTCTGTTTTTATAACAATTTCTCTGTAAGTGCTCAAAACTACCACAGTTATAACAAGCTTTCTTGACACATTGAAACTCATTACCTAACCTATTAGATATTAGGCCATTAAAGTTTCTCTGATTGCCCCTAGGTATATATCTTTTCATCTATTCCCTAGGTACTTCCTTGTATTCTACCACTTTCTTAGTAATTTGAGCTCCAAATCTAGGTACAAGGTTGGCTTGCTTAGTATCAACTTTCTTAAGAGTTTCTTTCTTCTCAGGCTGTGTTGATACAGAACTATCTTCCTCAGTATCTGATTCCCAATCTTCAATGATGGGAGCATCAGATGATTTATCAGAACCTATCTTACGAGATTCATTCTTTTTAGTCTCATCTACAGGTTTGTTGAAACTAAATTCACTGCTAAATGAGAGCTCTTTTGGTGGTGGTGCATGCTGCATAAGGGTAGGTGGTGGCATATCATTGTAACCTAGGCCAGTTCCATCCTTGAACAATTTTTGACCTATGGGTTTATTTACTAGATCAGAAGCATATTGTGTTTTAGCAACCCTAACAACATGTTTTTCTTTTTCTTTTAGGGCTTCTACCTTTACACTCTCAGCTTGTTCTAGTTTCTCTTTAAGCATTTTAATCTCCCTATCCTTAAGATCAATTTCTCCACCTAGTATATTAATTTTATCAACATACTCAAAATCACATTTGATACAATAATTAAGCCTTTCTTCCACACTTTCTAGACCAACTCTATAACCTAGGTTGTCCATAGACAGTCTTTCTACTTCTTTTCTTAAACTCTCAGTGATAGCTTTTTGAGATTGTAAATTATCTTGACATGACTTAAAAGAACAAGTAGACTCATTAGATACCTCAGAATCAGAACTAGAAGATGAAGCATAAGCCATTAGACCAAAGTTATGCTCTTTTGAAGCTTCACTAGCAAGAAAAGCTGCATTGGGTCCTTCTTCAATTTCATCACTCCAGTCATAATCACCAAGACCATCTTGAGCCACCAATGCTGAAGAAGGAGCAGACTCTTCAGTGATCTTCTTAACACCTTCAATCCTCTTAGGAGCTCGACATTCCCTTGCAAAGTGACCCTTCTTCTTGCAGTTAAAGCACTCCATCTTGCTTTTGTCGAACCCAGCTCTTCTTTTAGCATCATACTTGACATATCTTCCAGTCTTCTTCAGAAATTTCCTTGCTTGGAGAGTCAACATTGCCATTTGCCATTGAAGATTAATCTCTTCAAGATCATCAGGATCAATTTGATCTAGATCTTGATTCAATACATCAACACTAGTGGTTAAATCAGACAAAAAAGCACAAATTGCACCATCACTGACAGTATCACTAACCATGGTATTGTTTGCAATAGCTGTGGTTATTCCATAGGCAGCAGAGGATACATCATGTGAGATTTTGTGATTAGTTGAAACAAAAGCAATGTTATGATTAGCAGAAGATGCACCAGCAATGTTATTCTCAGACTCATAGACTTTCAAGTTGTTATAGAGATTGTCCAGAGTCATCTTATCAAAGTCCACCTTATTTCTCCACACAATCGTATGAACAGCCCATTCTGGAGATAAACTTCTAATGAACTTCAAATTTATATCTTCTTGAATAACATTATAGTCCATTGACTTCAATTGGCTGATCAGTTTTTGAAGCCTATTGTAAGTGCCATCAAGTTTTTCTCCACTAAGAGCAGTGAAGTTTTCAAGTTGATGTTCGAGCATATTTTTTCTTGACTTCTTTGTGGCTTCATTACCAGCAAATCTTGTCTCAAGAGCATCCAGTAACTCTTTAGCAGACTCATATTGTTCAAAATCCGAAGCATATTCATTAGGTATTCCCATAGAGAGAATACTATGAGCTTTAATCTCCATCTTTCTCTTAGCCTTGTCAATCTCACTAACAATGGTAATTTCTTTGCCATCATCACCCTTCCTAGGAAGAGTATCACCTTTTTCCACAACATCCCAGAGAGCATAATCAATCATGCGAATATATTGCCTTATTCGCATCCTCCAGATTTGGTACTCACCATGCTTGAGCATGGGCACCTTTGAAGCAGTAACCATGTGTGTTTCGTCAGACATCTTATCTTCCTTGAACAAAACTTAACTTGACCTCTTCTTGATTACAGTTTCTAGATCACAAGCTCTGATACCACTTGTTGATCCTAGTTGAGCAAACGATCTAATATAGAAACTGACTTAGAATAAAAGCTTATTAAGTATTACGCGGAATTTAACACTTAATCTTAAGAAGAAGAACAGTTAACATTCAACACCTCAATATTATTTATTAATACGAATACTCTTACAGTATTAGGGTTTTGCAACCTTGAAGTGTATCGACCTTAGATATAAAACTTACGTATATCTAATCTAACCTAGGATCTCCTTTTATAGACTAAGGAGTCCTTTACATAATACAATACGTAACCTACAAGATAAATATCTTTACCATATTTATCTAATACAATAAACTAAACCGACTATACAAGACACTAGCAGTGGTTACAATATATCATCTGTGGTTACACACTACTACTAGTCGTGGTTAGTCTTCATCAGTGGTTACATTCTTCAGTCCGTGGTTATATCAAACCTGTCCGTGGTTCCAGTACTTGAAGTAATTCATGATTCAAGGAACCAAAAACCCAACAAGTTGTTTCTGCTCCTCCTGACGCCGTCAGGTAGCGAGTTTAACGCCGTCAGGTTATCCTGACAGAAACTGGTCTGCGATTTTCTGGAAAAAATTCTGGAAAGTTTATATCTTTAGAATCTGTAAACAATTCCTGCAAAACATCCATTATGACTCGATACAAGCATTTGACTCTAACAAACACACATATATATCTTTTTCAATAATTGTAATTCTCATGTTTACATTCTTTTGAAAACGTGTGTAATCCTCCCTACACTTATCCCTTTTGTAAAATACCTTTATATGTAATTAAGACGAGGTTAAAGACAAAATAAAGCATTTTCACAAATTCAAACATGAGAACATACAATAATGAAAAGATATATGACACACAAATAAAAAAAGAAAAAGAAAAACACATGAGTTGCCTCCAAAGAAGCGCTTGTTTTTGTTCGAATCACGAGCTTGACTCTACCCTTATTTAACAGATAAAAGGGAAGTTTTTCTACACTTAATCTTAAGTGCGGGTGATAGTAGCGATACACACCCTTAGGGTGGAAATTTGATACGTGAGGAGATGGTGATGGGTGATTTATATGCTCAAAGGGGTGTGCTCCATTCATTCTGACCTTACCTAATTTTATAGGTGTAGCGGGTGAATCAAGTCTATCTCCTAGAAATGGATCATCTTCTATCAACTTCAAAGAGATTCTGTTAGGATTTAGAAAATCCATAGTGAAGTGTCGGTCATCCCAACTATTGTCTAGCACAAGTTAGCTCGTAGACATATCGTTATTTACGTGTTTATTTGTTTAGTTATTAGTTTAGTGCAACACCGTGGAGGAAGGACGGGTCTTTACCCATTGTATGCCTGATCCACAGTCCGACAGGAGGACGTATTAGTTGTAACTATAAATACCCCTTCCATCCTTGGAAGGGGTGATGCTTCAATCTAACCTTTTCTTTTTGTTAATCTTTCTCTCACTAGAATCACCCTCTCATCTCTTTCTCTCTCTAAAATAATGGCATACTTGATTCATCACCATCCAAGGCCACCCGAATCATCCGACACAATATTTATGATCCAACAATTGATATCAAGAGCCAAGGTTATTGTGCTTGTTGATTTGTGTGGTTTTCGTTTCATGTTTTGAAGCTGTTTTTTTTTACCATATTTTTTGGATCTGAATTTTTTTAGTACAGTTTCTTAACATGAGTTGTATCAAATGGTCAAAAAGTCACATGGTCTGTCAAGGTTTCCACATCTGTTGTGTGTCAAATTTTTTCTTGTCCAAACAGGTCGTGTATCTCATTTTTTGTGGCTTTGTACCAATCTGTGAAAAAGTGGTCAAACGGTCAGATTCTTGAGGTCATAGCAAGTCAATAGGAAGCAGTTTTTATCCTTTTTCTGGGTTATTATGAAGCAGTTTTTGTACCATTCGTGAAGGTTTATTGTGAATCTGCTGTTGTAAGCTTTGTCCAAAAAGCCAACTGTCAGATTATCTGGTCGTTCTTGTGGTCAATCATTGGTCAAACAGGCAAAAAGATAACATTTTATGTCATTTTTCTAGGTTAAATGAAGCTGAACGGAACACTTGTGTGGAAAACTAGAAGGGGAGGTTGAATAGTTTTGCCAATTAAAACTTCCTTTTAATCTATTTAGATCGACTTATGTCAATCTATTTGGATGTGTGTGTTGGATGCTGATAAACAAGCATATAAAGGTATGTAATGAAAGATAAGAGTAAGAAGCACAAAACCACAATGCGAGTATTTATAGTGGTTCGGCTACAACGACACCTTCCTTGCCCTACTCCACTCCCCGAGTCACCTACTCGAGAGTTCATAATCACTACACCAATCTCCTTATGGTGGAGAAGCCTTCACAACGTCGCCTACCCTTTTTCTGGTGCTAGGCTAACCACCGGGTTCTTTCACTCCAAGGTGAAGCACACCTACACAACGTCGCCTACTCTTTATAAGGTACTAGGCTAAGTACCTAGTTCTTTCACACCAAGGTGAACCAAACCTACACAACGTCGCCTACCCTTTATTAGGTACTAGGCTAAGCACCTAGTTCTTTCACACCAACGTGAATGACACCTATACAACGTTGCCTACCCTTTATTAGGTACTAGGCTAAGCACCTAGTTCCATTGCAATGGAGGAACTACTACCTAATACAACCCCAATGACTAATCCTAAAGGAGATCTACTCCTTTACAACATCATCAAGGATATCAATATCCTTAGATCTAGTACTAATCTATCTTGTACATCGAAACACACCATATCGAATGTACATCTAAGGCACCTTTCACTAATCCCTTTGACTAGATCTTCAAGACACCCTTCACTAATGTCTTGTGTCTTGACTTCTAAGCACCCTTCACTAATGCTTCTAGTCTTGACTTATAAGCACCTACCACAAGTGCTTATGATAAGGATGATAGATACCCTTCACTAATATCATCATCTTGACACTTGAGACACCATTCACAAATGTTTTCAACACTTCTTAGAAAAGAAAAACAATCATCAACAAGAACACTTCAGTAGCCTTGATGATGAGGAAGCATGGCAACTCATGGACTTGAGCTTGCTTGACTTCAAAGGTGGTGATCTTTCCTTTAAGAGGAACCTAGAAGATCACATAAAAAAAAACTACAAACATAGATCTCTTGGATCTGAGGTTCATGAGTTTTTAACTCAGGGAGATTGTGTGTTAGAAAGTGGTGAGCAATAATGAAGAAATGGCTCACTATTTATAGAAAAAAAAACCTACTGTTCCCCGGATCCCACAGATCCCTTCCACAAGGGATCCGTCTAGCGTAAAGCTAGGGATCCGTGGGACGCTCCCCTTTACCCATAGGTATTTTGGTTATGGGTCATGGGTCATGGGTTGATCCATGGATCTTTAGCTAGATACAATGTATCTCTTAAGTGCAATGCACTTAGTCACTTGGGTATGGGTTGATCCATGGGTTATGGATATTATCCATGTATGATATAAGCATGATGTCATGCAATGGGTTATGGGTCAAGCTCCATGGGTCATGGGCTTTGGGTTGTACCCAACTACATTCAATGTATTTGCTCAATGGGTTATGATACTTAAGTTTCTACCCATTTATATTACCCAATATACTACATACTAGTTATGTGTATATTTTACCCAAATATGTAAACACTAGTTGTTGTACATATGTAATATTAAATCATAAAATCACTTATACTTGTTTTAGTGTTTTATGTGAAAATGTGAATATGTTAGAAACTATTAGTTCAAACCATTTACGTATTTTATTTGTTTCGTTAAAATGATTTTACGTTTGTTATCAACAAAACATTAGAAGATCATGAAATATAAATAAACGTTTTTACGGCTTATTTGTATAAACAATCTCCCCCTTTTTGTTGATGACAAAACATAAAATTATTTTAAGGAAAAGCTAAAATTCGTAAGAGTTTGAATTTGTAGTTTTTACTTTCTTCTCCCCCTTTTTTGTCGAAACAAAAAGAGCTTCGAAAGAAAGCAACACATTGTTTTTAAGAAAAACGTGTGAAAAAAAATAAGAATTAAGGAGCAAGTAACGGGAATTGATCTCGTCTTTACTCCCCCTTGACGAGTCCATCCTTATGTAAGGGCGTCAGGAAAGTAATACTAATCTAGTTTGTTTGAAAGTAAGGTTGCAAAAGATTTCATCTAAGAGACGAACGTACTCCCCCTTGATGATTGCAATTTCGCAAAGGGATGTCAAGAAATGTAATCCTAATATTGCAAGTAATTTGCAATGTATTACTTTAACACAAAGCTCCCCCTAGCTTTTAGGTTGTCAAAGTCTTCAAGTGTAGATTGAATAACTACAAAACAAAGGTTAGAAAGCAAGTATAATTCACAATTTCCTGCAAATGTGGTAAAAAAAATAGTTTTCTATCTCACGGATCCCGCGGTTCCCTCCTAGTAGGGATCCGTCTAGGCAATTCTGAGGGATCTGTATAGCTGATGATCAATTTCAGTAATGGTGATATAACAAGTAATGTTATCACAAAGGTGAGATATGAATACAACATAATCATATACTCAGAAATATAGCAAGTAGCATGTAATTTCATTTAATAAAACTAGAGTTATGGTATATATGACTCTAAAAACTAAGAAAATAAAGAATACATGACTAGAAATTTCTAGGCCAACTATCGCTTGATGCTAGGACACCACTAAAATCTTCTAGCTCAAGTTTTGTCTAGGTTTAATCTCGTTGAAACGTTCGAGGAGATGATAGAACATGAAACGTTGGTCTTCTCGTACTTCATGTATCAAACTTTCAACATGTTGACAATGATAGCAATCTTTGTCATGGCTAGGTAGTGGTGGTGGAAGAATTGAAATGGCTTGATGCGAATGATCAAGTGAAGCGGCTTGTGGAGCTTCAAACGACGGAGAAATTGGTGGAGGCGCATTTGGGAATGGCTCAACCAAGAATGATGGTGGTGGTAGAGAAGTGTCAACTTCCATATGGTCGGGTGGTTGACTTTGATGATTTCTCATAATCTAAATGGGATTATATGATGGAAACGGTGAAAAGGAAGCCGGAGCTAGTGTTGACTCAACACCTTGATTTTCTACCATTATTCCTCCTAATGAGGAGAATGTTGTCGGCGGAGGCGGATGAGATGGCCTAGGAGGAAAATCCTCTAAATTGTAGAGGTGCGGTGATGATAGTGGAGATGTAAAAGAAATAGCTCTAGGAACCAATGGTGATGGTTTAGTGGAGATGATATTGTTTGGCCTAGGAGGTATGGTGGTGTTTGGCATAGGTAGTTTTGTGGGTACTATCCTTTTAGGAATTGGTTTGATTGGTTGAGGAAAGATCCTAGAATTTGTTGGCTTGACCAGAGATGTTTCGGTTGAAGAGATTTCGTGTATAACACGTGCCTTTTTCTTGGGTGGTTCTTTGGTGGATAAGTTACTACTTGGAGTTTTTCTCATGATGAGATGATTTCAAGAAGTTTGTAAGGGTTTCTAAAGTGCTGAAAGTTGGGATGAAGGTGATGGCTATGGAAGTCCTAACAATGTGGTTTATAAAGTAAGAGATTTGGCAAATGCATTTAAGCCTTAAGCCACTAAGATTCATTGGAATGTGATGATTAACATTCACAAGAGTCAACTTCAGAGTTTGTACTGATCTAGGAACTCATTTAAGATGAGATGGAGTGTTTGAGTTAGAAAGATGAGTTGAAATGATTGTTTTAGCAAGGTTTGACATAATCTGTCACCCGGATCCCACGGTTCCCTCCTCAGAGGGATCCGTCTAGGCTAATCCTAGGGATCCGGCTCTCAGTAGAAATGAAAGAGTAGAAAGGATGTTTCTAAGGTCTAAGATCTATATCATCTTTAGTGTTTCAGTTCTCCTAAGTGTCTTAAATGAAGAGGTACTTAAGTACTTGAGGGTAATGAGTGATGTAGCTAATGATTGCCTTTTATGGAAGAAATTGGAACTTTCATGAGTACCAATGAATGAACAAGAATGACACTAAAGATTTTGAGAGTGTCAAGTGAAGCTAAATGATCCTAGAGATCAGATAGTGACTTAGATTAATCCTTTGGAAAATATCCTAGAGGCTTAAGATGGAAAAAATAGGATTTGATCAATTTTGTCGTAAGGATGATTATGATCGATTTTGCTATAAGAGGTTTCCAATGTTTAGATATGAGGGATCATGTGAAAAATGATGTGTGAGCTTAAGAGCGGAAGAGCAATGGATTAAAATGAAATGATAGATCCACAAGCGTCTTTGAGTGTGATCTCGATGAGTTCATGTGTGAGTGGGAAAGATCTACTTAACTTGATAAGGACTTAATTTGCCTTAAGACACTATGTTTAGCTTAGAGTGAGGTGTTCTAAGGATATGTTTGAAATACAATGCTTGCAATTGCATTTTCTGTTTGCCGGATCTCACGGTTCCCTAAGTGTAGGGATCCGTCTAGCACAATCTTTGGGATCTGTCCATCTGCTCAGCAGAACCTTTACTAAAGGTATGCAATGACCTTGACAATGCATTATATTCCAAGGTTGATTTAAAGGGATTCTAACACTAAGATATCAAATGTAAGATGTTTTATTTCATGAAGGAAATATGATTACATTGATAAAGCATGAGTACAAGAGGATTGAACCTATTTGAAATACTACTAGGTTCCTTGAGTGTTTTCGCTAGTAGGATCATCACGTTGTTGATGAGTGTTGGTGGAATCAAGAATGAAGAAAGTCTTCATGAGAGATATGTTTAGCGGTTCCATCCTCTTGTTCACAAGTACGTACAACGGACTTTGAAATTGAGGATGAAAGTGCATAACATTATGATAGAGGCGTGTCAAGAACATTCCATAAGGGATGAGTTTATTCTTGGAGCCTTGAAGATTTACAATTCGCCTTGCGAAGAAGTAGGCTAGATTGTATTGTTGTTGTGTTAGCAAACAATACAATATGTGAGCACAACAAGCGGGAAGGATTTCTCGATTTCCCCTAAGACTCCAAACATTTTCACGTAGGATGAGTGCAAGGGGCTTGTACTCTTCTCGGATGTCCCGTGTGAAGATAATGTTTGGATCGGAGTAATATGGTCGAGGTTTGCATATAATGCGATGTAAATCTTCCGGGGAGGGTATGTGTGAACAATATGGACTATTTTCTTCACGAAAGTTAAAGAGAGAATCAAGAGACCAATCTTCGATGAAGGCTCATTGTCCATGATTTGGAATTCGGAGGATGTAAGCAAAGTGCCCAAGGGTTAAAGTAAACTTTTGGTTTTTGATATAAAACCAAAGAGATAGAGAGCGATCCTCGTTACAAACGAGTTCAACTTGACGGAAGAATTCCATTATGAACCTTGGACATATCTTCTCGTTGATTTCAAGAAGACATTCTAGTCCTATTTCTTGGAAGGTGGTATTGATACCTTCTTCGAATTGTAGAGAGGTGTCTACAATACGTCCTTCGTGGAAGTGACGGTTTTCGAGGTTATTGAACCCACAAACATGAATGACAGGTGTGTTGGGTTCAAGGGAGATGTTTGGAGTGTAAACGCTAGTGAGTGAAAAATCAAACTCATATTCATGCGTCATAGTTGAACCTATAGAAAACATGAGTTAATAGAAAGATATGTTTGTGATCAACCTATGATTATCTAATGTTTTACTAGATTTTTATTAACAATGTTTTTTAACAACAATGACATTTAACTCACTTATGGTTTTGATATTCTAGTGGAGTATTACCTTTTTAGAAGAAAAGTGGTTTTTAATTTGCATTAAAAAACTGTTTTCCAGTAGGACGGATCCCACGGTTCCTTTTCAAAAAGGGATCCGGCTAGTATGTCTTTCGCGATCCGTAGATCTGTAGTTACAGAACCAGATTTTATGATGAAAAGCATAGATTTTTAGATCTCATAGTTTCATACCAAGATATGTATTTTAACCTACATTTTCTTTTATCATGCATACATGACTTCTAATGTATAAGAGAGAAAGAAATAAAACAAAGAGAAATGATAAACACATTATGATAAAAAACCTAGATAAACATAGATTATTAGTAATATTTCATTTCAATGCTAAGGATGATACAAAGAATTGGGTATATAACCCCAATGTAGATTAACAAAACAAAGTAAATGTCTCCGTATGTGAACTTCATCATAGGGAACACAAGTGCGATGAGTGTTAAGCCGATGAGCACGAGGGCGATGTAAACCATGTTGAAGATGGTCCTTCTTGGTTTCGGTTGATACGAAATGGAGAGGAAGATGAAGTTTTGAATGAGTGTAAATTTTTGAAATTGGAAGATTTGAAAAAGTGGGGATTTGATGGAGTGGTCGATGGTGGGAGTATTTATGGGAAAAGAGGAATTTTTGATATTTGTGTTTTGTTTTATTATTAGAAAGATATGATTTTTGAATTAAGTAAAACAAAACACAAGTTTTATAAACCGTGATTTTTAGACGAAAGAGTGACACGTATGTGAGAAAAAAAACTTCCTAATGAAGCTACATGTAATACATGTATATGCACACAAGATAATCAAATAAATACCTAGGTAATCATACTTATTTGTTAAGCTAATGTCATTAAGAGATAAAGGACAAGTCATACCTCAAATGCACTTAGGAATGTCTTTACAAATGACACAACAAATGTCACAAGACAATTCCAGCTCCTTTGTGTTCAAGATACCTTCTTAAGGAAGGTATTCTTGTTACCAAGCGATTCCTATAGCTTGGTGGGTGTGAGCTTTGACTAATCAACATGACAAAGAAGATTAGTGCAATTAAATGAAAAAATAAGAAAAAAAAAATTGTCATCTAATCAACATCCAAATAAAAGTTTTTAAAAGACATGGTGTTTGTTTTTATGAAAAACCTTCTTTGTAGTTTTCAATTAACCATGGATCGTATCAAGTTTTTAAAGTACAATATACTTTAAGAAACTTGGTAACGAAGCTCTGATACCATGTCAATCTATTTGGATGTGTGTGTTGGATGTTGATAAACAAGCATATAAAGGTATGTAATGAAAGATAAGAGTAAGAAGCACAAAACCACAAAGCGAGTATTTAGAGTGGTTCGGCTACAAGGAGACCTTCCTTGCCCAACTCCACTCCTCGAGTCACCTACTCGAGAGTTCGTAATCACTACACCAATCTCCTTATGGCGGAGAAGCCTTCACAACGTCGCCTACCCTTTTTTCGGTGCTAGGCTAGCCACCGGGTTCTTTCACTCCAAGGTGAACCACACCTACACAACGTCGCCTACCCTTTGTAAGGTACTAGGCTAAGTACCTAGTTCTTTCACACCAAGGTGAACCACACCTACACAACGTCGCCTACCCTTTATTAGGTACTAGGCTAAGCACCTAGTTCTTTCACACCAAGGTGAACCACACCTACACAACGTCTCCTACCCTTTATTAGGTACTAGGCTAATCACCTAGTTCCATTGCAATGGAGGAACTACTACCCAACACTACACCAACGACTAATTTTAAAGGAGATCTACTCCTTTACAACATCATCAAGGATATCAATATCCTTGAATCTAGTACTAATCTATCTTGTACATCGAAACACACCATATCGAATGTACATCTAAGGCACCTTTCACTAATGCCGTTGACTAGATCTTCAAGACACCCTTCACTAATGTCTTGTGTCTTGACTTATAAGCACCCTTCACTAATGCTTCTAGTCTTGACTTCTAAGCACCTACCACAAGTGCTTATGATACGGACGATAGATACCCTTCACTAATATCTTCGTCTTGACACTTGAGACACCATTCACAAATGTCTTCAACACTTCTTAGAAAAGAAAAACAATCATCAACAAGAAGACTTCAGTAGCCTTGATGATGAGGAAGCATGGCAACTCATGGACTTGAGCTTGCTCGAATTCAAAGGTAGTGATCTTGCCTTTAAGAGGAACCTAGAAGATCACACAAAAACAAAACTACAAACATAGATCTCTTGGATCTGATGTTCGTGAGTTTTTAACTCAGGGAGAAAGTGTGTTAGAAAGTGGTGAGCAATAATGAAAAAATGGCTCACTATTTATAGAAGAAAAAATCTACTGTTCCCCGGATCCCACGGATCCCTTCCACAAGGGATCTGTCTAGCGTAAAGCTAGGGATCCGTGGGACGCTCCCCTTTACCCATGGGTATTTTGGTTATGGGTCATGGGTCATGGGTTGATTCGTGGATCTTTAGCTAGATACAATGTATCTCTTAAGTGCAATGCACTTAGTCACTTGGGTATGGGTTGATCCATGGGTTATGGATATTATCCATGTATGATATAAGCATGATGTCATGCAATGGGTTATGGGTCAAGCTCCATGGGTCATGGGCTTTGGGTTGTACCCAACTACATTCAATGTATTTGCCTAATGGGTTATAATACTTAAGTTTCTACCCATTTATATTACCCAATATACTACATACTAGTTATGTGTATATTTTACCCAAATATGTAAACACTAGTTGTTGTACATATGTAATATTAAACATAAAATCACTTATACTTGTTTTAGTGTTTTATGTGAAAATGTGAATATGTTAGAAACTATTAGTTCAAACCATTTACGTATTTTATTTGTTTCGTTAAAATGATTTTACGTTTGTTATCGACAAAACATTAGAAGATCGTAAAATATAAATAAACGTTTTTACGGCTTATTTGTATTAACAACTTGGTTGGAAATCTCGCCGGAAAAATGGTCAAAGGGTCAAAACCCTTGTTTTCTACGCCTATGGATATTCTTACGCGTATGGAATACGCGTAAGAGCTTACGAGTAAGCAATTTTCTACGCCTAAAAAGGTTTACGCGTAAGGGATTTATTTACGCGTATGATGCTACGCCTAACTGACTTACGCTTAAGAATGACAGGCTTACGCCTAAGAAAAGAAAGGGTTAAGCGTATGACCCGTTCTACGCTTAAGGATGTTACGCATAACAGTTTAAGACCAAAAGGTTTACACATAACAATGAAGTTACGCGTAAGTTTTTTATAAGCAGAAAAAAGATATGCGTAAACCATAAAATGACCACAAGACTCGACCACTATATCATATACTGCTAACATCATGAACCTCAGATTTACAATCCATCATTGGTCTACGATTAGCAAGAATCGAACTGAAAATGTTCTGTCCAAATGACTCGGAAAAAAAAAAAAAAAAAAAAAAAAAAAAAAAAAACAAGACCCCTTCTGCCATTACTAATCCATCACTACTTCACCAACATATCCAAATCTACCCTAACTCATCTCAAGACTCGAATCTTAAAGAAAAACTTATAGAATCTTAGAAAGGTTCAATTGATTATGTAATCTTTTCAAGATTTTTTAATTGAACTAATATCCTCATTGACCCTTAGAAGCTTTAACTTGATTAATTTTAGAATCATACAAGAAGAAACCTAACAAGATTGTTAGTTTCTTTCTTACTTTCGTTCATGACTCAAATAAAAAAAAAGAAAAAAAAAGAAGCAATCTACACTTTACGAAAATCAAAAAGAAAATTAAAACAAATGTGTTTAATCTCCTCTTTTTTCTTTCGATCATCATCACACAAGAACAAATGAAAGAAATACCTACCCGAGACACTTTTTTTTCACTGATCTTGAACTCGTCCTTGTGGTTATGAATGATGGATATGAAATTAATTGCGTTGATTTTGATATGAGAAGGTTGATGGGAGTTTGTAAGAGTTGTGAATGGAAATGAGATGAAGGATGATAGATGCACATCGTTTTTTTTTCTCAGATCTGCTTTGAGAAGAAATAAGATGGTAGGTGAAGTGTTTGAGGTGAGAGAAGTTTAGGGTTAATATTATGACCTACATATTAGGGAATCAAGCTTTTATATAACCGGATTGTGTAAATGTTTTGCTGAGATCGGGCCTTTACTCAGTATTGGATGATAGTATTGGACTTGTCGTTGGGCCTTTGCTCAAAAACTCGATTATGGGCTTTGTATTTTAATTCGACTTGAGCTGCATTATAAGATGGATTGGGTTGTGGTGATTAACTAGGGGATCAACTATATCAAATAAAAATTGTTATTCAAATTTTTTTCTACAAAAGTTGGATACAATTTTTATTATTAAGTATAATGAGTGGTATTTTTGGTATGAAAAATTTTCACGGAGGATACAAATTCACGGCTTGAACGAAAAGTTGAAAAAATGATTACGGGGCTTTTTGTATGGTATTACTTACGGGAAATTGGAGTGACATTTCTCGGGTGAACATCTTTATCTTTGAGACGCTGGTTGGTTGGTTGCATGTCTCAAGATAACTTGTTTGGGCATTTATTGAGTGTGATAAAGACTTGGCTATCTAGTTACTTTTGTAATTCTTTCTCGCTTATTCCACAATGTAGCTATCGCTTCGGTGTCTCACGCAGTTGAGGATACTTCAAGAGGTTTTGTACATTGGGTACACCGTTTCTTTTTCACGAGGATTAGTACAAGTTTATGTGACAAATCTGGGAATTCTACTTCATGATCAAGTTTGGTATATCGGGTTTACTTCACCAAGTAGTCACTGCAATTGCTGACAGAACTCATGGATGATATGTTTGCCAAAGTGTTTGATGGATGAGATGTGATCAGCAATTCTCATGGGATATTCGACGTCACATAATATCAATAATACTTCACAGTCTAAGCAAAATCCTTCAAGAATCTTTAGCGTCAGTCATGGTCTTTCAAGATGTTTGCTTATGACAAGAACTTCTCATGCAAATAGTTGTACACATTATGATGCTTCCGAAAGTTCGAAACCATCATGGGGGAGAAACGTGTACTTTATTTTACGAACAACCTCCAGGGGGAAGTAGTTTATACTACATGACTTAGTATGGTTTGTGAAGTTGTCTACATATGAGTAAAGAATTCTTGATGATGGAGACGAATCGTTGATGAACCGCTGCATGTTCCCCTAAAACAAATATTTACCGAAACCAAAGTTGTCATAACACATTCAAACAGTCATTATTTATGGTTTAGTCTTGATTTTTCTAAAATCCTGCAAAAGAATATATTTCCCGGTTTAAATCATAGACTTGTAAAATCCCGTGACAATGGAAACATCCCGGTGAAAGAAAAGTGCATCTCCGGATCTATCTCGCAGTTTATTCTTGGTTTTGTAAAATCCCGCGAAAGAAACTATCTCTCGGTTTAGACCATAGAATTGTAAAATCCCGTGATGATAGAACCAACCTGGATAAAGGGAAGTGTAATTCGGGAACTTTTATGATGCTGTAGCTACGGTTTCTACTTCGAAGAAGGGATAAAAGGGTGTACTTCATGAATTGGGTGACTGTTTGGATATTCTTCATGGCGTTTTGGTTATTACATGGTTTTATGGGGTTATGTGTTTTTAACCAATGTCGGGATGAAACCATTATCATAGTTCACTTAAAATGTCAAAGGAGGCTAGATTTGAGCTTTAAACCACACGATGTGACAACTATGTTAATTCAGTATAATTTATTTGAGGTTGAAGTGAAATGTCACGGGCAAGTGTACTTAGTATCTGAAGGTATCGGGGATGGTTGGATGAAGATTCTTCAAGATCCTTGTTCGAGATTTTAATATTTTCAAAAACGAAGACTTGGAAATCTAGTTATTTTTGGGTGATTTTTCCTTTTCTTTTTACCACTTGGGGGAATTGGTCTCTTACCACCACAAAATAACTATCACTTTAAGGAGTTACGTTGTAGTGCTCAGTGTCATATTGAATTGTGGATCTTCAAGAGGTGACGTACGTCTTATACTTGATGGTTGGTTGGACGAAGAGTATAGAGTACTTAGGGATTCAAAGGGGGATGAACTCTCGGCACCGCTCTTTGTTACATGTGTGCAAGTTTAAGTCACAAGTTCAGGTAAATTCACTTCAGGGTCAAATTCATCATATTGGGTTTTCTCCATCAGCTGTTACAATAAAGAGCCAACAGTTCAAGCCTCGTTCACTAAAGAAAAGAAAAGTGTACGTCTCAGTGCGCTTTATCTTCAAAAGAAGAGAAATCTTCTTATGACATTTGAACACAACAGTTCAATCCTCATACTCTAAAAAAATAAAAGTGTACGTTTCAATGCTCTTTATCTTCTGAAGAAGAGAAATCTTCTCAATTATGACTATTCTCATCAACATGCTTCATGCCTTCTCCATGGGTGCTCAGTCACCAAGTGGATCTACTTACCATATATTGTATTCTTATTTCATCTGCTCAAACAAAATCAGCAATGACGACATCAAATGCAAGTTTTGTGGGGGAGAAGTGTGAATAAACTACGTCGTGATGATTTCACTTGCTCAAATGGATCTATTTACCATTGATAGTATTCTTATTTCACTTGCTCAATCAGAATTGGCAATGGCCACTTCATTTGCAAGTTTTGTGGGGGAGAAGGGTGAATAAACTACATCATGATGATTTCACTTGGTTAATCAAGAATGGCAACTTCGTGTGCAATTCTTGAGGGGGAGAAAAGTGTGATAACACTGCATGTTGATTGATATCTATGATTAAATGGTCATTTGGCTCCAAACTCATGTAAGAACCGAGCTTCTTCTTATCGAGTCATCTTTACATGGAGTGTCTTCTAAGAGCCATTGGTTGACATCTTCTCACGGGCTGATATGATTAACGACAAAGTGCTTCCAGTTGCGGGGCTGATTTCCTTGATGAACATCTTTCTGTTCTTGTTTGATTGGGAGGGATTTGAGTTAAGGGGATTTTCCATATATAAGTTAACGGGAATGCATTTGGTGATAAGAAGATGTTAACCTTTTATTCCCCAAATGGACAATCTTGAAGAAGGTTGAGTCTACAGTCTGCTCTACATTTTCTGCTGCATGTTAGAAGACTAAAGACGTGTTGCATTTGACGATCTAAAGACTTCTTCTTTTTCCGAGCATTCATCGAAAAGATTGTTTGTTTAAGGGAGAGTATTAATTGGGGGAGAGTGAAAAGTCATATTTAATCCCCAATTAGGCTTGCTCACATTCTACTTCAGCAAGTTGATTCTCACAAGAGTTCAAGTGTTCTTCTCAACAGATTTCTAGTATACGGGCTTATTATGTGTTGCTGATTCTGAAGTATCAAAACCAGCAAGGGGGAAGGAGACATGCATCTAAACACGAGTAAACTTGATGAACTTAATACTTCTAAGTGATTGAAGATATCCCGGGAAGACAAATGTCATTACCGTAGAGAAACTCAAGGTTTGACTCATGGCGCTTAGTGTTCGTATTCCAACTATGTGGGGGAAGAGATGGAAGAGTTAGTTTTTGGTGACAAAAGAGGTACACAAGTGTGTGATGATTTCGATGTTATCGCAGTCATCAGGGGAGAGAGATTGTGTACACTGGGGACGCTCAGCTGTTTCACTTGAGAGCTTAATAAGTGATTCAGAGATATAATCACTTATTCTGGAGTTGACATCCGCAGAGATAATCAGTGATTCGGCCTGCTTCTTCAATGTTATCAGTTATTCTCTCTTTGGGCATTTGGGTACTTCGGGTTCTTAAGCTTTATACACGATCATCTAGGAAGAAAAATGTGAACATTGGGGAGGTGTTTTCATTACGGGCATGATGTGTATTCGCTTCTGACTTGGGAGAATTGTTCTCTTGACATCTTTTGGAATGGATCGCTTCTGACTTCAGAGGAAAAGGAATTTGAGAAGAGTTATTCAAATGTGGGATGATACGTTGATGTTCTTCTTCTTGATGATATAACCCCGAACGAAGAATCTCGATTATCGTTCTTAAAAGGAGCAGCAGGATTTATGATAATGGTGTGCTTCTGTGTGCACCTGGCTAAGGCAAGCTTGAAATAGAGCTTCGAATCTGCTCATCTAATGGATTTTTGGTTTGGGGGGAAGCTGCCAAAGTCTCTTTTTCTTAAAGGCTCATGTTCTGTCGATTCTGGAGCCTCGGAAGCTTTGGTGGTGGAAGTTTAAGAGATGATGACTTCTATCTTCTACAACGGGGCTGTTCAATATCCTTATCTCGGTACTCGTATCATATTCTTTCTTAAACTATATCATCTACTCTATCTTTTTAAATATTGATCAAAAACCAAAATACAAAAATATAAAACCCACCAAAAGAAAATAAAAAAATATAAAACCAACAAAAACTCATAAAAATAAGAAAATTTGAAAATTCCAAAAATATTGTTGTTTTCAAGACATGTCTTCTGGTATCGATAACATTTACGGTCTTAGAAATGTCATTCAATAATGGCACGGGACTTTAGATGAAGTTCGAACAGAAGGTATAAATATTCTTTTCCAAACACGTGTTTTCAAAAAAAAAAAAAAAAAAAGAAAAAAAAAACACTATGGCTTGCTTATTTCAGACTGTAACCCGTGTTTAAACTATGGCTTGCTATTATTTCAGATAGCAACCCGCTCTTAAAAAGGGAAAGTGCTGCGCTAAAACAATTTTCATAAATATCGAGCACTTTTCCTAAAACTAAATGAGGAAAGTATGTCGAAGGACTGCTGTTCCTACACAAATGTTTTTCCGTCTAAAATTCTTCAGAAAAATATTTGTTGTGTTGTAAATGGTGGAAAATGAGTTGCTTGAAAATCTTTCAGAATCAGAGTTTTCGTAAAATTTGAAAACTCAATCAATGACTTCAGCGCCTTTTTAAACTTTTCAGAAAATGAGTCATTGATTGAGGGGGAGAATGTTTTCAAATTTATATCATCCATCGGGCTTATCTAATTATCCTACATACTTAACTGAAAAATATGTTTGCCTAAGTTGAAGGACTAGGAATCTAGGATATGATTGTTATGATTAGATGATTATAGTTTGATGAACACATTATTCCAATACTTTACATGTTCTGATTGATATGTTGGATTGACTTTTATTAGTCGATTGTTGTTTGGGTGTTGTCGACCACCATATATCTGTCTGTGTCCACTAACGTATGCAGTGTTAGGAATTGGAAATTCTATAGTGAAGTATCGGTCACCCCTAATGTAATCTTGTTAGGATTTAGTAAATCCAGGTATTAAAGTGTCGGTCACCTCAAGTATTTGTAATCGTTAGAAAGCTCGTAGTCATAGTTATTTAATGTCAAGTAGTATTTAGTTAAGTAATACCCTGGAGGATGGACGGGTCTTTACCCACTGTATGCCTGATCCACAGCCCGTTAGGTGGCATTTTGTGTAAAGACTATAAATACTCTCTACCTCCCAAGGTAGAGAGTTGGAGCTCATAATAAGATTTTTCTTTCTCTCACTAAAGTTCCCAAACCTCTAACTTTCTCTCTCTAGAAAATCATCTCTACACCTACTTGTGTTTGTGATATGATGTGTATGTGAAATCCAATATGTAACAATTGGTATCAAGAGCCATGGTTAGATCATCTCTTACATATCCTTGGATTTCTAGTGGTTTTTAGGTGGTTTTCGAGTTTGAAAACGTTTAGTGGTTTTTGCATCATTTGGTTCATTTCTAGTGTTAAAGTTTGAATTTTGATTGTACTTTTGTGTTTAGGATCATCATAAGTGTTTAGGTTTTGATTTGGAAGGCTTGAATCATCGTGGTTGGGTTGTTTTTGGATTGAAAAGTGGTGTTTTTGAGATATTCTAGCTAGCGACTTGAGTCACGGATTTTTTAATCTTGGTAGCGACTTGCTTTGTAAGTTGGTAGTGATTTGTAGTTGAAGTGGTAGCGACTTGGTGCTTAGCGACTTGTCTATTGAGACAAGCCGACAAACAGTACACTTAGTGGATTCTCCACTACGGGTAGCGACTTGGTGAAGGTAGCGACTTGCTTTCAATTTTGTTAGCGACTTGTACTTAAGTTTCTTAGCGACTTGGTGTTAGCGACTTGGACATTAGCGAGTTGCTATTTAGTGACTTGACTACTTAGCGACTTGGTGCTTAGCGACTTGCTGTCAAAATTCGTAGCGACTTGGTGTCTTAGCAACTTGACATTATAGCGACTTGATTCCATAATACTTAGCAACTTGGTGCATAGCGACTTGACTCAAGGTTTCTTAGCGACTTGGTTGAATTATTGTTTGTAATACGGTTTTCTATTGATTCAGTAAGATCCCGTGAAAGAATCTATTTCCCGGTTTAATCATAGAGTTTTAAAATCCCGTGTAATCTGGTAACATGTCTACCAACGTACCTACAATCATCTCCACTGTTGCTGAGGATGTTCAAGCAGCTGGTTCAGATACTCGTCCACCTATGCTTGACAGAACTGACTACGACTCTTGGGCACAACGAATCATATTGTACTGTCTTGGAAAGGAAAACGGAGTCAACATTCTCAAGTCTATTGATGAAGGACCTTATCAGATTGAGACTACTAGAGACTTAATTGATACAGCTGCAGATGGAACAATGATCTATGGAATAGATAGACCAAAGACGTATGATGAGCTCAATGATAAGGAGAAAAAGAGGTTCGATGCTGATATCAGGGCCTCGAACATCATACTACAGGGTCTTCTAAAAGACATCTACAAGCTGATCAATCACAACACTGAAGCCAAGGTAGTTTGGGACAATGTCAAGATGCTTCTCTCAGGTTCTGAATTAACCAAGGAAGACAGAGAATCACAGCTGTATGATGAAGCCTGATGAGAGTATCTATGAGTACTACGTGAGATTCCACAAGCTTGTGAATGACATGAGGAACATCAGAATGACTATGCCAAACATTCAGCTGAACTCAAAGTTTGTGAACAACATGAATCCCGAATGGCACAAGTTTGTCACCTCTGTGAAACTAACCAAAGGATTGAAGAACACCAACTATGAGCAACTGTATGCATTCCTTCTCCAGAATGAGAGACATGCTATGTTTGAGAAAAGGATTCTAGACCAGTTCAAAACCAACCAGGGAGAAACAAGTTCCTCAAATGACTCAACAGCCTTTTACACAAATGTTGGTATCACTACCTAAGCCTCTCAAGTCATTCCCATGGGTGATGGTAATTACAAACTCATCCCTGATCCAGCATATAAGCCTCCAGACCCAAACACATTCATGGAAAACTTCATCACTCAACTGTCTCTGATGGTCAGTCAAAACATGAACTCTCTTCCACACACCAACAATAACCTCAGAACAGCATCCAATCCACATAATCAAGCAACTGTCAGAGATGGGAAGGTTATGGTGCAACCAGTTCAAGAAAGGCAGTATGAACAAGGAAGAGGTGGAGCTGGTAGATGTTATGCTGCTAATCAAAATCGGGGAAGTATTGGGAATCAAGGTCAAGCAAAGTCAATCAAATGCTACAACTGCGGTGGTGAGGGACATATTGCAAGGAACTGTACATCTCCAAAACATCCTCAGAATGCATAATACTTTAGAGACAAGATGCTGCTTGTGCAAGCTCAGGACAACGGAGCAACTTTGGATGAAGAGGAGTTGTTGTTTCTTGCTGAAGGGAATGCTAAGACATATGATGCTGATGTAGATGAACAGCCAGTGCAGGGTATGGGTCAGAACAATCCAAATGCATTTCAAGTAGTTGATTGTGATGCTTATGATTCAGATGTGGATGATGAACCAACTGCCCAGTCAATCTTCATGGCTAGCATCTCTCCTATGGTCTCTCCTAAGGTTCCTTCACCGCAACAGGCTGGTCCATCCAAAGAATCAATCATCTCAGAGGTATTAAAATTGTACGATAAGGTTGATGACCAAAAGATACATAATAAAGTACCATCTCTTGAAACTTATGATTCAGATGTTGAAAATATAGGAAATAGTAATATTGTCCCATATGATCAACATGTGGCTCAAAGTGAAAGTGAGATTGTACCAAGTGATGTATCTTCTGCAGTCAATAACGACTGTGATTTTGATGTATACACTGCATGTGCCCCTGATGATTATGTTACCTCTGAACTCAATGCCTATAAGGAACAAGTTGGTATCTATGAACAACGTGCTAAGTTTGAGTTAACTACCCATGAGCAGGAAATGGTTGACCAAATGCGTGCAATAATTAGAAAAAGTAATTTTAGAGAAGAAGTATTAAAACAAGAGTTAAACTCCTTACAAAAAAAGCTTTCTAAAACTGCTAAGCAAAAACAAGAACTTCAAGAAAATGTTAAAATGCTTAAGCAAGAATTTAGTGCTAAGGAATCAAAACTTTTGAATTATTTTTCTAATCTAAAAACCTTGAAAAACAAGCTTGAAAATAAGTTGTACGTACAAGGAAACACCATTCAGACTGCTCACATGATCACTAAGCATAGAGTTCTAAGTGATAAACATAGTGTTGCCTTAGTTGATGAACCAAACCCTGAGGCTTGTAAAAAAGCTAGAAAAGCTCATAAGGTACTGTATGATGGTAATGAGATCCTTAAGCCTAGGCAGAAACCTAGTTGCGCTGAGAACACTGAGGAAGATAGGCAGCTAGAAGAAGTCACTAGAATGAAGTTGGATGAAAAACTCAAGAGCCCTTTGTGCATAGAAAAGAAAATCAGCTATAAAACACCCAATTATGCTAAGGACAATTGGATTGCCTTTAACACGTTTAGACCTCAAACACAGCTGACCCCGGAACAAGTGTTCTGGAAAAAGGATATGGACATGAAAAAAGCTGATGAGTTTGTTGCACAGAACCCCCCATGTAGAAGAATGCCTTCTGCTACTGTTTATCCCCCCAATACTCCAATGCATTTAGTCCTTAGATCTATTCCCACTAAGAGCAAGACCTTAATCAGTCAGTATGTCATTTATCAACTATTTGCTGATTTTGAAAAAACCTGTAAGAAAAGGATCACACCCACTGGGATTACTAAAGGGGAAAGGGGTTTTGAATAAACCAAAGAATGCTATTTAACTGAGGTCATGCCTTTCTTCAAACAATTAAAAGATCAATTTGAGAGTCTTAAAAAGGGGATGGACTTAGATATTAAAGAAATGGAAAAGGAATTTGATGCGATGATTGTTGAGGTTAGTGACTATGAGCGAGAATTAAAATATAATGAGATTGAGAGGAAGAACTTGCATACCTTGAATGAGAATCTTATTTCTGAATGTATTGCTCAAGATGTGTTTTACACTGCTACAAATTGTTCTATTAATGCTTCTCAATTTCATGAATTATCTGTTGCTCTGAAAGTCTCCCATGATCGTGTCATTGAGCTTGAAAAAACTAACTCTAAACTGCATGATAAAGTTGAACAGGATGATCATGATAATCTGGTGAAACAGTTTTCTAAATTGGAAGTTGAGCATCTGGATTTGCAATTAAAATATCAACATCTGAAAGAAAATGTTAAAACCTCAAATATCAAGACATCCTTGGATGCTCCTGAATTTGATGCAGTTTTTAGATTTAGCAAACGTGATGAACAGATTCGAGCTCATTGTAACACGATCAGAAAGTTGAAAGCCTAAATCTCTCAATTAAAGGGTGAAAAGAACAATGTGACTGGATCCCAAATGCCTCCGCCTTTAGATTCTCAGTATTCTCAAACTTTTCATCTTCAAAACTTAGTTAATGCCTTACAAAAGGAAAACGAGAGTTTTCTAGAAGAAAATGAAAAAGTTAAACTACACTTTAAAGAGTTATATGATTCAATGAAAGTCACTCGTGACCAAAACAACGACAAAATAATGTCTTTACAAAAGGAAATTGAGAATCTGAGGAGTCAGGAAAATAGGAAACTACCACTTGTTTTTAATGAGAATGTTGCATCAAAGTCATCCTCAGACTGCAAATACACTGTGACTGTTAAATACATTCCTCCTCATCTTAGGAATAATGAACCTGTGTTTCATGACTATAGTGCTCACCTTAAGGATAGTCTAGAATGTCTCTGTGAGATTGTTGAAGAGGATTTCATTAATAAACCTCTTGATAGAGAAATTAGGTTTGCTTGCATTCAGGCCAAACGATCTCAAGAGCTGCTAGAATGTGTAATTGCAACATGTCCTAAATCCTTAGGTGCAAAAGACAAAGCTGTGATACCTTGTTCTATGTCTAGTGCCAAGCATACAAACCATTCTATGCCCAGTGTCAAGAAAGTGAACACTAATGTCCCTTCAAGTAGTTCAGATCCCTGCACATCTAGTTCAAGAATGCAAAAAGTAGATCAACAAACTAATGTTCCCATAATTCCCTTTACAGGAGTAATCAGTGACATTAAAGCAAGCGGGTCAAAGCCTCCAGGCAATACCAAGCAAGATAGGACCTCGCAAGCTAAGAGTGTGCATTGGAAGAGAGTAGAAGATCACCCTAGGAATATTAAGTTTGAGTTGAATAAAACGAATCGTGTTGATTCTAGTATTAGCTATATGGGTACTGTAATTAATTCGAATTCTGCTACTATTCGCAAACCATGTAATGATGATTGTTTGAATTCTGTTACTACTTGAATGTGGTGTGAATGATTTGATATATGCCATTAAATGCCCTGTTAAAACTATTAATGCAAAAACTCAAGCTAAGAAGGCTAAACGGCATTGGCAAAAGAAAGTTAGAAAACAGTGGAAACCCACAGGAAGGAAATTTAGTAATATAGGTTATCAATGGATACCTACTGGGAGTAGGGTTAATGAGTTGTGCCCTAAAATTGCTAAGCCAATGCCCACTAGAAAATGGATGCCTACTGGTAGAACTATTCCCTTAAGAAGTGAACATACTTTGAATAGGACAAATATGGACACTAGCACTGCATCTATTTCTAATGATTCCATTGTTTCTACTTCTGATGTGGGTGTTCCAATCACTATTACTAACCAAGTGGAACCCATTCTTGCATGGGGTTCCCAATTATCCAGTTATCCATTCTTGTCTGTGTTCAACTGCAGATCGTTCAAATCGTTTTGTGGTACCTGGACTCAGGCTGTTCCAAGCATATGACTGGAGACCGGTCGCGGCTCATGAACTTCATGAGTAAGTTCATCGGAACAGTGAGATTTTGAAATGATCATTTTGGTGCTATTATGGGTTATGGAGATTACGTGGTTGGAGATAGTGTGATTTCCTGGGTATATTATGTTGAAGGTCTTGGACATAATCTATTTTCTGTTGGACAGTTTTGTGACTCTGACTTAGAAGTGGCTTTCAGAAAACATACTTACTTTGTTAGAGATCTTGATGGTGTGGAACTTCTCAGAGGAACTCGTGGTTCAAACCTATACACCATCTCAATCGAAGACATGATGAAAGCTTCACCCATCTTCCTGCTGTCAAAGGCTTCTAAAACTAAGTCATGGCTATGGCACCGTCGTCTCAATCACTTGAACTTTGGTACCATTAACAACCTTTCTAGTAAGAACTTAGTAAAAGGACTACCTAGACTTAAGTATGAAAAGATCATCTTTGTTCAACATGTCAATTGGGAAAAAGCAAGAAGTATGCCCATAAACCCAAACCTACAAATTCTGTTATGGAAGTTCTACATACCATTCACATGGATTTATGTGGACCCATGAGAGTGCAAACTATTAATGGGAAGAGATATGTGTTAGTTGTGGTTGATGACTACTCCCGATTCACTTAGGTTAAGTTTTTGAGAACAAAGGATGAAACTCCAGATGTCATCATTAAACTTATTAAACAGCTACAGGTCCGACTTAACAAAACAGTTAGAATCATCCGATCAGACAATGGAACTGAGTTTGTTAATAAAGAACTCAATGAATTTTATGAAAGTATTGGAATCAGTCCTCAAAGAAGTGCTCCACGAACTCCTCAACAGAACGGTGTAGTTGAAAGACGAAATCGAACTCTTGTAGAAGCCGCAAGAACAATGCTGATTTACTCAAAAGTTCCAATGTTTCTATGGGCTGAAGCTATTGCCACTGCATGCTACACTCAAAATCGATCCCTAATCCACACATCTCATGGAAAGACTCCATATGAACTTGTCCACAATCGAAAACCTGATCTATCATACCTTCGTGTGTTTGGTGCTTTATGTTATCTAACCAATGACGGTCAAGATTTAGGTAAACTAAAAGCTAAAGCGGACATTGGAGTATTTGTAGGATATGCACCAAACAGAAAAGGTTACCGAATCTACAACAAGAGAACCCGAAATATCATGGAAACAATTCACGTTACGTTCGATGAGCTGACCGGTCAAATGGCTCCTGGACAATCCAGTTCTGGACCCGCACTTCAAAACAGTCCCATTGGTTCATCCCTTGTACCAAACTCCTCTCCAGCAACTCCATATGTACCTCCATCTGAAGATGATCTGAAGAAATTGTTTTATCCAATGTTTGATGAACATTATGAGCCAAATGTCAATGATCTGTCAACTCCAACAACAGAGACTGCTTCTAGCCCTGTCAATGAAGTTAACCCTTCAGTTTTGATGTCACTAAGTCAAGAAGCGCCTGCTACTGATCACTCTGTCTCATCAACAAACCTTCAATCATCAAGTGTACATCATGGAATTGTTTCTGGCACCCAGGATGAAGTTAATCCCTTTGCTACTCCCGAAGATGCTCCATTTGAAAATATATTTGCTCCTGAATCATCATCTGAACCATCTTCATCAGGAGACATCAACTCTGCTACTTCAGTTCCACAACAACAACCACATGAACACCTCAGAAAATGGACTCATGATCATCCATTGGACAACATCATTAGAAACCCTTCTCGTCCAGTATCCACTCGTAAACAACTTGCAACCGATGCCTTATGGTGCTTCTTCAATTCTGTACTCTCAAAAGTCGAACCAAAAGATGTTAAAACTGCAATGAATGATGACAGCTGGTTCAATGCCATGCAAGAAGAAATTCATAAGTTTGATTGGTTAGATGTATGGGAATTAGTACCTGCTCCTGATTGTGCTATGATCATTGCTCTAAAGTGGATATTCAAAGTAAAACTTGATGAGCATGGTGATGTTTTAAAGAACAAGGCTAGATTGGTTGCAAAAGGATACCGTCAAGAGGAGGGTATTGACTATGAAGAATCATTTGCTCCTGTTGCTCGTATCGAGGCAATCAGAATCTTCTTGGCTAATGCTGCTAGCAAGAATATGGTTGTATATCAGATGGATGTAAAAACCACCTTTCTAAATGGAGATTTGAAAGAGGTGGTTTACGTCAGCCAGCTAGAGGGTTTCGTGAATCCAGAGCATCCTACTCATGTCTATCGCTTGAAAAAGGCCCTTTACGGCTTGAAGCAAGCTCCTAGAGCATGGTATGATACGCTATCAAAGTTCCTTCTATCTTCTGGATTTAGCAAAGGAGCAGTTGATCCGACGTTGTTCACCAGGAAGTCAGGCAAACATTTAATTCACGTTCAAATATATGTTGATGATATTATCTTTGCCTCGACTGACCCCAATGAGTGTGACCGTTTTTCTAAAGAAATGGGTTCTAAATTTCAAATGTCAATGATGGGACAAATGTCATTTTTCTTGGGATTACAAATTTCACAAAGTCCCTGAGGCATTTTTATTAATCAGTATAAATATGCAAATGAGATTTTAAAGACATTTGGATTTGATTCTTGTGACCCTGTTGACACTCCCATGATTGAGCGTACTAAACTGGATGAGGACCACTCGGGGATCATGGTAGACCAAACGAAATATCGTAGCATGATTGGATCCCTGATGTACCTCACAGCTAGTAGACCAGACATCTTGTTCGATGTTTGCATGTGTGCTAGATACCAGGCTAAGCCTACCAAAAAGCACCTTGAAGCGGTTAAACGGGTCTTTCGGTATCTCCAAGGAACCATCAACATGGGACTTTGGTACCCGAAGGACACCGGTATGGCACTAACAGCCTATGCAGATGCTGATTTTGGGTGATAAGCTTGGAGGTACCCGAAGATACACGTCGAAGTACGTCTGGAGGTGCTCAGTTTTTGGGTGATAAGCTTGTGAGCTGGTCTTCAAAGAAGCAAATGAGTACTTCTATTTCCTCTACAGAGGCTGAATACATAGCCATGTCATCTTGTTGTGCTCAAATCCTATGGATGAGATCCCAATTATCTGACTATGGCTTTGAATTCAACAAAATCCCTCTGTACTGTGATAATAAAAGTGCTATTGCGCTCTCATGCAACAACGTACAACACTCAAGAGCAAAGCGTATAGACATTCGACATCATTTCATCAGGGAGCAAGTTGAAAACGGTGTGGTGGAACTATACTTTGTGAGGATTGAATACCAGTTAGCAGACATCTTCACCAAAGCTCTTCCTAGAGAACGTTTTGAGTTTATCCTTCCACGACTTGGTCTTAAGAGCCTACAACTGGAAACACTCAAACGTCTTCAAGAGGAAGAAGAGGAGTAAAAGGTTTTCCTTCATCTATCTCTTGTAATTATCTATTCGAAAAACAAAATACAAAATTACAAAACCTTCAAAAAGCAAATAGAAAAATAGAAAACTTTCAAAAAAAAAAAAAAAAATTTAAATCTTGAAAAATTTCCAAAAATATTATCTTTTTGTCATGTTTTTCTTGATTCGATATATATCTACGGTCTTTTTTTTGCTGTCAGTCAAAGAGTGACACGGGTCTTTAGATGTTGTTCGAATGTACATATTTTTCTTTATAAAATATATATATATATATATATATATATATATATTTTTGAGAGAAAGTGAAACAATGGTTTATTGTCATTTCAGGCAGTAACCCGCTCTTCAATGAAAGAACAGAACCATGCTTTATCTTGGTTTTCAAATCTCATGCTCTGATTCTATAACCATTTTCTTCTATCTAATGAAAACTAATTGATTTGAAAAATAACTCGGACTTTATTTTTGAAAATCATCTGGACTTAACATTTGTCAAAAACATCTATCTCTCAATCACCAACGTATGTCATTGATTGAGGGGGAGAATAATTTCAATTAAATCAAAAGGTTATTTGTCATACAATTGTTTTCAAAAAGATAATCATGCATGTTTAATCAATGGAGTTTAAAGTCTTAAAATTCGATCCTTATCAGTTAAAACGTTTTCATAATCAAGTCACAATTCTCCTTAAAAATCATTCAAAATCAATTTAAATCAACGGAGATCACAACTCTCAAATATTTTGATAATTATGATCGGGGGAGAATTTGTGATTCAAATTGAATTTAGACTGATAATTCGGTAAATGGTTTTATAAGGATGCACAAGCTCTCCCTCCCACATGTGCCAAACGATTTCAAATTTTCCATGCACATGTTGAAGGGGAGCATCTCTCTTAAACCACAAAGATTTGAAACGTGATCAATTTATTTCAATATGCAGTCTTTTCCTAATATGTGCACAACCTTTTCAAATATCTATGCACATATTGAGGGGGATCAACTATTTTGAAAACCACATTTTTATATAACTACTCTTAGATGTAAGCCAACCCCTCAAAGATGAAAGTAATTTCTATTACAAAATGATGCTTGATGCAAATGTTGAGGGGGAGCTCTATTTCTAAAATTATCAAAAACAATTCAGATACAAAATACTTTGATAATATATCACAAATATCTGGATTGATTTTCAAATGGTTTTCAATTGGTTCCAATGGCAGATGAACAATACCAAATAGACCGACTAAATTTACTTTATGTATGGTGATATAAGGATGATAAGGTTAGGTATTTGTTCCCATGATCCGCCAGAACTGGAGGGATCTACCCAGGGACAATCCACTAGATAGTGTAGAAGTCCTTAGGTATGATGAAAAAAGGAGAAAAATGAGAATATGGGAAGAGTGCGGACTGAGACGGAGCTAGTACTGGAATAAACCCAACAAGGTTCTAGTAATGAAGTCTCGGTAAGCACTGATGGGTTTGAAGAATGAAAAAGAAATGATTATGAAAAGGGTGAAAAGAAATAGCCCTCCAATTATTCAACTTTAGGGCAGAAATCGAGTTCAATTCATATACTACTGGTGGTTACCAAGGTAACATCGGTATTGAAGACAAGACGTCATGGACCCAGTGACGCACTGCACTTCAACTTTCCAAACCACTCAAGTTCCTCTTAAAAGGACTTGTTTCATTCTCACGGGGAACCGACATAATCTATCGACATTCTCTTAGAGATAGTTGGTATTGAAGAAGGAGACCCTCTCCCTAGTCTCCGGCATAGGAACCAAATATGCACAATTGAGTCTAGAGCCACGATATCATCAATAAATCTCATTAGGACACTTTCAATGAAGACTCTCTGTTTCACATAATGTTGAAAGAGAGATTATATCTTATGAGTCCTACGCATTATCCTTGTGGTATTGCCAGAACATCTAAGTGATATGCATACATATTCACAATGAAGATGGAAAGCCTTCTGGATCCAACATCAAACAAGCTCCTGGTGGGTGGCATATGAGATCTATCCGATAGATCAACCATGTGACAACTGAACAGAAACAATGGGGCGATTCAATCTTTTGAATCAATCCTGGTTCAGGTTATGGATTGACGGATACCTTTGAAAAACCAGTCGTTGTGCTTAAAAACTCTTTTCTTTAGCACATCGACTGTGTACAAATATTTCAAAATAAAAGGTGTTTATGATTGATAATTGATTTTCATTAAAACCTTCGTTGTATTGCAAAAACAACTTCTATTGAGCGATACACGATTGTTTTTCAAATCTCTTTTTATCAATCAGTGAATCTCAATTCGCTGGTTCACTCACTCCGTGTTGTCTTCTTTGAGACGTTCCGGTTTAAGAACGACTAGAGCAGCTGCGAAACCCAGTCAAGGAAATTCTTCGGAATTATACCTGATCACAGGCAGTACTTGTACTGATCAACGGGGAACCGTGGGCCGTGTACTCAATTCAACAAAAGTGATCAAAGACACTCTTGTGTACTTTATTGCTTACTGTTTTATGCAGGAACACCCAACGTTTGCAGCTGATCAGAATGGAGCGGTCAATTCATAGCCGCATGCTCACACAATACATCCATATCTAAAGAAATCATGATTAGTGCATCAATGACTCTGATATTTTCACTCCATGCTTCTGCTACGCTGCTACCAATATCATGAATCAACGAAAGCTTCCGCTATTCTGATGAAAATACATCATGATATAGAATGTGAGCATGTCGGTCCAAAAGTCACAACATCACATAATACCAACACCACAAAGGATGAGTCAAAGATTAATGCTTGTTGATGATCTCAAAGCTGGCTCAAAACTCAGTATCACGTGGATCAGTTAAAGACCTCCACTCAGATTATCCAAACATGCGATAATGAAGAATCAAAGACTACGAGCTACAGAACAAAGAACATGAACAAGAATCCAAGAACAATCTCAATGTAATATCTGTTTGTATTCTATGTAATTTGAGGTGACCTCCCTTAGGGGGAGATTGTTAGGATTTAGTAAATCCAGGTATTAAAGTGTCGGTCACTTCAAGTATTTGTAATCGTCAGAAAGCTCATAGTCGTAGTTATTTAATGTCAAGTAGTATTTAGTTAAGTAATACCGTGGAGGACGGACGGGTCTTTACCCACTGTATGCCTGATCCACCGCCCGTTAGGTGGCGTTTTGTGTAAAGACTATAAATACTCTCTACCTCCCAAGGTAGAGAGTTGGAGCTCATAATAAGATTTTTTTTTCTCTCACTAAAGTTCCAAAACCTCTAACTTTCTCTCTCTAGAAAATCATCTATACGCCTACTTTTGTTTGTGATATAATGTGTATGTGAAATCCAATATGTAACAAATCTAGCTTAAGTTAGCTCGTAGACATATTGTTTAGTATGGTATTTTTAGTTAGTTATTAGCGTAGCTTAGTCTAGATCAACACCGTGGAGGAAGGACGGGTCTTTACCCATTGTATGCCTGATCCACAGCCCGAAGGAGGGCGTGACTCTTTGTATAAATAGCCCTTTCCTCACAAGGGAGAGGGTTGGATGTTCATTTGGAATCTAACCTTCCATGTGTTTTCTCTCACTAGAACATCTCCTTTTCTCTCTCTAAAACTTATATACGCCTCACTTGTTTATGGTTTAGCGTGATTGTGACATCCAATATCTTACAATTGGTATCAAGAGCCAAGGTTTGATCACTCATCTTTCATGCTCTTTGCTTTGGTGGATTTCATAAGGTTTTTGAGGTTTTAAGTGATTAGGAGAGTTTGAATCATTTGGACAAATTCTAGTGTTAAAGTTTGAATTTTGCTTGTACTTTTGTGGTTAGCATCATCATATGTGTTTATGTTTTGAATTGGAAGGCTTAAATCATTGTGGTTTGGTCGCTTTTGATTGATTAAGTGGGTATTTGTGAAAAATGTACAAAGCGAGTTGAGTCTCGTAGTTGAGTTTCTTGGATGCGAGTTGCTTCTTCATTAGAAGCGAGTTGGTATAAGCGACTTAGCTACTTAGCGAGTTGACTATTTATGTGACTTGGGTTCTAAGCGAGTTGTTTCTTTAAGCGACTTGGCTATTAAGCGAGTTGTACTGCTAGCGAGTTATCTTAAGCGACTTGGTGGTTAAGCGAGTTGTCTCTGTATGCGACTTGGTTATTAAGCGAGTTGTTTCTTTAAGCGACTTGAGTTATTAAGCGACTTGTTTCTTTAAGCGAGTTGATTGTGTAGCGAGTTGATACTAAAGCGAGTTGGCTATTTAGCGACTTGTCTATTGAGACCTTTTACTTCATTTGGTTACGCTTTACGGTTGTTCTTTTGATTTTGTAAAATCCCGTGAAAGAATCTATTTCCCAGTTTAATCAAAGAATTTTAAAATCCCGTAAAGTCCGACATTCATGGCTTACTCCACTGATCCAATAATCTCTATTGTGCTCAAACTATATGACTCAGTGGACTGCAGACAAAGTATGTACTACTCAGAATGCTTTACCTTAACAGATTCAACCAATGATGATCTAAACCCTTCACACTTTGAGTCCAATCCAAATGAACCTCAGCAGCAATTACATATTGAATGCAGTATTGAACCCTATTTACTGCTTTACTCTCATATCTCACAAGTTTTATCCACGTCCATGGATCGAACATGTAGTGCTCTTTTCCGTCAGGACTTACCTACATTGAAGAGAACATTGTTGCTTGAATTAGAACAATTGAAGATCCAGCTCATCAAAGGGAAGATAATGAAGAATGATTCCATTGCTGCACTCTAGATGATTCACAACCAATTCCAACCATTCATCAATGAGGAATACTCCACAGACTTTGATCAACACTTGACGGGTATTTCCTTCAAAAAGCATACTGGAATGGAAATTCAGGAATTCATTAATACATTTATCCAACTCATGGATAATGTGGAGAAGTACATTGAGGAAGTTAGACTGAATGATGAAAAAGTAGATGAGTGTCAGGAGAAATTGAGAGATAGTTGTGATGAGTCGGGTATTGTATCAGTTGAAAAGTCGGGTGTTGCTGAATACAGAATATCTGAGACAACAATGAATGATGTAATCAGCTGCTCAGTTACTACGGTCACACAAGAAGTGGATGCTGTGATCAGTATGGTGAATGAATGTCAAGGACTAACAAGAGATTGTTGTGTTGAGATGGATGTAGCACCAGATGATGGATCAGTTGGTACTGAATACAGGGGCTCTGAGGAAGATAAGCTTGAAACAGCCAGTAGTTCAGTGACTCTTATTACATGTGATAAGGATGCAAGTGTCAGACCGATGGATGATCAGGTGTCATCTGATGAGCTACTCTTGAATGATCAACACAATGTATCTGGTAACGTAACCAAACCATTTGAATTTGTGGATAAACATGATTCTGATAAAATTGATATGGTTGAGACTGAGTCTGTATGTTTTAAAACTAATGATATGGTTTCAAAAAGGGCATTTGATGAACTTTCTTGAAAATATTCAATTCTTGAAAAACAGTGCATTTCCTTGGAAATTGCATTACAGCAAAAGGAAGAAAATTCTCTTGTTTCAAATGCATTCACAAATCCAGAATTCCGTGAATTTTTTGAAATTAATCAATTAAAAACACAGATTCTAGACAAAAACTCAACCATTTGTAATCTGAAAAAACAAATATCAAACATTTAAATGAACATGAATTCAGGTATAAACATTATAAACTATGAGGCTTGTGATGCAATTAAGTCTAGGAATGAGGAACTAGCCCTATGTGTTGCTAATTTGCTAAGAGAAAATGAATCCTTGAAGAAGAACTCTTTGGAGTGTAGGACCAAACAGATAGATAAAATCAACTCCATGACAGCTGACATAGATGCCCTCAAAACCTAAATTCAGGATAAGAGTTTCACTATCGTTGCTTTAAAAAATGAGCTTAGGAAAAATACGGGAAATAGAGAGAATACTAAGTTCGCAAAACCATCAACATTGGAGAAATCAACTGTTCATAATGCCACTAAACGCCCTGTAACTAGGCAGCCCAATGCATTTAAGACAGAAAGATTTAAATTATCAAAATCTAAGCTTGCCTCCCAAGTTGATAAAAATATAGTTTTGTTGAAACCAGTCACTTCGCTAATTCATTCCAACTTGAGGAATGACAATTCCCAGCTGAAAGCTCAGAAATCTAAGATCAGGAATTTAAGGAGTCAAATGACAGACCAATCCCCTAAGAAGCAAATTAAATGCAAAAGGACTAATGCTCAGAACACGAATCTAGCCTCATCCAACGTTGATAGCAGTTGTTTTAAGTGGATTCCTACTGGTAGACTCTTTAAGTTTACGGGTTCCAAATGGACTTACTCACCTAGAAGTTGTCTTAGGTGGTTCCCCACAAGAAAAATATTCAAGAATGTTGACCTTAACGGGATGTCCATTAATGATACTCCTAGACCTGACTGTAATACATCAAAAATTGAGGATATACCTGTCACTAACTCACCTATCTGCAATACTACATGTGCTATTAGTGCAAAGTGTCCTCAATCTTTTTCAGGTATAATTCTCAATTCATTCATGAACATCATGACTTGGTTTCCATCAGAACTGAAGAATGCTCACTCTGGAATTGTAGCTTGTCAGAATTGATGTACCTCGTACTCTGACTCCTGATCCCCTCTTTTCAGGACTCGTACTTATTAAGTCTCTTGTAAAATAAAATAAATAAAAAATCTACAAATTTTAAAAATATATATATTCAATTTTTTTTACACAATCTTTTTTATATAAAAATTTTATATTATTATTTCACTCCTTTTTTCTCAAGTTTTTGTCATCGATAACATCTACGGTCCTAGAAATGTCATTCAACAATGACATGGGATTTTAGATGAAGTTCGAACAGAGCCGTTATAACCTTTTATTTTATTCATTTTTACAATCTCATACTTTAGCTGTCAAAATCTCATGATACTATGTCAATCAATGATTACTCTCTATCTCGTATCATTGATTGAGGGGGAGAATTGTGCACCTACAGTTGATTCAGTACATTGCTTGATTAATCATCTGCATTCTTATTTGTGTGCTTTGACTGTTGCATGCTATGTGGTGTTAATTTATGATTCTTGGTATGATAAAAGGTGGTTTGCTATGTGAAGATATTTTTGTCATGTCGTTATATTATGCGAGTTGCTATGTTTTATCTGTGTGCGAGTTGCTACGCTTTGTATAGGGACTAAAAGTGTCAACCCACTATATCTATGTAACTGGTATGCGAGTTGCTTTGCTAAGTAGAGGGACTAAAAGTGTCAACTCGCTATAATCGTTTACCTAAGTATGCGGGTTGGGTGTCTTGGTCAAATCATTATCTTTCTTGGTCAAAACTCGGATCTCGCTAAAAATATTCTCTCTCAACTCTCTTCTAAGCTAGTTATCAATTGGTGATTGTGTGGTAGGTCATTATTGCTATCTGATCATGTTTATCTTACCGTTTTGAAATGATTTGTACTTAAACCACCTCTTATCTTAAACCCCCTGCAGATCTTGTCCCCTCGTTCTCATCTCGATCCAATATTTGGACGCTAGGTTTGTAAGTTTTTGATAAATTGATGTTGAAAGTAGTCTTAGATGTATTCGTTTAAGTTATGACATGTTTTGTTATGTCTGCTCGATCTTTTTGTTTATTTTGGATTATGCGTGTTGTGGGTGACTAATGGTTAGGGTAAAAAATTACTATTGGATTTGATTGGGTTGTTGGCATTGTCCTCTACATGTTTGTGATCTTTTCTGAGTATATATATTCATGAGTTTGAGTGTTTAATTGGGTTGTTCATGGAAAGTTTCTATTAGCGAGTTGACTAAGAGTTTCTTATATGCGTGTTGCCCTGATGAAACATTGAAGGTGTGCTTAAATGCAAGTTGCTTTTGATTATCATTGAAAGCGAGTTGCTATATGCAAGTTGCATTGTTATGTATGCGTGTTGCCTGTCGCCTATGCGATATGTCCAGATTCAACGTATCCTATGCGAGTTGACTATGCGTGTTATCTATCATCATATGCGAGTTGCCATATGCGACTTGCTCCATGTCTATAATGTATGCGAGTTAGCATATATTTTTTGACCAACCACTGTTTGACTAAAGTGTGTTGATACATGCGAGTTGCCATATGCGACTTGCTTCATACGTTGTAATGTATGCGAGTTATCACTCACCTTATACTATGCGAGTTACTCTTTAACCAAAGAGAGTTGTTGAATGCGAGTTGCCATATGCGACTTACCTCATATGTCTTGTAGTATGCATGTTGATTACCAACTATTACTTATGCTTGGTGTGTTATGCGAGTTGCTCAAATTGTTGTTCCAAAGCAAGTTGCAGTGTGTGATTTAACATATATCTTTGTCAATATTGCTTTTGGTATTATCTATTTTGATGTACCTCTCCCAAATATTATCCTACACCCATAAGTTTCTGCATACTGATTACATTTTACTGAGTGTTGCATCCTATGTCTCCATATATCTCATATCCTTCCTTCTGAAGCTCAAAATGTTGGGTTATAAATTGGTCATAATGTGTATCAGTGTCTTAACCTAACTATTTTCCTGGATATGGTTTGTCTTGTATGTGTAACTATCAGATCTCAATGGCTGACATCACATCCTCTGAGGTTCCTACTGCCTCTGCACCAACTGTCACTCTGACTGATGAAGAGTTACTTCCTCGTGCGGAATGGGTGTCAATTGCTAAGAGCAACTGCTTCTTAGATGTAGATAGAGGGCAACACAATCCAACTTACCGTCTGGCTGTCGACATCTTGAAGGATACCAACTTCTTTAATGCCCTAACCAAGCGTTGCACTATCCCATCCATCTATCTTCAGCAGTTCTGGAAAACAGTTACTTAGGATAAGTTATCTGCGGCATACTCGTGTAAGCTCGAAGACAAATGGTATGACATCTCGGTTGACACACTCAGGGATGCTCTTCAGATCACACCAAGAAACCCTTCCAACAAATTCATCACTCCACCTTCCATTCATGATATCTTAATCTTTGTCGCCGAATTGGGATACCCGGAAAGAATAACCAAGATTTCATCACTCATCAATGCGGAGATATATCAACCATGGAGATCAATAGTCACAATTCTCAATCTATGCCTAACCGGTAAAACATCAGGGACAGACAGAGTTCGAGCTCCCATTATGCAGATACTGTGGGGAATAGTCAAAGGGAAAAATATTGATTTCGCTGAACTTATCTGGGAAGAATTCATCTTGTCTTTGGACACATTTATCTCTGATAGAATTAACTCTGAGAATAAAGTCAAAGGAAGAAAAAGTCTTGGTAAAAGAGTGATTCCCAGCAGATTCTCAAAACTCATTATCCATCATCTGCTACAAACTCATCGGATCAACTCACGTAGCGAGTCTGCCCTGCATGAAGCCAGTGATGAATTCGTTCTTGGCAACATTAAATATATTGCTAGAGGACATGACAAGGAGATTTTTGGTATGCCAGTTCCTGAAGCTTTGCTTAATGATAGAATCAAGAATGCTGATTACTTCAAGAGTTATGTAAAGAAAGCCTCCGCCACAACTGCTGACATCCCTAAGTCCACTTCCACACAATCAAAATCTAAACAATCAGGAACCACATACTCAAGTCTTCCCAAGAAAAACAAGAGACCTGATAGCTCTGTATCTAATGTCTCTCCTTCACAAAAGCAAAAGAGGAGAAAAAGAGACGCTCGTAAGGGTAATGATGAGGGAACTAAGGTTCCAGGAAGAGAGACAAAGTTGATTGATGAAGATGAAGTTGCATTCCAACAAGGAATTCAGAAAAGCCTTGACAGTTTGAACGAGTCTCAAAGACCACCAGTGGGAGGAGTCACGATAAGAGAGCCTGAGTCAGCACCTCGACAAATCAATCCTGTCACACAAGACAAAGGTAAAGGAATTGTTGGAAGAGAAGCAGAACAAGCTGCACACATGCTACTGAATATCTCTTCACCACCTCCCGAAACAACGACCCAGTTTATCCTCAAGAAAAGAGATGTTGTATCATCCTCTACACAAGAGCAATCTAGGATGGACACTGATGTGGCAGAAAGATCGGTTGAATCCCCTATGTCCAGTGATGCACAGGAAGAAAATCAGGAGACTCCTTTTACTGCAGAGATCCCAGTGCTTGAAACAGTAAGTGATAAAAATTATCTATTAAAAGACCCACAGGAGAACCTTGAGCCTGGATCTGAAGTACATAAGCGTCTTGAAGAAACAAACATGTCTACAGGATCCCTTTCCTCACTTAAAAATCTTGATGCTGATCTCACATACGGTGACCAATTCTTAAAGGACGGTCCCTCTGACATCGAATCAGACAAGCCAAAAAATGAAAAGGAAGAAGTTCAGTCCATGTTCTCGGTCACTATTCAATAAGACTCTTCAACTATTCCTCCGGTGTCAGCTCCAATGTTCTCCATTGCTGTCACATCCCCTTCAATCACACCGACACTCGAACCTGCTATGACTACTGCACTTCCACCTCCCAATCCCGCTAATGATCCACTACAAGTTGTCATGATCAGTGATCCTGTCACTCCACCTGCCTCACCACCTCATGCCTCACCTACTCCTGTTAAAACAACTGAGGAATTGCTTGAAGAGGCCATGTTACGCATTGCAACTATTGAGAAACATTTTCCTATAGATGTCAACAATCTTGATAGTCATGTCAAGAAACTAGAGAATCTTAATCTCGATGAAGTCGTAACAAAGGCAATAGAAGCAGATATTAAAGATGCGGTTGAATGGACAATGAAGGCTCCATTACTTCAGCGATTTAAAGATTTGCCGATCTCTGACATGAGATCAGCTCTCTCAGAAAGAATGTATGAGGCAGGAGAGCACTTGCACAGTACACATAAGAAATTATACGAGGCTCTCGAGGAATCTATGAGGCACGATGATTATGAGCAGTTTGTAGTCGATGTTCGTGAAAGGGAGGCTAAGAAGAAAAGAAGATCAGTTCTGATGGATTCAAAAGATATGTTTGGAGGTCCAAAGTCACCACCACCTCCTACTGGTGGTGCTGGCACATCAGGAGTTGGAGGATCTTCTGGAACAACCACTTCTCACAAAGCAAGCCCACCTTCACCACCACCAACAACTCAGAAACAAACCAGAACTTCAAGTGGTCAAAGATCTCAAAAGATGTCTACTGCAAGGACCTCCGTCGACTCCCGGTTTACACCAACCATCCCCACTATTCCAGAAGAGCAAATAATAAATGAAGAATCTTTCGTTGCTCAAGAGTCTGAATCAGAAGATGATGACGCTTCTACCAAGCACATCCCCAATGTTACAGAAGAAGAAGATTGGTTGGATTCTTATATTGAGGGAAAACGTATCAAAACGTCTAGAGCTACACCTTCAAAGGATGTTACTCAAAGTTGGCTTACCCAAGATAAACCTCAAACTCCTGAACCTTCATGGTTCATTCCCGAGTCTGATTCAACTAACCCAGAAAATAATTGGGCCTCAACTATTATTTCCAACTATGAAGCACCAGCAGAAGATTCTTTTCTTCACTTCACAGGGGATATGGGAAGCCTTATAAAGTGGTTTTGTAAGAAGAAGGAAATTACATCAATCACTCCTAAAGATCTTGAAGGCCCAGCATTTGAAATATTTAAAGTCTTCCACTCGGATGTTAATCAGCTTCAATATCATATGGAGGAATGCTATAGAATGCTGAATGATCAAGTCAGTGAGCAGATCAATAGGGTTGATGTGAAAAACCCTCTTCCTCTCGGCGGTGAACCTGGATATATGACCATTCAGTCAAAGTTCTTCTTCAACCATGATCTGGACTATCTATGTGGCCACACTTCTGAAAGAAGACCAGCTTTATCGATTTCGAAGATGAAAGCTGCTACCTACACTGATCAAGGTCTCGAACAGATGGTTCCGGATCAATTCTAGTCTGACAAAGAACATGTATATGGCATCGAGGCCTCATATGGTATTTCTCAATGGTGGTTCAAAAAGAAGAAATTCTACATTGAGAGACATGGAGCTGACAAAAGACGCAAAGGTGTTAGATCCAAGCTACGAATTCTAAGTGTTGTCAGTGTAGAGATCTTCCCAATCTATGGCTATGATTACCTTAAGAAGATCATTCTCAGAAGAGCAGACCAGAAAGATCATGTGATTGAAGAGAACGACTTCAAACACTTGATGCCAAATGATTTTGAAGATCTCTACCTTCTGAACCTACAAGGACACCTTAACCATCTTTCGGTTCGTGAGAAGAAGGCTCTCTCGGCTGCTGTCAACCTTTGGATCAGGGGCTTAGTCATTCGTAAAAGGGTTGAGGATTTTCAGCTAGGAATGGAAAGCTACCAGACTAGGGTCAACCTTACAAGCCCACAATGGGATACCTCAGGACATGAATTCCGTCACGAATATAGAGTTCTGGACACTCCTAGAGCCGTCCACTTCACCGACAGATACGGGATACGCATGCTAATGAGACTGTGCGAGCTCTACAAATTCAGTGATGGCACTCTCAAAATGGTCGAAGAAGAATTAAAATCTAGAGTGAAAGAAATCAGAACTGATCTAAAGCCGTGGAACAAAACAAAATTCTGGTCTGATGAGGATTTGAAGAGGTGTGAAGATTTCATTGCTACAATCAGGCGAAGACTTAAGACTCGAATGATCTGCCGCAACCTTTAAAGCTTTGTGGGTGGTAGACTTCATGAAGGTCACTACATGCTGCTTCAAAGAACTGAATGAAGACTTCTTCTGGAAGTAGTTTTTGTTTTGTACTTTTTATGTGTAAAATGTGGTGTATGAACTATGAACAACTATAATGTATGTAATAGTGTTAGGTTATATATTGAGGTTTCCCTTTGTGTCTAAAAAGGGAACCTCAGTGTTGTCCACTTCAGATCATATAAAACCGGACACATTTTTCTCCAACAAATGTTTTGTTTCATACATATTTAAATCACTTGAGATCCAAAATCTCAAAGGATTTTATATTTTTGATCGGGGGAGAAAATGTGATATAAATATGAAAGATGATAAAAGATGACCATTTTTGTCTCAAAGTGCATACTGCTCTCTAACATGTGCTAAACTATTTTCAAATCTCGAAGCATATATTAAGGGGGAGCATTTCAAAACAAATTCAAATTCAAATCTTCAAGGTACAGAGATTTCCAGGTTTTTATATAAGGTACCTTGATTGTGTGTTAAATGGTTTCTAAATGTTTGGTAATCATGGTAGTACTTCAAAGAACTCTTTCCTCTATGTGATAAAATGATTTCAAATATTCTACGCACATATTGAGGGGGAGAATTTACCAAGAAAATCAAATGGCTTTTTCTATGAAAATAGTGATCAAATAAAATATTTCAAAGTCCTCTTGCCTCCATGTGCTAAACAATTTCTAAATCATATGCACATGTTGAGGGGGAGGTTTTCTAAATGATCAAAACTATTAAGGTACAAAATGCTTTGATCTCGTATCACAAGTACCTTGATTGTTTCTCCAAATGATTTTTCAATTGGTTTCAAGGAAGAATGAACTGTACCAAAGACCGACCAAATTTACTTTATGTATGGTGATATAAGGATGATAAGGTTAGGTATTTGTTCCCATGATCCGCCAGAACCGGAGGGATCTACCTAGGGACAATCCACTAGATAGTGTAGAAGCCCTTAGGTTTGATGAAAAAAGGAGAAAAGTAAGATATGGGAAGAGTGCGGACTGAGACTGAGCTAGTACTGGAATAAACCCAACAAGGTTCTAGTTATGAAGTCTTGGTAAGCACTGAAGGGGTTGAAGAATGAAAAAGAAATGAAATGAGAAAAAGGGTGAAAAGAATTTGCCCTCCATTAATTCAACCTTAGGGCAGATACCGGGTTCAATTCATATGCTACTGGTGTTTACAAAGGTAACACTGGTATTGAAGACAAGACGTCATGGACCCAGTGACGCACTGCACTACAACTTCCCAAACCACTCAAGTTCCTCTTAAAAGGTCTTCTTTCATTCTCACGGGGAACCGACATTATCTATCGACTTTCTCTTAGAGTTTGTTGATATTGAAGAAGGAGACCATCTCCCTAGTCTCCGGCTTAGGAACCAAATGTGCACAATTGAGTCTAGAGCCACGAGATCATCAAATAAATCTCTTTAGGACACGGTCATTGAAGACTCTCTGTTTCACACAATTTGGAAAGAGAGATTATATCTTATGAGTCCTACGCATTATCCTTGTGGTATTGCCAGAACATCTGAGTGATATGCTAACATATTCACAATGAAGATGGAAAGCCTTCTGGAGCCAACATCAAACAAGGTCCTGGTGGGTGGCATGTGAGATCTATCCAATAGATCAACATTGTGACAACTGAACAGAAACAATGGGGTGAGTCATAATCATTATTCAATCCTGGTTCAGGTTATGGATTGACGGATACCTTTGAAAAACCGGTCGTTGTGCTCACAAATTATTTTCTTTAGCACATCGACTGTGTACTAATATTTCAAAATAAAAGGTGTTTATGATTGATAATTGATTTTCATTAAAACCTTCGTTGTATTGCAAAAACAATTTATATTGTGTGGTACACGATTGTTTTTCAAATCTCCTTTCATCAATCAGTGAATCTCAATTCGCTGGTTCACTCACTCCGCGTTGTCTTCTTTAAGACGTTCTGGTTTAAGAACAGCTAGAGCAGCTGCGAAACCCTGTCAAGGAAATTCTTCAGAATTATACCTGATCATAGGCAGTATTTGTACTGATCAACGGGGAACCGTGGGCCGTGTACCTCAATTCAACGAAAGTGATCAAAGACACTTTCGTGCACTTTATTGATAACTGTTGTATGCAGGTACGCCCGACGTTTGTAGTTGATCAGAATGATGCGGTCAATCCATAGCCGCATGCTCACACAACATATTCACTTCTAAAGAAATCATGATTAATGCATCAATGACTCTGATATTTTCACCACATGCTTCTGCTACGCTGCTGCCAATATCATAAATCAACGAAAGCTTTCGCTACTCTGATAAAAAGAAATCATGATCCAGAATGTGAGCATGTCGGTCCAATTGTCACAAAAACATATGCTGGCAAAACAACAATGGGTGATACTGAGATTAGTTGTGGCTGATGATCTCTATTAAAGCTCAAAGGTCATCAAATTGGATCAGCTCTGTAACCTCCACGAAAGATAATTTGTAGTTGTACAATGATGAAATCACCACGGAAGCACAATGTTTGATTACTTTGAAGTATTAAAGTCTACGAGCTCAAGACTGATGAATTAATAGACTGCTAGGATGCAAATTGTAATTCATGGGGTGACCTCCCTTAGGGGGAGATTGTTAGGAATTGGAAATTCTATAGTGAAGTATCGGTCACCCCTAATGTAATCTAGCTTAAGTTAGCTCGTTGACATATTGTTTAGTATGGTATTATTAGTTAGTTATTAGCGTAGCTTAGTCTAGTGCAACACCGTGGAGGAAGGACGGGTCTTTACCCATTATATGCCTGATCCACAGCCCGAAGGAGGGCATGACTCTTTGTATAAATAGCCCTCTCCTCACAAGGGAGAGGGTTGGATGTTCATTTGGAATCTAACCTTCCATGTGTTTTCTCTCACTAGAACATCTCCCTTTCTCTCTCTAAAACTTATATACGCCTCACTTGTTTATGGTTTAGTGTGTTTGTGAAATCCAATATCTTACATGCAGATATCATGGTTTATAAGAATGTTCCCGATCCGGATCCCACAAAAGCAGATGATTAGATGCCGAAAGGAAATGGTAACTATATCTTGGGTCTACAAAAGAAGAAACGGAGCTTAAATAGATCTCTCTATGGATAGTTGGCACGATAGATGCAACTTCAGAGGTCTCACTGCATTTGCAGTTTGTTTTCTTTCATCTTCTCAGCAACAACAGAAGCAACTTGTTACTCTTAACCACCTAACGTATCTTTGTGCAGGTTAAGTAGTGGATGATACTATTTTCTTAAAACAATTTTGAAAATATTGTTTTGAAAATGGAAAAATATTGTTTTTGAAAATAAATTGAACTCAAATTTTGGAAATCAACCGGACTTCATTTTAAACTAAAGTCACTCAATCAACGACTAATGTCATGGATTGAGGGGGAGAGTGATTTCAAATTAAATATTTTCAAACGATATTTCATCTATCAAGTCCGTTTGTACAAAATAAGTGGTGATCTAAAGATTTAATGTTATGCATGGTATGATTTTCTTTAAAACTCAAAGATCTTTTAAAATGAAATTTTTTCTGTTCTTGTTTGATTGTGAAATTGTTTATTTTACCTTAAGATCTCTTAAAATAATCATACCTGACACTAACAATCTTTAATGTCTAAATCTGTTCGTTATCTGTCAATTTCAAAATTAAATTATGCCACGTCTTTCCCCAATTTTTTTCTAAATGATTTAAATCCATTGGGATCACAAATCTCAAATGGTTTGAAATTTTTGATCGGGGGAGAGATCGTGATTTAAATCTCAAATCTATTTTAAAGGAATTGGTTTTAGTCCTTAAAGGCATTCCTGCCTCCATGTGCCAAACGATTTCATATACATGATGCACATGATTGAGGAGGAGCATTTATCCAAAAACAAGATGAGTATTTAAACCAGGCCACAAGTTCTCCGATGTTTTCTAAACCTAATTAAATCACTTGAGATCCAAAATCTCAAATGGTTTGATATTTTTGATCGAGGGAGAATTTGTGATTTAATATGAAATTTGATAAATGGTGATCATTTTGATTCAATGTGGATGCTCTCTCTAATATGTGCTAAACTCTTTCATATATTGATGCACATATTGAGGGGGAGCGAATGGTTTCTTAATGGCTTGTGTGATCGTGAAAGTACTTCAAAGAACTCCTCCCTCTATGTGTTAAATGAACAACAAACTCACATATTGAGGGGGAGAATTTACCAAGAAAATCAAATGGCTTTTTCTATGAAAATCGTGATCAAGAAATTATTTCAAAGAACTCTTGCCTCCATGTGCTAAACAACTTCAAAATCATGTGCACATGTTGAGGGGGAGTGATTCGATAAAAATCAATAATAGAGAAGTGTAGTATTACGGGGTAACTCAAACATGTTAGGTTTGAGCACCGAGATCGTTCCGAACGAGGGTTGAATGGAATTTCCAACTCACGTCGCGATTATCGGGATTTGAATGTGTTAAAAAGGATTTTGAGGATTTCTAAACTACGGAGCAAGCAATAATAATAAAAGGCATATAAATCTACTAATCCTAAGGTGCAAACAAGTAATCTCAATTAAGTACGTAAATAGAACTAAAGACGCAAATTACTTTATGCCAAAAAAAACGTATTCTAAAATGCAAATTAATCTATTTTAACCCCTAAAAGTGATCTAATATTTCTACAACAAAAAATGTGATTTAAAAATTATCTAAAATTTAAAACTATATTGGGTTTTTTTTTTTTTTTTTTTTTTTTTTTAAATAAAACTTTTATAAAACTAAATAAGCATAAAAATTACAAGAGTTTGGGTACAAAAATAAATAAAAGAGGTGATTAAAATGAGGTGAGGGAGGTGGGTTTTTATAAACCCACAAGTTACACTTTGGCCCCTACTAGGGTTTTACAAATTTTCATTAAAGACCCTAAACTATTTAGATCTTGGCATAAAAATCCCCTCACAAAACTTGTCCTCCAAGTTGAAATTACAAAAGTTAAGGCATAGCAGATGGATTTCCACTTGTGATTGGTTGGGCTACGTTTGGATCTCGTGGCTGTTGGGCTTGTGGCAGCAGCTTGGCGCAGCTGGGCTTGGGGGATAGGAATGCACTTGGGCTTCATGGAGCAGCAGGGCTTGAACATCATGGGCTTCACAATTAAGTGATGTAAAAAATTATCCAACCATTTTGTCATTAGTGGGATTAGAACCCTTGACCTCTTGCTTGACAAACATGTCCCCACCCACTAGACCAAAAGTCTTTTTGTGTTTAATGTTGCATTTAATTTCCATTTAAGCTCCTTTTTTCTGCTAATTCCTTTTTCCTTCCTTTTAAGCATCTTAATTAATTGCAACCTTCGTTCGGGCTTCGTTTAGTCTTTAAATTTTTCTTTTCTTTCCTCGATGCTCTAAATAAAATTATCATTGGTCCTGTAACTTCGTGCTCCTTCCATTCTCGTGCTCGTTTTTTGTCCATTTGTCTTCTTTTTGTCCATTTTACAATATCCGTTACCTGCACATACATAAACACAAAAACACAAATATTTATGGCTTTAGGGGTTAGTTTTTTGTCTTTTTGGTCCGGTTTTGATCAATAAAAGGTATATGTTTTTACATATACCAAAATACCCCAGACGAGAAGATTGTCGTGTCCTCACGCAATGTAATCAATTCACGCTTCTAAAAACAAAAATTTCAATCTCTTTCTACTAAACCTATGAAAAGTAGCAAAGATTCCTCAAAAGAGATTAAGAAACCCTTATTTCTAAAAACGCCCCGTTTACCTTTTAATTCACATATAGATATTACGGTTAATCACATTCCGATTATGAGTGACGGTTTGTTGAACTTTCATGTCGATCAATAACTCCAACATTTTTCAATCAACACTTTAGGATCACTGAGTAGGAAACACAACACAGCGTGAAGTGACCATACGGATAGAATACATCGTCCCTGATTTTTCACAAGTCCCCAAACTAAGCGTAAAATCGAAATCATTGTTAAATATGACTTTAGATGCTAACACTACCCATGGAAGTTACTTGTGTAATTACCTTTTGCTCCCATTTTCCTATTTTCCTCTAGATTTTTTATTTTTGTGAGAAATGAATTTCTTCAAATTTCTCGTTTCGATAATTTTTATTCCGATAAAGATACAAAGCTAAGTCGCTAATTAGTTATCCATCTTCTCTCAAGAACCATTGTCTCAAAAATGAGGTCCACATCAAGGAATTTTTATTCACTTATATTTTTGACTTTTTCATCATTTTTTTTCATCATTTTTTTTTTGCACTTATACTTTTACTTATATGAGCTATGAACTACGGAGCTTCACGGGGTAATTCCAAGACCTTACACTTTTCAGAATAAAGGATCCAAGGGCCGTTACGACGGAGAGTTCCAAGACTCTAGGCTTCATGAAATGAGGCTCCCAGTGGGTTAGACCAAGAACCTCACCCAATCCCGGCTAGAGGTCCAAGGGCCGGCGTAAGAGGGTAGCCAAGACCTAAACGCTTACTTTTGAAATAAGGATCCAAGGGTCCGATCTCGAACCGCAGCTCATAACTTTATTTATTACTTATTACGAGTCCTTGGTGTGTACCCAATTTTTAAAACAAAGATTCTTTTAAGAAGATAAATACTAACTATCGTCAAAAACTCAACATCTCTAATTATTTATTAGACAGATATGGGGTGAAACAATTTTGTGGGAACAAAAAGCCATAAGTACCTTCGATGGGCTCTAAAGAGAACCAACTACTCCACGCTTAGCATCTAAACTCATAAGTAATTCTATCATTCCTCGATCTCCGCAAATTTAAAATCCCAAATAATGAGATCCGCGGATGCTTAGCCGATAATTAAATTATCTATGGTTAAGGGAACAAGCTAGGGCTCAACACGCCCTGTCAAGTCAGAATTCTATTCCTACCCTCACCAGCGGAAAGTCAACAAGGTGTCAAAACATATATATTAATTTAGCAAATGCTTCGTCTAATGAAATCAAGTTATGCATATTTAAAGTCACTCAGGGAAACTTGAAATTTCTTGGCCTTGTGAGCTAGAATTCGCATTTTATAGCTTCTTGTCTAAGAGACTAGCAAACTTTTCAATCAAAAAGACTTAACAAAAGCTTCAAAAATTTTTAAATTTTCTCATTATTTTTGCACAATTTTTAACTTTTTTAAAGGAAAAACGGAGTTGCACGAGTACACGGCAAAGTGCTAGGCAAAAATCTAATCGAAAGATTACCCACCCCAGACTAAAACGAAACATTGACCTCAATGTTTAAAGGTACGGGTTCTCAACGCAAATCTAAAGCCATTGGTTAGTTATGCTAATAGATAAACGATAATCGATAAAGATTTTGGATATCGGATTTCCATAAGAGCGTCGAAACATGAAACTCGAGTGGAGAAAAGACAAAACTTCGAGCACAAGAGTCTTCATATATCGAGGAAAATCCTGGACATAAACAACAACAACACGAAACACGAGAAATGGAAGAGGCGAACCTCCTCACGTCACTTATTAGAAAACATAAATAAGATAAAAGGATAAGCATGGGGTGCCTCCCACGAAGCGCTACTGTTTTTGTTAAACGAGTCGCTAGCCTGACTCGTCCCCGAATTCATTTGTCCTTGGGGAAGAAATCGGTAGAGATACCAGGGTCGAAAATGGTGTCCTCACTCCGGAGGGAAAGATAATGGGTGGGTTGGGAGGGAAAGAAAATGTCGGGCTCAAGCACATAAGGGATAACTTATCCCGAACTCACAAAAGGTATATCAAGAAAGAGTGATCCATCATCCGACGGTTTAGCGGGCGGACGAAGGGATGACGGATCACAGAGAAACAACTCCATAGAAGAAGGGAGTCCATGGTAAAGAGAGGTGTTTCTTAAAGGCTCAAACATGAAGGCATCCAAGAGAGGATCCTTTTTCCGGAAAACTTTTGTTTTATGAATGTCTTCTCCGATGAGTATCCCAGGGTTAAAAATCTTGTCCTCAGAAAGGAACGAAATCAAAGTATCATCTACGTGAAAATCCTCACGAGAAGAGGAATCACTCTCGGATAAAAAATAGTGTGGGACCTCATTATCAATAAGCTCATCAGTCGAAATCTTCACTTCTTTATCTTTCTTCGGGTAGAATGGATCATCATATTCATTTTCTACATTCTCGGAAAGAATCGAGTCGGTGGGAACAAGTTCATCGGCGAACTCCTCAAGAAATGAATCGATATAAGAAGATATAAGGGACGGCTCAACTTTTTCAAAATCATCCGGAGGGATATAAGAGTCACCATAAAGCATTTTTTCAATCAAACGAATATCTTCCTCGATGTTAATTTCGGCATAATCAATTTCCGGTGAAACTGAATCGGAATTCAAATAAGCCTCAATTTCTTCCATGATAGAATCATCAGTGCGAGACGGTTTGGGTTCAAAAACATCATCCGGAGGAGAGTAAGAAGACGGTTCATTATATATCAATTTTTCAAGTAAAAGGATGTCCCCCTCCGGGTCAAAAGTAGCATCATCAATCTCAACGGGAATCGAGTCATCGTTAATATAAGCATCAATCTCTTCCCAAATGGAGTCACTTTCCGTAGTGAGAGACGGGGAAGAGTTAGAAAGTTCCAAAATTTTAGAGGAAGGAGTGGGATTGCCACTCAAAGAAAACTCGACGTTCTTAAGTTCAACACAACAAACAGAAAGCGGAGGTGGGACAAGTGGTGTGCTCTTAGAGCTAGCATTTTCCACTACAACCGTTGTAGTCTCCTTTTCTAATTTCTTCCTTTGCTCAGCACGTATCATCGATAAACTCTTAACCGTAAAACGTGAAAGACTCGGATCAATTCTCGATGTCTTAGGCCCAACTTTTTGAACCACCGGAGGTTGGACGTTTTTGGTACTTTCGTTATTAGTAGGAATTCCCGGGTCCTTTGTCACCTCGGTGTCATTAATTTTGGCCACATCATATTGGTAGGTTAAAGATTTAAAAGTATGGTTAACGTTAAACGTGACGGCTTCTTTTCCAACTCTTAAAGTGATCTCTCCTTCATATACATCAATCAACGCATGGCCCGTCCTTAAGAAGCATCTTCCGAGAATAAGGGGTACTCGAGGGTCGGCATCAAAATCAACGACAACAAAATCCATGGGGAAATCGAACGTCCCCACTTTAACAAAAACATCCTCGGCTATACCGATTGGTTTTGTCGTAGTACGGTCGGCTAGCTCGAGGGTCATACACGTCGGGGTAAGTGGGGGTAATGAAAGCTTTTCTTAAATTGATTTCGGCATCAAATTGATACTCGCGCCAAGATCGGCCAAGGCGGAGCACTGAATAATTCCTTGAAAATCGCACGGAATGAGGAACTTGCCGGGGTCACCTAACTTTTCGGGAAGTTTCTTGAGAATAACCGCCGAACAATTCTCATTCAAAGACGTTTTTGCCAAATCCACAATTTTCTCTTTGTTACTTAACAATCCTTTTAGTGTCGAAACAAACTTAGGCATGAGAAGAAGAGCATCCGCGAAGCTAATTTCGAAGTGAAGATCTTGAAATATTTGAAAGAATTTTTCCATTTGAAGATTTGCTTGTTCGCATTGCTTTTGATCATTCATCCTTGACGGGTACGGAAGTGTTGTTTTTAGGTTAGTCTTTTCAGCACTAACCGGAGCATCCTTAGGCTTAGACGTCGGGACAACCGTGGGTTGGACATTCTCGGTACTCCCCTTATTAGTAGGAAGCACCGGGTCCTTTGTCACCCCGGTCTCACGGTCTACCACACGAGACGGAGAAGAAGAAATAGTGGTAGGAGCCGTGGGTCCATCGTAAGCAACACCACTTCGGGTAGTGATCGCTTTCATGTCACCTCTCGGGTTGGGAATCGTATTGCTTGGAAGAGAACCGGAACCCGAGGGTTGAGAATAATAAGTAGAAGGTTGATTGGCTTGAAAGAAACTAGCCATCATATTCCTCATTTCACTCATCTGCTTGTTACTCGTAGCTTCCATTTCCTTTTTGAAATCATTCCTCATACTTGTGATTTGAGTTTGCAAACTTTTAATGGTGTTATCGGAATTCTTCATGTAAGTTAGAAACTCGTTATTCGGAGCAGCTTGATGAGGTGGTTGATATTGTTGTTGAGGAGGTTGTTGATAAACTTGAGGTGGAGGAGCTTGGTAGTTTTGATTACCATGATTGAGATTAGCTCCTCTGTTTTGATTGTAAGATTGATTTTGATAACGGTTTTGGTTTTGTTGAGGAACGGGTGCAAAACCGGGTGGTCCCATTTGGTTGGCACGGTATCCTTGGTTCTGATTTTGAACCGTATTAGCAGATGCTACGGAAGCATTTCTGAGATCGCCATCGGTGGCTTGACAATTATAGTACGGATGAGGACCACCGCAAATAACACATGTTTCGGTAACGGCTTTGACTTGTTCGGATTTCTGACTCTTAAACTCTCTCATCATAGAATTAATAGCATCAGTCAGCCCACTCAACTCACTCTTCAAACCGTAGTTATCATTAGTAGCAATCTTAGAAACAACCGGTCGGTTTCTAGACGAGACAACTTTTGACTTGTTTTCGATAATCGTTCTAATATCGGCGGGCATACGACTCAAGATATTACCACCGGCGGTTGCGTTAAGCGAATCTTGATCGGACAGAGTAAGAGCATTATAGAACGTATCAATCTGATGAAGATCGGTAAAACCGTGATTTGGGCATTTTCGCAAAAGTTCTTTAAATCTATCCCATGCTTCTCCAAAACTTTCATCAAATTTTTGTTGAAAATTTATGATTTGATTTCGTAACATTGTAATTTTCGAAGGAGGAAAGAACTGATTCACAAACTTCTTACAAGAAAATATGAAATTAAGCTAGAAAAATGAAATTATGACTTGGAAAAATCTAAGATAACTAAAAAGAATTTTCAAAACTATTTTTATATTTTTCTGATTATTTTTCTATTTTTTATAAATTTTAAACTATTTAAAACTAATTAAATTACTAAAAATTACAAATTTAACTATGAAAAATCTGGAAAAATATTTTTTTGACTTTTTATATTTATCTTAACCTAAGAAAATTGAAAAATTATTTTTTTGAACTTTTTCTGAATTAATTGTATTAAAAGCTAATTAAAATGGCCTAAAAACTGTTTTTAATTAAGAAAAATAGCAAACTGACCTAGAAAAATATGAAAAATTCAGGAAAAGTCTAATTTAATATACTGATTCTAAGAAAAATAGAAAAACAGTAGCTTGTGTGTATGAATATGGAACTGCAATGGAAACTGCTTATAAATAAGCACTTGGTTTAAGCCAAAGGCTACCAATGAGCACCAAACTGATACAGAAGCTCTAATAAGCTAAAAGTACTCTAAAACAACAAATTACAACAAGCCTTAACCTCTGAAATGCAAACTATTCAGTTTTGATGATTTGAAGATTTGTGCCAAAAACAGATTTTGAGTGCTACTTTGTAGCTGAAAATAAGCACTTAGATAAGTCCAAACTCAAAACCAAGAGTATGAATCTAAAGTAGACCTGGCTATGTGCTTGTAAACCAAAAACTAGACCAAGAGAAGCTCTGAGGAGCTTTTGACAAGCCCTGCAATAAGCTGAGAAAACTCAGCATTCACTGAGTTTTGTGAACAGGGCATATAAGCCCTTTTTGACAAGCTTATTTGTAGCTTAAGAAAAATTTCTAAAAATCTATAAAATTCATAACAAGTAACTTGACCAACTGAAGTTTTAGAACCCAAAGTCTTACTTGATTTGACCCAAAACTGAGTCAATGAAAAATCACCCAAGGATTGGTTGAAAACTGGTTTTTTGCAAGTTTTGACTTTTTGAGCAGTTTTAAAACTTTGACTTTGGTGAAATTTAAAACCAATTTATCAACTGATTATGATGTAATATGATGCAATGGAACTGAATTAAGCTACTCTAATGATATTTGAATACAAATCCAACTTTTGATATCACTAATTTTCAACAGTTAAGAAATTGAGACAGGTTATATAAGATTTTGACTTTGAGTGTATGCACATGTTATTTATTGGCTGCAATAAGTACAATGGAACTTAATAAACCCAAAGCAATAGGTATCATTCACTGAACAGACCTCCAACACAGTTTGTGCAGCAGATCCAAACAACACTTTTCTAAAACTGTTATGAACTTTAACTGAGCAAACTACTGAACTAGCACAAACCAGTGCTTAATATGACTATAGCTACACTAATTACTACTAATTAAACAGGATTAAACTATTAATGATCACAGGTTCAAACACAAGCACAATATGTAAACTGAGTTAAAAATGAAAATGAGAATACACTCACAACTTGTCCAGCCTATGTTGCAGTTTAAACAGAACCCATAACTACACTATACTAAGCTAATTCCAACCCAAATCCATCTCTGCAACACCCCATATCCATTTCCAAGTCTGCTTGACCACTAATTCTTCTCTGTTGACTTTTGTTGACCATCAACTAATTATGTTTGAAACTGATTTAGAAGCTTACAAAAAGCTATATTAAGCTTAAATAAGCTTGTATGACTGATAATTAAGCTATTTGAAGCTTGGAAACAAGAGTTTGAAACTCAATTTTGCAACAGTAACCATGAAAATATGAAACTTATGTTGAAACTTGAATTAACACTTAAAAGCACAGTACAATGATCCTTTAACTTAAGTTTGACACATTTAAACTGGAAATTACAATTTTGAAGCTAAATTAAACTTGGAAAGCTAAAAACGACATACATAAAAATAAAAAACTAAGTACTGCCTTCTCTCTTGCTTCTCTTCCTCTTTTATACACCAAATAGCTTTCCACGTGTCCTCTGATTGATTCTCACTAAAAATCTAGGCCATTGGATGTCTTGAGGTGATTTTAGCCGTTTGATCATTTTGGCGGGAAAGACTAATTTGACCTGTGGGGCTCTGATCTAGCAACTAGGGGGGGTGGCATTTATTGTGGTATGTTGTGATGATGAGGGGGGAGGGAAAAGGTGAGAAGGTGATGGGAGGGTGGCCTGAGTTTTTTGCAGGCAAGTGGGGAAGGAGATAAACAGTGGGCGGCAAGGGCAGCTTTTGACTGAGTTTGACCAGGGGTCCAAAATAGGGTAATGACAGGGGGGGTCAAAATGTATTATGAAAGGGGTCCAATTCTATTTTGACAAGGCTTGGTTTATTATAACAAGGACCAATTTGTAATTTTCTGATTCTTGAAGGACCATTTCTGTCATTATTCCAAAGTTGTCACAAGGACCAAAACTGACAAGTTCCAATAGTACAAGGACTAGTTTTGACATTTTCAATTTTCCAAGGACTATTTGTGACAATTTCAAAACTTGAGGGACTAAAGTTGTAATTTTGCAATTTTTTTTCTCAAGGACCAATTTTGACAACTTAAGAATCCCTAGGGACTTAAAATGATATTTTTCTTTATTTGGATTTACCAGGGACTGTTTTTGACAACTTTTGAAACTTGGGGGACTAAAACTGCCAATTATGCAAACTTGATACGTTTTCCACCAGATTTTGATATTTTTGCATTTAAAACACATAAAACACTTATTTGTGATATTTTTATCATTTTGATGCTTTTCTGAGTGTTTTCAGATGTTTTTGGCATTCTAAACAGTACAAAAATGATGAGTATTTAGACACTCATCAATCCCCCACACTAAGATATTGCTAGTCCCTAGCAATGTTTTGAGAAAAATTAATGGATTTCATCTCTTTACCAAAAGCCATTACTTCTGGAGTAGCCAAATGTTTCAGTTCAAGTAAGAACCTTGGTACACAGATAACCAAATGATTTTGAGCAAATCACCAGCTTCCAACGGATTTGATTTGTCTTTACCAGAAGCCGTTTGCTTCTGGACTAGCCAACTCTTAGATAATATATCTTTGGTGAGTCGATTACCAATTATGGTTTTTCCACTGCCTTTACCACAAGCCATAAACTTGCGGGCTAGCCAACTCTTCACTAATTAAAGATATGGTGAGCTGAACACCATACAATTTTGGGCAAATTGCAAGCCGTCAACGGATTTGAGATATCTTTACCAAGAGCCGTTTGCTCCTGGATTAGCCAATCCTTTTGTTTATTAGACAAGGCGGACTGATAACCATAAGATGAGTAAGTGAAAAACACTTACTCCAAAAAAAATTTGGCCAAAAATGGGGGAATTAGGCGGTATAATTACATGATAAACTTCGTGAGAATTCCCCCCCACACTAGAAATGAATATTGCCCTCAATATTCAAAGTACCGGCGGTTATGCCGAAACATAGAACGTAAAAGGGAAATATTACGGCCATTATTTAGCAAGGATTTTTTTTTTTTTTTTTTTTTTTTTTTTTTTAAGAAACTCTTATATACAACAGCGGGGGGCATCTCCCCCACACTAGGGTGGTACACACGGGTGAAAACCCATGTAGCATGCTACTGTTTTTGATTCCCGAGTCGCTAGCTTGACTCGATCCCCGCATTCATTGGTTCATGGGGAAAGTTTGTAGATCCGGGACAATCACAGGAGGAATGTCCTCTCCAAAATAATGCTTCAATCGATGACCATTCACTTTAAAGTTTGGACCATCTGGCTGAGATAACTCAATGGTGCCATAAGGATAAACCTTAGTGATAGTAAATGGACCAGACCAACGGGACTTGAGCTTTCCCGAGAAAATCTTCAATCTAGAATTGAAAAGAAGGACTCGATCACCAACGTTGAAAACGCGGTTCTTGATTTTGGAGTCATGAATCTTCTTTGTCTTTTGTTTGTAGATCAAAGAGTTCTCGTATGCTTGATCACGGAGTTCATTTAGTTCATTCATTTGAACTTTTCTGTGATCACCAGCTGTCTGAATATCGAAGTTTGCATGTTTCAAGGCCCAGTATGCCTTGTGCTCTAGCTCAATCGGTAGATGACATGCCTTTCCGTACACAAGCTTGTATGGAGTACACCCGATGGGTGTTTTATAAGCTGTACGGAAGGCCCAGAGTGCGTCATCTAGCTTATCCGACCAAGAGGCACGGTTTTCGCCAACCGTCCTTTCAAGAATTCTTTTAATCCCTCGGTTGGAAACTTCCACTTTCCCACTTGTTTGGGGGTGGTACGCAGTAGAGAGACAGTGAGTTACACCATACTTTTGCATGACTCTATCAAACTGGTCATTGCAAAAATGCGTACCACGATCACTGATTATAGCTCGTGGAGTTCCAAACCTAGCAAAAAGAGATTTTAAGAATTTCACAACAACTCGGGCATCGTTGATAGGCAAAGCCTTGGCTTCAACCCATTTTGACAAATAGTCAACGGCCACGAGTATGTATTTGTTTCCTCGAGAAGATGGAAATGGCCCCATAAAGTCAATACCCCAAATGTCAAATATCTCACAAACTTGAATGGCATTTTGTGGCATTTCATTTCTTTTAGAGATATTTCCATGACGTTGACAAGCGTCACAGGTTTTGACAAATTCGTGGGCATCCTTATAGATAGTGGGCCAATAAAACCCGGAATCAAACACCTTTTTGGCGGTGTAGTTTGGACTATGATGGCCCCCAGTGGGTCCAGCATGGCAAGCTTTGAGAATGTCAAGAGCTTCTTGTCCATAAACACACCGTCGGATGACTTGATCCGCACAGATTTTGAATAAGTAGGGGTCGTCCCAGAAGTAATGTTTAACATCTTTGAAGAATTTATTCTTCTGTTGGGTCGACATCCCTTTCACTATGAAGTTACCCGCATGGTAATTTACGAAGTCAGCAAACCATGGGGTAGAAGAGTTTCCACGAAAAGAAACCGCATTGAGTGTCTCGAGAGGAAATGTTTCATTTATTTCCTTTTTCTCGAAAACATCTTGGTGAGGGTTTTCTAGACGGGATAGATGATCAGCAGCCAGGTTCTCAGCTCCTTTTTTATCACGTATAATGATATCAAATTCTTGTAGGAGGAGAACCCAACGGAGCAATCTCGGCTTTGCATCTTGTTTTGCAAAGAGATATTTGAGAGTCGAGTGATCCGTATACACCACGCATTTGGTCAAGATTAAGTACGGCCGAAACTTCTCAAATGCATACACCACGGCTAATAGCTCTTTTTCTGTGGTGGTGTAATGAGTTTGAGCTTCAGTCATAGTCTTACTTGCGTAGTGGATAGGCTGAAAATGCTTAGCTTTACGTTGCCCTAAGACTGCACCGATAGCGAAATCACTTGCATCGCACATGAGCTCAAAAGGCAAGTCCCAGTCGGGAGCAACGAGAATGGGTGCTTCAGTAAGATTTTTCTTTAATGTTTCAAAAGCTTCGATGTACTCAGGTGAGAAGATAAAAGGAGCATCTTTTTCAAGAAGATGAGTCATAGGCCGGGCGATTTTAGAAAAATCTTGTGTGAATCTGCGATAAAACCCGGCATGACCTAGAAAACTCCTAATACCTTTGACGGTAGTAGGATGAGGCAGTTTCGCAATAACATCAACTTTTGCTCTATCTACCTCAATCCCGTTTTTTAAAATCTTATGGCCAAGGACTATGCCTTCTTTGACCATAAAGTGGCTCTTCTCCCAATTTAGACAAAGATTGGTGTCTTCACACCGTTTTAGCATTTGATCTAAATGGGAGAGACATGTTTGAAATGAATCCCCAATGACCGAGAAGTCATCCATAAACACCTCCATTGTTTCCCCGATCATGTCGTGGAATATGGCCATCATACATCGTTGGAACGTGCCAGGAGCATTACATAAGCCAAAAGGCATACGTCTGTAGGCAAAAGTTCCGTATGGGCAGGTGAATGTGGTCTTCTCTTGATCCTGTGGATCAATGGGGATCTGAAAGTAACCCGAGAAACCATCAAGGAAACAATAGTACTCATTCCCTGCTAATCTCTCAAGCATTTGGTCCATGAAGGGTAGAGGAAAATGGTCTTTACGGGTGGCGTCATTCAACTTACGATAGTCAATACACACACGCCATCCCGTAACTAGCCGAGTTGGAATTAACTCGTTATCTTCATTTGTGACAACAGTTATGCCACCCTTTTTAGGAACACAATGAATTGGGCTAACCCAAGGACTATCTGAGATTGGGTAAATCAATCCTGCATCAAGAAGTTTGATAACCTCCTGTTTGATAACATCATGGATTTTTGGATTTACTCTTCTCTGATGTTGAACTGCTGGTTTGAAGTCATCTTCCATCAAGATTTTGTGAGTACAAAATTCAGGGTTGATACCCTTAATGTCGGAGAGTTTCCAAGCAATTGCTTGCTTGTGTGACTTCAAGATCTTTATGAGAGCAGCTTTTTCATCTTTACTCAAATCTTGAGCAATAATGACGGGTAATTTATCATCACCTTTAAGAAATGCATACTCAAGATGAGGTGGTAAGTCCTTAAGTTCGACTTCAGGAAATTCTTCAGTTTTCTCAACTGACTTGACTTCCTTGTTATGAAGCTCGACGGGAGGGAGTGGAGGAGAAGTGTCCTGATTTAACAATTTCTCAAGAATAAGAATATCTCCCTCCGGATTAATCTCATGGTGATTAATCTCTTCTGGAATTGCATCACTAGTGTGAGGGGTTGATGAGTGATCATCTTTAAGCAATTTCTCAATGAGTAGTATGTCCCCCTCGATGTCAATTGGAGCGTGATCAATTTCCCATGGAACAAAATCACTAGCCAAGTATGCTTCAATCTCTTCCAAGATGAAGTCGCTTCCCTCAAACGGAGTGAGAGAAGGAGTAGAATTGGCTATGATAGGTTGAGAAGATGTGGTGGGATCCCCACTCACAGAATTATGAGAATAACCAAGAACTTCTTGAGAGTACTCTTCAGAAGCAACATCAATGATATCTATTCGGTTAACCGACTCAGAATCATAATTTGCGGAGTACCTCGAAGTTTGATCAAGGTTAAAGGTGACAGCTTCATTACCAACACGTAATGTGATTTCTTGCTCAAATACATCAATGAGAGCACGACCCGTTCTCAGGAATCCTCTTCCAACAATGAGAGGAACCCGTGGATCAGCATCGAAATCAACAACTACAAAGTCAGCTGGAAAATGGAACTTTCCTACTTTCACAAATACGTCCTCGGCAATTCCAAGTGGACGGGATATTGTACGATCTGCAAGCTCGAGAGTCATGCATGTACGAGTAAGGTCCGGAAGAGAAAGTTTCTTCCATACTGAATGAGGCATCAGGTTTATGCTTGCACCAAGATCGGCTAAGGCAAAGAATTCAACCATTCCTGGAAATACACAAGGTAAAAGAAATTTTCCAGGATCTCCAAGCTTTTCGGGAAGCTTCTTCAAGATAACTGCAGAGCAGTTCTCGTTCAGAGGAGTTTTAGCCATTTCAAAAAACTTTTCCTTGTTGCTTAACATGTGTTTGAGAGTTGATGCAAACTTGGGCATCAGCATGATAGCATCCGCAAAGCTTATGTCAAAATGTAGTTCTTGGAAAATTTGAAAAAATTTATCCATTTGATGACTGGCTTTTTCGCGGTGCTTTTGCTCATTCAAACGTGATGGGTAAGGAATAGAAGATTTGGATTTGGGGTTTTCAACGGGAGCTACAGGAGGTTCAAAAACAACTCCTGGATTGGATTTGGGTTTCTGGACAACTTGAGGATGGACATTGTTGGTACCTCCGTTATTAGTAGGAAGTTCCTTGTCCTTTGTTGCCTCAGGTTCACTTTCCACTACCTTCGGGATAGAAGAAGAAGAGGTAGTAGGAATAGCGGGTCCATTATATGAAACACCACTTCTGGTTGTGATCGCCTTTGCATCTTCCCTCGGGTTAGCGATCGTGTTGCTTGGAAGTTTTCCTGAGCCCGAGGGTTGATCATTTAAAGACTTCTTGAGATCAACGATCTGACTGACCAACAACATGTTCATTTCATCTTGGGATTTCATGAATTGCTTCAATAACTCATCAGATGATGGTACTGGAGCAGGTGGAGGGAAATTTTGAGGTCGTATGTTTTGATTATGACCTTGTTGTTGAAAATTCCCTTGATTAGGATTCACATTTCCCTGAAATTGATTCCCTCGATTGAAATTGTTGTGATTAAGGTTTCCTTGATGTTGGAAACCTTGATTGGGTCCGGAATAGAAATTACCTTGGTTTTGATAACCTTGGTTCATTCTAGGTTGGTTTTGATTCCGGTTAGGATTCTGGTTAAAACCGGGTGGTGCCTGATAAGTATTAGCTCGGTAGTTTGGTTCATTTTGAGGACGGTATTGATTACCTCCTTGATTTGAAGTACCGGCTATAGCATTGGCTTCAAACGGACTACCATCGGTGGCAGTACAGTTGTAGTATGCATGAGGACCACCACAAGTAACACAAACTTCAACTTTCTTCACTTCACCATGTGATGGTGTTTGAGTGAAAGTGACTTTCTTTTGGTTAGCAAGAACCAAAGCCTGAACAATATCCGTGAGTTTGTCAATCTTAGCATCGGTGCTAGATGTACTCACGGGAGATGAAGTAGAAGGTCCAGCATTAGACTGAGTCTGATATGTCTTTGTGCGGAAAGGACGGACCTGGGACTTGTTTTCAATGATTTGCAAGGCTTCTTTTGTGGTCTTGCTCAGGAAATTACCTCCCGCGGAGGCATTTAAAGAGTCTTGATTAGTCTGGTTCAGACCATTGTAGAAAGTATCCATTTGCATTAACTCGGTAAAACCATGATGCGGACACTTACGGAGCAATTCTTTGTAACGATCCCATGCCTCCCCGAATGATTCATCAAATCTTTGAGAAAATTTCATTATCTCATTCTTAAGACTTGTAGTTCGGGATGGAGGATAGAATTCGTTAACAAACTTAGTGACTAAATCCTCCCATGTCTCAATGGAACGAGGGGGTTGTTTCTCAAGCCAATTCCGGGCTTGTCCCTATAGAGAAAATGGGAACAGAAGAAGCTTAATTGCTTCATGTGGGACATTCTTGTATTTGATGGTAGATGCAATCTTGTTAAACCATAGAATGTGTGCATGAGGATCATCCCGCTCAAAACCATAGAATTGGCTTTGGGTTACCAGATTAAGCAACCCGGTTTTGAGCTCAAAAGTATCAGCCACAATGGCTGGGACAACAATAGCATCTCCGTAACCCTCGATGGGTGCTTGGAGAAGCTCATTCATCGGCTTGTCTTCTGCCATTACGGCAGGGGGTGGTGGTGGTAGACGTTCCTCAGTCACGGCTGAAGGAGCAGAACGTCCTCTACGTCTACGAGAAATATTTGCAAGCTCAGAAAGTGGACTTGTAGAACTGGAAGAACGAGTGCGCATGCACTAAGTAAAAAAAATCAGTTTTCAAAACAAATGCGAGGCAAAACGACAAGTGAACTTAACCAATAATCACAAATGAAATGGCTTCTTTAAAAAAAAGGTACACCAAATCACAAGGACACAAAGGCAAGTTTTAAATCTGTGGTTCGGGAAATCGCTTTCATGTCACCTCTCGGGTTGGGAATCGTATTGCTCGGAAGAGAACCGGAACCCGAGGGTTGAGAATAAGAAGTAGAAGGTTGATTGGCTTGAAATAAACTAGCCATCATATTCCTCATTTCACTCATCTGCTTGTTACTCGTAGCTTCCATTTCCTTTTTGAAATCATTCCTCATACTTGTGATTTGAGTTTGCAAACTTTTAATGGTGTTATCGGAATTCTTCATGTAAGTTAGAAACTCGTTATTCGGAGCAGCTTGATGAGGTGGTTGATATTGTTGTTGAGGAGGTTGTTGATAAACTTGAGGTGGAGGAGCTTGGTAGTTTTGATTACCATGATTGAGATTAGCTCCTCTGTTTTGATTGTAAGATTGATTTTGATAACGGTTTTGGTTTTGTTGAGGAACGGGTGCAAAACCGGGTGGTCCCATTTGGTTGGCATGGTATCCTTGGTTCTGATTTTGAACCGTATTAGCAGATGCTACGGAAGCATTTCTGAGATCGCCATCGGTGGCTTGACAATTATAGTACGGATGAGGACCACCGCAAATAACACATGTTTCGGTAACGGCTTTGACTTGTTCGGATTTTTGACTCTTAAACTCTCTCATCATAGAATTAATAGCATCAGTCAGCCCACTCAACTCACTCTTCAAACCGTAGTTATCATTAGTAGCAATCTTAGAAACAACCGGTCGGTTTCTAGACGAGACAACTTTTGACTTGTTTTCGATAATCGTTCTAATATCGGCGGGCATATGACTCAAGATATTACCACCGGCGGTTGCGTTAAGCGAATCTTGATCGGACAGAGTAAGAGCATTATAGAACGTATCAATCTGATGAAGATCGGTAAAACCGTGATTTGGGCATTTTCGCAAAAGTTCTTTAAATCTATCTCATGCTTCTCCAAAACTTTCATCAAATTTTTGTTGAAAATTTATGATTTGATTTCGTAACATTGTAATTTTCGAAGGAGGAAAGAATTGATTCACAAACTTCTTAGAAAGATCGGTCCATGTTGTAATAGATTGAGGGGGTTCTTGATTCGTGCTAAATCGTCAAGTTATCTCACACAAGCTAGCCACTTGTGAATGGCTAACCGTAAGAAACTTAAAACAGTGCAAACAAAAAATGCAATTTAGATCAGAGGAATATAGTGGATTCCTGGGTCGTTAAGTCCCACGGAGGATGAATGGTGTTTAACACAATCATATGTCGAATAATCACTAAGGATAGTGATCAGTAAGGTTTTTGAGTTATTTATACCTAAAGAAAAGTTTTATAAATTACAGGGGCTTAAATGCAAATTAAAGGAAATTAAAAAGATAAACTATATTAAATAAACGCTATCACTATTTTTAAACTGATGTTTTTGATTTTTCTTTTATAAAACTTAAATTAAAAACTACGTGACGTACAAAACAAAATGTGAAACTGGAACAATATTAATCCTAAAAAATATGAAAATGATATTTTTACAATCCTAATGATAAAAGAAAATTTTTAGAAAAAGAAAATTATTTTTATAACTATTTAATTAATTATTATTAATTAAAAACTATTTTTACTTATTAAATAATAGCCTAAAATACAAGAAAATATGAAATTAAGCTAGAAAAATGAAATTATGACTTGGAAAAATCTAAGATAACTAAAAAGAATTTTCAAAACTATTTTTATATTTTTCTGATTATTTTTCTATTTTTTATGAATTTTAAACTATTTAAAACTAATTAAATTACTAAAAATTACAAATTTAACTATGAAAAATCTGGAAAAATATTTTTTTGACTTTTTATATTTATCTTAACCTAAGAAAATTGAAAAATTATTTTTTTGAACTTTTTCTGAATTAATTGTATTAAAAGCTAATTAAAATGGCCTAAAAACTGTTTTTAATTAAGAAAAATAGCAAACTGACCTAGAAAAATATGAAAAATTCAGGAAAAGTCTAATTTAATATACTGATTCTAAGAAAAATAGAAAAACAGTAGCTTGTGTGTATGAATATGGAACTGCAATGGAAACTGCTTATAAATAAGCACTTGGTTTAAGCCAAAGGCTACCAATGAGCACCAAACTGATACAGAAGCTCTAATAAGCTAAAAGTACTCTAAAACAACAAATTACAACAAGCCTTAACCTCTGAAATGCAAACTATTCAGTTTTGATGATTTGAAGATTTGTGCCAAAAACAGATTTTGAGTGCTACTTTGTAGCTGAAAATAAGCACTTAGATAAGTCCAAACTCAAAACCAAGAGTATGAATCTAAAGTAGACCTGGCTATGTGCTTGTAAACCAAAAACTAGACCAAGAGAAGCTCTGAGGAGCTTTTGACAAGCCCTGCAATAAGCTGAGAAAACTCAGCATTCACTGAGTTTTGTGAACAGGGCATATAAGCCCTTTTTGACAAGCTTATTTGTAGCTTAAGAAAAATTTCTAAAAATCTATAAAATTCATAACAAGTAACTTGACCAACTGAAGTTTTAGAACCCAAAGTCACTTGATTTGACCCAAAACTGAGTCAATGAAAAATCACCCAAGGATTGGTTGAAAACTGGTTTTTTGCAAGTTTTGACTTTTTGAGCAGTTTTAAAACTTTGACTTTGGTGAAATTTAAAACCAATTTATCAACTGATTATGATGTAATATGATGCAATGGAACTGAATTAAGCTACTCTAATGATATTTGAATACAAATCCAACTTTTGATATCACTAATTTTCAACAGTTAAGAAATTGAGACAGGTTATATAAGATTTTGACTTTGAGTGTATGCACATGTTATTTATTGGCTGAAATAAGTACAATGGAACTTAATAAACCCAAAGCAACAGGTATCATCCACTGAACAGACCTCCAACACAGTTTGTGCAGCAGATCCAAACAACACTTTTCTAAAACTGTTATGAACTTTAACTGAGCAAACTACTGAACTAGCACAAACCAGTGCTTAATATGACTATAGCTACACTAATTACTACTAATTAAATAGGATTAAACTATTAATGATCACAGGTTCAAACACAAGCACAATATGTAAACTGAGTTAAAAATGAAAATGAGAATACACTCACAACTTGTCCAGCCTATGTTGCAGTTTAAACAGAACCCATAACTACACTATACTAAGCTAATTCCAACCTAAATCCATCTCTGCAACACCCCATATCCATTTCCAAGTCTGCTTGACCACTAATTCTTCTCTGTTGACTTTTGTTGACCATCAACTAATTATGTTTGAAACTGATTTAGAAGCTTACAAAAAGCTATATTAAGCTTAAATAAGCTTGTTTGACTGATAATTAAGCTATTTGAAGCTTGGAAACAAGAGTTTGAAACTCAATTTTGCAACAGTAACCATGAAAATATGAAACTTATGTTGAAACTTGAATTAACACTTAAAAGCACAGTACAATGATCCTTTAACTTAAGTTTGATACATTTAAACTGGAAATTACAATTTTGAAGCTAAATTAAACTTGGAAAGCTAAAAACGACATACATAAAAATAAAAAACTAAGTACTGCCTTCTCTCTTGCTTCTCTTCCTCTTTTATACACCAAATAGCTTTCCACGTGTCCTCTGATTGATTCCCACTAAAAATCTAGGCCATTGAATGTCTTGAGGTGATTTTAGCCGTTTGATCATTTTGGCGGGAAAGACTAATTTGACCTGTGGGGCTCTGATCTAGCAACTAGGGGGGGGGGGCATTTATTGTGGTATGTTGTGATGATGAGGGGAGGGAAAAGGTGAGAAGGTGATGGGAGGGTGGCCTGAGTTTTTTGCAGGCAAGTGGGGAAGGAGATAAACAGTGGGCGGCAAGGGCAGCTTTTGATTGAGTTTGACCAGGGGTCCAAAATAGGGTAATGACAGGGGGGGTCAAAATGTATTATGAAAGGGGTCCAATTCTATTTTGACAAGGCTTGGTTTATTATAACAAGGACCAATTTGTAATTTTCTGATTCTTGAAGGACCATTTCTGTCATTATTCCAAAGTTGTCACAAGGACCAAAACTGACAAGTTCCAATAGTACAAGGACTAGTTTTGACATTTTCAATTTTCCAAGGACTATTTGTGACAATTTCAAAACTTGAGGGACTAAAGTTGTAATTTTGCAATTTTTTTTCTCAAGGACCAATTTTGACAACTTAAGAATCCCTAGGGAATTAAAATGATATTTTTCTTTATTTAGATTTACCAGGGACTGTTTTTGACAACTTTTGAAACTTGGGGGACTAAAACTGCCAATTATGCAAACTTGATACGTTTTTCACCAGATTTTGATATTTTTGCATTTAAAACACATAAAACACTTATTTGTGATATTTTTATCATTTTGATGCTTTTCTGAGTGTTTTCAGATGTTTCGAGCCAAGTCCGGGCTGCCCCCTCAAGAGAAAATGGAAACAATCTCAATTTAATTGACTCATGAGTGACGCCCCGAAAGTTTATCGTAGAAGCAACTTGATTAAACCAACGGAGGTGTGCGTGGAGCTCCTCATGATCCAAACCACAAAAAGGTTTATTTGAAACCAATTGAATTAAGTTCGTTTTTAGTTCAAAATTCTCGGCATCAAGTGGTGGAACAACGATAGCATCACCGTAGCCGTCTACGGGAGCTTGAAGTAACTCGATCATTGTTCGAGTATCTGCCATGACGACGGGTTCTTCAACGATAGTACGTAACTCGGGTACGTCTATTCTACGATTACGATTACGTCGTGACTGAGAACGAGTGCGCATGCACTAAAAATTCAAAATCCAAATTTTAAAAAGGAAAAATAAATTTGAAAAAGGAGAATCGTTTTGGTTTTTATATTTAGGAAAACTTTTGAAACACAATCTTTTTGTAACCTTTACGTCAACCGGTGCTCGGTAGCTCCCAAAAATACGCGCAGCGAAGCGGGAACGAAGAGTGGATCGTTCTTCAGTCTGCAATTTAATGTCAAGACTTCCGTTTACCCCGTGTATAGGTTGTACTTTCGAGGTGAGCCGACGTAACAATTGATGTTCGGGTTTGTTTTGTTGGTTTTTTTACTTTTTATGGTTTTGTAAACACTCTAGGAAGAATGTTTTGGTTTTTTTAGATGTTTTTGGGTTTTTGAAAAATTTATATTTACAAAAACGACGGTAACTTCACTCGGGGAAGGATCTTCAAATTCACGCGATTCGAGACGGAATACGAAAATTCACTACAAGCCCTCCCCGGCAGCGGCGCCAAAAATTGATTCGATAAAAATCAATAATAGAGAAGTGTAGTATTACGGGGTAACTCAAACGTGTTAGGTTTGAGCACCGAGATCGTTCCGAACGAGGGTTGAATGGAATTTCCAACTCACGTCGCGATTATCAGGATTTGAATGTGTTATTTCTAAACTACGGGGCAAGCAATAATAATAAAAGGCATATAAATCTACTAATCCTAAGGTGCAAACAAGTAATCTCAATTAAGTACGTAAATAGAACTAAAGACGCAAATTACTTTATGCCAAAAAAAATGTATTCTAAAATGCAAATTAATCTATTTTAACCCCTAAAAGTGATCTAATATTTCTACAACAAAAAATGTGATTTAAAAATTATCTAAAATTTAAAACTATATTGGGTTTTTTTTTTTTTTTTTTTTTTTAAATAAAACTTTTATAAAACTAAATAAGCATAAAAATTACAAGAGTTTGGGTACAAAAATAAATAAAAGAGGTGATTAAAATGAGGGTGAGGGAGGTGGGTTTTTATAAACCCACAAGTTACACTTTGGCCCCTACTAGGGTTTTACAAATTTTCATTAAAGACCCTAAACTATTTAGATCTTGGCATAAAAATCCCCTCACAAAACTTGTCCTCCAAGTTGAAATTACAAAAGTTAAGGCATAGCAGATGGATTTCCACTTGTGATTGGTTGGGCTACGTTTGGATCTCGTGGCTGTTGGGCTTGTGGCAGCAGCTTGGCGCAGCTGGGCTTGGGGGATAGGAATGCACTTGGGCTTCATGGAGCAGCAGGGCTTGAACATCATGGGCTTCACAATTAAGTGATGTAAAAAATTATCCAACCATTTTGTCATTAGTGGGATTAGAACCCTTGACCTCTTGCTTGACAAACATGTCCCCACCCACTAGACCAAGAGACTTTTTGTGTTTAATGTTGCATTTAATTTCCATTTAAGCTCCTTTTTTCTGCTAATTCTTTTTTCCTTCCTTTTAAGCATCTTAATTAATTGCAACCTTCGTTCGGGCTTCGTTTAGTCTTAAAATTTTTCTTTTCTTTCCTCGATGCTCCAAATAAAATTATCATTGGTCCCGTAACTTCGTGCTCCTTCCATTCTCGTGCTCGTTTTTTGTCCATTTGTCTTCTTTTTGTCCATTTTACAATATCCGTTACCTGCACATACATAAACACAAAAACACAAATATTTATGGCTTTACTAAGGTAACACTAGTATTGAAGACAAGACGTCATGGACCCACTGACGCACTGCACCTAAACTTCTCAAGCTACTCAAGTTCTCTTAAAATGGCTTGCTTCATTCTCACGGGGAACCTACATAATCTATCGACTTTCTCTTAGAGATTGTTGATATTGAAGAAGGAGACCCTCTCCCTACTCTCCGGCATAGGAAACCAATGTGCACTATTGAGTCTAGAGCCAAGAGATCATCAATAAATCTCATTAGGACACATTATTCCTGAAGACTTGTTGTTTCACACAATGTGGAAAGTAAGAATATATTTTAAGAGTCCTACGCATTATCCTTGTGGTATTGCCAGAACATCCGAGTGATATGTAATGTATTCATGATGAAGATGGAAAGCCTTCTAGAGCCAACATCAAACAAGCTCTTGATGGGTGGCATGTGAGATCTATCTAATAGATCAAGCATGTGACAACTTGATAGAAACGATGGGGCGATTCACTCTTGAATCAACCTTGGTCCAAGAAATGGATTGACGGATACCTTTGAAAAACCGGTTGTTGTACTTAAAATTCTTTTCTGTAGCACATCGTCTATGTATTAATGTTTCAAAATTAAAGGGTATTTATGGTTGAAAATTGATTTTTCTTATAAAACCTTCGTCGTATTGCAAAACTCTTTCTTCAAGCAGTACGCGATTGTTTTCAAATCTTTTTGAATCAATCAGTAAATCTCAATTTGCTGGTTCACTCACTTCGTGTTGTCTTCTTTGAGATGTTCCGGTTTGAGAACGGCTAGAGCAGCTGCGAAACCTTGTTAAGGAGATTCTTCGGAATTATACCTAATCACAGGCAGTACTTGTACTGATCAACCAGGAACCGTGGGCCGTGCACCTCAATTCAAAGAAAGTGATCAAATACACTTTCGTGAGCTTTATTGCTAACTGTTGTATGCAGGAACACCCGATGGTTGCAGCTGATCAGAATTGAGGAGTCATTCCATAGTCGCATGCTCACAAATCACATTCACGTCTAAAGAAATCATGATAAGTGCATATCTTCATCAACTGGCTCTGATATTTTCAATACATGCTTCTGCTACGATGCTGCAAATATCATGAATCAACAAAAGCTTCCGCTACTTTGATAAGAAGATATCATGATCCAAAATGTGAGCATGTCGGTCCAAAAGTCACAACATCTCATGATGGCAACACAACAAAGGGTGATCTAGAGATTTACTGTGGCTGATGATCTCGATGAAAGCTCGAAGGTCATCAAGATGTGGATCAGTTCAAAGACCTCCACTGAAAGTACATAATAATCAGACTATGAAGAGTCACTGCTAAGGCACAAAGATTGCGGAAGTGAAGAATTGAAGTCTACGAGCTCATGACTGAGGATAAAATAGAATGTTAGGATTCGAAATATAAATCATAGGGTGACCTCCCTTAGGGGGAGATTGTTAGGATTTAGAAAATCCATAGTGAAGTGTCGGTCACCCCAACTATTGTCTAACACAAGTTAGCTCGTAGACATGTCGTTATTTATGTGTTTATTAGTTTAGTTATTAGCTTAGTGCAACACCGTGGAGGAAGGACGGGTCTTTACCCACTGTGTGCCTGATCCACAATCCGATAGGAGGACGTATTAGTTGTAACTATAAATACCCCTTCCATCCTTGGAAGGGGTGGTGCTTCAATCTAACCTTTTCTTTTTGTTAATCTTTCTCTCACTAGAATCACCCTCTCATCTCTTTCTCTCTCTAAAACAATGGCATACTTGATTCATCACCATCCAAGGCCACCCGAATCATCCAACACAATATTTATGATCCAACAGATTCTTAGTTAAGGATCCATCTTGACCTAATAAACCCGGTTTAAACCCATAATGTTTTTTGTTATCAACCATGACTGGTGATCTAAGTGTGTAAGGTCATGGGTTACTCCTATATTAGCTTCCACTCTACATGGCCTAGAGTCCACTACCTTTATCAAGCAACTATCGGACTATTTATTTTGATGGGTGGATTGGGGCCTAATTCAATTCCTAGATTCACATCTAAAGATGGAAAATTGGGAAAGGTTTTTGGTTGAGGCTCCGGTTCATCAAAATTAGGAACTTCCCTAGGACTGAGAGAGAGGTCATGACAACAAGCATCTAAACCTACATTCTCAAGTGGTGTTTGTTCCAAAGGTTCTCTATCAATAGGGGTTCCTATAGTCTCTTCTACTTCTTCCGGGTAAGTTATAGGTGGCGTGTGTTCCTCAAGTGATGGTAGGGCTTGTGGGCTTGGAGTTTCCACCTCATTCTCCATTATATCAAGATCACCTATGTATTCATGTGTTTTAGTATGATCTAACCTAAATACACTCCTAAGCATCTCAAATCCTTCTTTGGCCATTTCAAATTCTTGGTCCGATTCATAAGAATTGTTTTAAAAAACTTGACTACTATGTTCTATTTTCCTAAAGGATTCCTCACGCGTGTCATATGTTTTGAAGTCTATCCCACACATGCAACTAAGTATTTCAACTCTAACCATCTCACAATCTTGTTCGGGTTTAGGTTCCACGTTCTTAAAAACTAGGTCTTTTTGATCATGGTGCCTAAGATCATTCAACTGATGGTTTATGCTTAGGAGGCTTTTCTCAAATTTTTCAGATGGTATTACTAAAAGGAGTTGATCCTAACAATGATCGTTGAATAGAAGCCACACAAGCACAAAATTTATCAAATCCATCCAACCTTACACCCGTCTCCTTTTGGATATCTCTAAGATGACTCACAAATTCATTAGAACAATAAAAAGCAATCCAACTTGTGAAATTCAATTGTTCCTCTTTTGTTAATGATTCAAATGCAACTTCACTTGCCATAGCGACAAATGAAAAGGGTTTTACGAACACAAACACAAAGAACGAGGATAGACTACAAGAAAGCTAAAAATGAGAAAAATCTTACTTGATAGGAATCAAGAAAGGGAACCTAAATGAGATAGACTCCTAACTAGCTATTCTTTTCCCCGGCAGCGGCGCCAAAAACTTGATACGCTTACAACGCACGTTCGGGGTCAAACGAAACTTCCTTTTCTTTGAGCAAGTTTTTCAACCACCTAGGCAGTGAACCTAATCGTTGTAGTTTAGTATTAGGGTAAGCCTCGGGATTGATATCGTTCTCTAGGGGAATAGAAATGCTAGTGAGAAATTACTACGCTAAGGTTGGGGTTGAGGAAGATTATTTTTTTTTTTTATCTTTTTTAGAAAATTGAAATTACGAATCACGGGGTATTGGATTTGGGGGGTGGTACTTCTACCAATTACTCTACTATTATCTAATCTAATTAACTAATCTAAGGGGTAGTCTATGTCTAATTGATGTGTGCTCGTATGATGATTAAAAATGTGTTTACCTAGATACAATTACTCCCTAGTTATCTTTTATTGATGGTTGAATTGTCACATCCTTATTCTTAACGCGTTGTGTCTTCTAAGGTCGTAGGGTATGCTTTTTTCTCTAACTATTTGAGGATACCTTAAGGCTATTGCCTACAAAATCTCTAGGATTCATAAACTAACTCTAAGGTTATCTTTGGATTTTTAGCCTACAACAACTCTAGGCGATTATAAACTAATGTTCACAAAGATTACTCAAGCATTAAAAACACAACGATGGCCTATTGCAATCCTAGGCCAATTACAATTAAGATAAGAGACAACCAATCAATAATTGATAAGGATTTAAAAGGTACACTTTTGAGGGGTCATTTAAGCCCTTAATCGACCATTTTTATATTCGTTACTGCTTAATTTTGTTTCTTTTCACTTTTTAGGTCTCTTGAAGGCAAATTGCTAGAATGAGACTTATTCGGACGAAAAGGCGTAAATATACGAAGAAAATGGCCAAGTCAAGATCAAGACACTCAAGCTGCTGAAATAGAAGGTGACTGCGTCAGAGTTAGAAGGCGACGCCGTCTCAACGTGCTCCAAATTTGTGACGACTCAGTAGCGTAATTGCTATTTTACACCCGACGGGGTCAGGTTTTAAAGAGTAGGGCGTCACAACTCAGACGGCCTAGATTCAGATCCCAGCGGCGTCAGAATCTGAAGCCGACAACGTCACAACCATAAGGTGACGCCGTCACAAGGTTGACGTGTTCAAGAAGAAACCTGTTGGGAATTATGTGAAGTATGAATTATGCTGATGTTTCTGCTGAAAGGATTCTACTGAAGTGTATGGATTCTGCCGAAGACATAATTCTGCTGAAGTAGTATAGTACGTAGTTTGTTTATGCGGAAATAGTTATTTCGTGTTTTCTATAGTTAGTTAGGATATGCATGAGCTTTATTAGGAAGTGATAATGTATATCTTATTTAGTTTTATGATTATACGTTTCTTAGGAAACAAGTTAGGGTTCCTTGCTTATAAAAGGAACACAATAGAATGATTATTATAACGAATTGAAAAACAGAGTTTTAGTAATATAAGGATCCATAGAGGATCAACGTGTTCTTAGTTATTGTGTTTATACTTATATTTGAGTTTCCGCTAAAGAATATAAGTCGTAGAGATTGTCTATTAGTTTTCTTGTGATTACATAAGTAATACTAACGATCTGCGAGTGCTCTAGATCTATCAAGGTCTATAATGTTTCAACAAGTGGTATCAGAGCCTCGAGAGAGTCTCTACGATACTAAGAACCGTCTTTCATAAACACTCATACAACCAACTAATTGTTCACCATGCCTGGATCACAAGACGATATGGATGTCACCAACAACCAGAACACCACCAATCTGCAACAACTAAGTCTCTCGAATAGCAACGCCAAGTTTCCTTATCTAAAGAAGGAGGAATACGATTTATGGGCAATGAAGATGCAAAACTGTATTTCCAACATTGATTGGAATATGTGGGAAGTTGTCAAGAAGGGAAACAGCTTAAAGAGAACTACCACAGATCCTGATGGAAAACTTATTCATGTTCCTCCCAAATCTGCTGAAGAATTACTGGCAGTTCAGAGAGAAACCAAAGTTAAAACAATTCTTCTTCAAGCTATTCCTGAGGATCACTTGAGTGATTTTCACTTCATGAATGATGCTAAGGATATTTGGTTGGCCATCAAGGCCAAGTTTGGAGGGAATGAGGAGTCTAGGAGGATGAGAAAATCGATGCTGCGACAACAGTTTGAAGACTTTCAAATCTTTGAAGAGGAAGGAATTCACAAAGGCTATGACATGTTTCACAAGATATTAAGTCAGTTGAATCAGCTTAAGGCAAAGCCAGATAATGATGATTGTAATTCCAAGTTTTTGCGATCTTTACCTCAATCCTGGCTACAAGTAAGCATTGCCTTTAAAACTAAAGGTGGGCTTGATATGATTACATTTGATGAGCTGTACAACAAGCTTAAATCTCTTGAGCCTAATGTACAAAGTCCCTTCCGTTCATCAACTACTACTAGTCATACAACTTTTTTTGGAGCCTCTCATCCAAAGATGACTCATGTTCCAAGTCCTACGTACTCATCATCATCTTACACTAACTCTCCATCCAGTTCTTAATCTACAACTAGTGGTATAATGGAAGATGTGCTTGGATCCTTCTTTGCTGATTATGATCCTCAGCAGGAACTTGCATATGAGGATTTTGATTAGGTAGATCCTCTGGAGATGGAAGAGATGAAGTTGAAGTGGCAAGTGGCTATGTTATCTATGGACATCAATAAATTTGAACGTAAGGCTGGGAGAAAGTTTGGTTTCCAGGGAAGAGATCCAGCAAGGTTTGACAAAAAGAAGGTTAAGTGCTTTACATGTCATCAGATGGGTCACTTCTCCAGAGAATGCAAGGATAGGAAGGCTGGAGATGAGGTGAGATACTCTTCCTATCAGCAGAATCAAAGGGATGCTGGAACTTTGAAGCCTAGATCCTCAGCAGCTATGGTCACTTTGGATTCCAATGTCGACTGGAAATCACATGAGTCTGAGAATGATGATGGTCCTAGTGGTGAGAATATTGGGTTGCTTGCAAGCTGTACATCAGAAGATAGGCATGATCAAATTGCCTTGATGGGCATCTCTCAGGTACAAAATTGCTTGTTTGGTTGTAGTGAACGTTATAATGAACTTAAGGAAGCATATGATATTTTGAAACCTAAATATAATGAATGCTATGTTGAAGTTGAAGCTTATAAACATAGTTTAAAAACATTAGAAATACAAAAAGTTTGGTTTTAGAAGAATCAGATAGCTTATGATGAGAAGATTAGGGTGTTAGAATGTGATCTAGAATGTACACAAAATGAATTAAAAAGGTCTGAGAAATTGAGAGCTGATGTGGTGTCTGAAAACAGTGTGTTGAAAGAAAAATTAGATGCTGAAATTGCTAGGCATAATGAATGGTTACTGAATGGTAATAAGTTAGCAAGTCACATCTATGCTAGTCAAACTCCTAATACTTCAATAGGCTTAGGCTTTAAGAAATATGTAGGATTAGAAGCTAGAGATGACACACGTAAATCCACACCAGTAGGCTTAGCAAATTTTGTCAAAGAAGGTGACCTACATGCTGTACGTGGATCCATTAGAGGAATACCTATGCCTGTTGACCTTTCCCTTACTGTTGACTTTGATGGATCACATTATCTTTATGGCAAAAAGTCCAAACACTTGCCAGACCCTGATTCTTCATCTAATGATTTTGTCTCTTGTTCTAACAGTGACAAATCTTCTGATCAAGGGTCTACTTCTTATGCCAGCTGTGATTCAAGTGATAAGTCAGACCTACCCAAGACCTCACCTATGCCTGCACCCAATCCTACCTACAAGCCTTTAAGAGTTGCTGCTGAAGATTCATCTTCCAAGCCAGTTTCCTCTGAAGACTTGCCTTTTAAGTCTTTGCATAATAATAATGTTAAAAACAATTCCTTTAATGTTTTTGGTTTGAATGCTTCTGCTTGTAATAGAACATCTTTTGGTTTGAATAAATCTTCTAAACAGAAGACATGTTTTGTGTGTGGAAGTAAATTTCATTTAATTAAGGATTGTGATTTTCATGAACAAAGAATGGGTGTATGTGCTGGGAAATCTAGACCAATGTGGACTAATGTTAATAGTATACCACCTTATATTCCACAAGCTACTCATAAACCTTTTCCTTGGAGAAGATCTGTAGCAAGACCATATGTGCAACCAACAAGTTCATACTTTAAAAATAGTTATTGGCCTGGATATGTTGACTCTTTGAATGATGGGAAAGGTTATTGGAATACTGCTGTGAAGCCCTTAGCAGGTTGTTCTTGGCCACAAAGGGGACCTAAATTTCAATGGAAACCCAAGAACAATGGTGGATCTTATAAATCTACATGGCCTCAAACTAAAGATCCACAAGGCAGGTTCAAGTCAGCAATGACTTAAGCCTCAATAGTGTACTAACTTTTCTGTATATTTTTGTTGTTATTGTAGGATCATCCTCTGAAGCACAAGGATGTTGGCATTGTTGATAGTGGTTGCTCTAGAAGCATGTCCGGAAACAGAGATATGATGCATGATTTTGTACCCCTTGAAGGAGGAGGCAATGTGACATTTGGTGGAAGTGATGGTAGAATCACTAGGAAAAGGACCATCAAAACACCTCAACTGGACTTTGAGAATGTGTACTATGTCAAGGAACTACAACACTTCAACTTGTTCTCAGTCTCACAAATCTGTGATACAAAGAACAAAGTACTCTTCTCCAAGGATGAATGTCTTGTGCTGTCTAAAGACTTCAAACTTCCAGAAGATACATCTATTTTACTGAGAGTTCCTCGTACTCACAATTTATACACATTCAACTTGAATGATGTTCAACCAGAAGGTGATTTAACTTGTTTGGTGGCTAAAGCATCCCTGGATGAGTCTACAAAATGGCATAGAAGGATGGCACATGTGAATTTCAAGACCATAAACAAGCTATCTAAACTGGGTCTTGTTGAAGGACTTCCTTCTAAAGTTTTCACCAATGAACATAACTGTGTTGCCTGCAACAAAGGAAAGCAACATAGAGCCTCATACAAAGCTATTAATGCAGTGAGCCTTATTTCAGAACCTCTTCAGTTGCTTCACATGGATCTTTTTGGTCCAACTCAAGTCAGAAGCATCGATCACAAGTACTTTTGTCTGGTTATTACTGATGACTATAGCAGGTTTTGTTGGGTATTCTTCTTAAGGACTAAAGATGAAACCTCTCTAGTTTTAAAAGAGTACATTACTCTTGTTGAAAACCAGCTGAGCAAAAAGGTTAAAGGTATCCAGTGTGATAATGGGACAGAGTTCAAGAATGTTGTTTTGATAGAACTCTGTAAGTCTAAAGGAATCAAAAGGGACTATAGTACTCCAAGAACACCTCAACAAAACGGGGTGGCTAAAAGAAAGAATAGAACCCTGATAGAGGCAGCAAGATCTATGCTTGCAGACTCTAAGTTACCCACTATGTTTTGGACTGAAGCAGTTGGCACAGCTTGTTATGTTCTAAACCGGGTATCTATCACTAGAACTCACTTTAAGACACCTTATGAACTTCTCTATGGGAAAGTTCCTGTTATTCATTACCTTAAACCTTTTGGTTGCCAAGTGACTATTTTGAATACTAGTGATCCACTGGGTAAATTTGATGAGAAGGCTGATGAGGGTTATATTGTGGGATATTCGGCTCATAGTAAGGCATATAGGGTATACAATTTGAATGCTAAGAAGATAGAGGAGACTTTGAACCTGAGATATCTGGAAGACAAGCCTAATGTTCAAGGACAAGGTCATGTTTGGTCTTTTGACCTTGATTACTTAACTGACTATTTGGGTTATTCTAGACATGTGGCTAACCAAAATGCAGATATACAAGTGTCTCCCACTGACAGTACTGCTACCATGAATGCTGATTCTGATAGTGAGTTTGAGGATGATGAGCATCCTATTGTTGTACCTTCTTTCTCCCCTAACAATTTTACAAGTGTCACTTCCAAACGTTCTACAACTGAGAGTGAAGATGAGTCCAATTATGCAGAGGACCTTGCTAGGCTTAAGAAGCAGGAGTATGCAGCTAATCTAGAAGCTGAGGAGATTGCAAGAGAAGCAATCAGTAGAAATCACAATTCTGCTGAAAGTGATCCTGTTTCTCCTATCATCACCCAATCTGCTGAAGGTGATGCTGTTACTACTCCCATTTCTACTAGAGTGTCCACAGACTTTGGAGATCCTTATACACGTTTTCCAAGACCCTCAGATCTTGGTAATCATCAACCCAAAGCTGGAGTCTTCACCTCACCTTCCTATGATACTGATTTTGAACCAACTATGACTAATCTTGATACCTCCATTGATGTAAACACCACTGCTACTAAAAGGATCAACATTGCTCATCCACAGTCAAATATTATTGGTGATCCTCATGCACCTGTTAGAACTAGAGGCACTGTAACAAGTTCTAAATATGGTCAAGTGGCTTTTATCTCTTATGTCTCCAATCAACAAAGAGACAATCACACAGACTATGATCATTGTCTGTTTGCCTGCTTTCTCTCTCAAGTGGAACCAACCAGTGTTACTCAAGCCTTGGAAGATTCAAGTTGGCTTGAAGCTATGCAAGAAGAGATGCAACAGTTTCAAAATCAGCAGGTTTGGATATTGGTCCCACTACCTGAAGGGAAATATGCTATTGGGACAAAATGGATATTGAAAAATAAGAGAGATGCAAGGGGTGTTGTTATTAAAAACAAAGCAAGATTAGTAGCTCAGGGGTATCGAAAAGAGGAGGGGATTGATTATGATGAAGTGTTTGCACCTGTTGCTAGAGTTGAGGCCATACGGATATTCTTGGCTTATGCATCTTACATGGGTTTCATGGTATATCAAATGGATGTTAAAGGTGCATTTCTGTATGGTGAAATATAAGAGGAGGTTTATGTCACTCAACCTAAAGGATTTAAAGATCCAGATCATCCACATCATGTTTACAAAGTAGTTAAAGCTCTTTATGGACTACATCAGGCACCCAGAGCATGGTATGCTAGGCTTTCATCATTTCTGCTGAAGCATGGCTATAGAAGAGGTGCTATTGATAAAACACTTTTCCTGAAGAAGAATTCCACAGACATTATTCTTGTGCAAGTTTATGTGGACGATATCATATTTGGGTCCACTAAAGAAGCTTGGTGCAGGGAGTTTGAGGAGCTGATGAAGGGAGAGTTTCAGATGAGTGCAATGGGGGAACTTACTTTCTTTTTAGGTCTTCAAGTTCAGCAGAAACCTGATGGTATCTTTATCAGTCAGGACAAATATGTGAGGGACATTTTGAAAAAGTTTGGTATGGAGAGTGTCAGGACTGCCACAACACCTTATGAAGCTCCAAAGTCAAAGACAAACAATGAACCAGATCTACCTGTGAATGTTCATCTATACAGATCTATGATTGGTTCCTTGATGTATCTAACAGCTTCTAGGCCTGACATCACTTTTGCTGTGAGTGCCTGCTCCAGACATCAAGTCACTCCACTTGCTTCCCATCTAAATGCAGTGAAGAAGATTTTTAAGTATTTGAAAGGCCAACCTCATTTAGGCCTTTGGTACCCAAGAGAGTCTCCTTTTAAGCTGGAGGCATATAGTGATAGTGATTATGCTGGTGCAAATCTGGATAGGAGATCCACAACTAGAGGTTGCCAATTCCTTGGAAAGAGATTGATTTCTTGGCAGTGCAAGAAACAAACTATTGTGGCTACCTCATCTACTGAAGCAGAGTATGTTGCTGCTGCAAATTGCTGTGGACAGGTTCTTTAGATATAAAATCAATTGTTGGATTATGGGTATAACTTCATGAACACAACAATTTTTATTGATAATCAAAGTACCATATGCATTGTTAAAAATCTAGTTTTTCACAGTAGAACTAAGCATATTGAAATCAGGCACCACTTTATACGAGATGCATATGATAAACATTTGATAAAAGTGGTTAAAATTCACACTGATGAAAATGTGGCAGATCTGTTAACTAAGGCCTTTGATGGACCAAGGTTTCAGTACCTTGTGGTTCATATTGGTATGCTTAACCCTTGACTGCAAAGTTTAAGGGGAGGCATAGGCCTCAGGGGAGGCATATGCCTCAGGGGAGGATTTTGGATGTAAACTTTGTATATTGTTTGTATATTAGTTTATATATTTGCTAACACTAACCAACTTATGTTTCTCTTAGTTTGTTTTGGTTTGGTTTGTGTGTTTCTCTGTGTCTGTTTTGCAGTTGGCTTATATAGTTGGAGTTCATAATACTTGGAGATGGATATGTAAGCTTTGAAAGTTTGTTTCTACTGAAAGCAAAGTACTGAAGAGAGACATTGTATCTACTGAAGACAAGTTCTGAAGTTAAAGATGCTCATTCATTCAAATTACAGCTTACAGCTTACAGATTACAATCAACTTCAAAAGGAAATACAAGGACTACTAAACCTATGCTAAACTCTAGCTCATATCATCTATTCCTACAGCTGTTGGATATGCATGATTGCTTATATCTTCCATTCCAGCTGCTGGATATGCATTTGTGATAACTTGCATAACCACCCATTCCTTCTATCTTGATGGCTGGATATGCATGACTGGTATGACGAAGAAGCTAAGGATCAAAATGGGAAGAATGGATTGATGAAAACGATGATGATGAAGATGACCACACATGTCCTTTGTGTTTCATCTACTTGGTTTCACCAAAAAGCAATCCATCCACCTTCCTTAAGCCCTTCCCCTATACGATATGTGATGAAGCACCAAATCATGGCGCAGGAAGAGCAAGCACCACCTCTTTTCCGGCACAAGGCCTCTGTTGAGGTTGAGATGCTGAAGGTTGGGAGTAAGATGTTTTCTTCTTAGTGGACCCATCAGAGTCATCAGAAGACTCACTTGGATTCACTACACTATCATCATCTGAAGAACTGAGAAATGGGGATTTCAATGGTCGTGGGTCATATGGATATGGAAAAAACTAAAGGAAATCACTGGATGATGATGATGATGGAGAAGGGGCTGGATTAACAACCTCTGGTTTATTACTCATGATTGATTGTGGTTAATTTTGGGGCATTGATGAAATTAGGGTTTGTGATGATGTTCGGGGGTAAGTGATGAGAGATAAGTATGCATTGGGGATTGTTTTATAGACGGTTTCAAGAAATTTAATGTGAGTTGGGTGAAACAGTAAAAAGATATTTACTGAAGCTTCTTGAATACGTGATGTGTTTCTGCTGATTGAAAGACTTCAGCAGAATGACCTTTGTTTCTGCTGAAGTTGAAATTTAAATTTGGTAAAAGGTTGTATTACACGTCAGCTTTGGTCAATAACTTAATATATTTGACCAAAATTTGGGAAACTTCTACTCATACCCTATTCGCATATCGTCGTCTATTATTAACTGATTCCCTCTTTATTCGATTTAAACACACCTTCAATTAAATCATAACCCATCATCTAAATTTTCACTCATGGCACTTCAATTAAAAAGGGATCATAACAAAGTTGCGTTTCTGGGAGAAGCAAAAGGTGATGATCTGTATAAGCCAATGATAGAATTCCTGAAACGATCCAAGATTCATTATGCTCTAGCACATTCTCCGGAAGTTGTTTATGAATCTTTGGTTACACAATTTTGGGCGACTGCTGAGAAGAGGAATGATACAGAGATCGTAGCTATGGTTGACGGAACAGAGTATGTTGTGACAGAGGAGTTGATTAGAAATAAGCTTCGATTGGACGATGTTAATGGGGTTTATCATTCTAATGCTGTGGATATTCTTGCTGGGCTAAGAGCTTTTGGATATTAGGGTACAAGAACTGATATGTGGTTAAAGAATCAGTTGTGTCCAATGTGGAGGTTTTTGGTTCATATACTGCTTCAGTGTATAAGCAATAAATCAGGAGGTTGGGATCAATTTTCTACTCAACTGGGATGTGGTATTGTTTGTCTTTCTCAGGGTTTGACTTATAATTTTTCTAAATTTATTTTTGATAATATGGTTGAAAATATAGATAAGAAAAAGCATAATTTTTTATGTACCCTAGGTTTCTTCAGATGATTTTAGACATTACCACACAAGCCCAAGATTTTTGTCCTATAGGAGTTTTAACTTCTAAACTGTTTGCTTCAATGAGAACTAAGTATGAGGCGACACATCATCCTTTGCTAGCGGCTATGTTGCCTCAAGGCAATGATGCTGCTGATGAGGGAAATGTTGTTGGTTCTCCACCTTCTACTACTGTTGTTGCTGATAGGAATCCGTCAGTTACAATAGATGAAGGCCCTTCTAATGCTGCTGAAGCACCTCTTGTTACTCCTGAACAACCTTTACCCACACCTTTACCTATACCTAGTTCTAGTCCACCACCTACACAGGTTCCTCATGATGAGGATGAGACTGAGATTAATCGGCTGACCACTCCTAGTCCTGTTAGCGATTCAGTTGATGATAGTGTTCCATTCTTTGAGCATGTTGATATTTCTTCTGAAAGGCCCGATGATCCTCCCATTACCACAGAGCAATCTGCTGGTGGAGCTGAGGACCCTATTACACTTACATCTTTGTATGCTCTAGTGAACAGGTATGTAGCTGAAGTTACTGATCTCAAGAAGGAGCTTGCAGAGACTAAATCTAAGCTTGGTGGTGAGATTGTAGAATTGAAAAGAAAAGTTCAGGATTTGGAAGTGGAACTGGGTCATAGTAGAAAAAGGAGATTGGATGTTTCTTCTGATGAGGAGGAAGTGGACAGACAGTTGAAGTCACTTGATATGTTGGCTAATGTGGCTCAAGAATCTAATGTTTCTACTCCAAAGGTTGATACATCTGTACAGCAAAAGGAGCCAATTTTGTTTACTAGACGGAGGAGAAAGCAATCTGTGCACAAGGATACATTGCCTAGTGAGGATATTTCAACTACTGAAGAACATGTTGTTGCTGATACTCCTTTGATGGACATTGCTATTAAAGTTGGTCAAGCTTCATCTGTGCAAGCACAACCTGCTTCTATACCTTCAGCTGATACTTCTGCAGTTTTCCTATCTGGAAGGAATTTTGATTTGAATCCAGAAGCAGATGTATTTTCAACACCTGTTGAAGATTTATCTCAACATGTTTCTTTTGATGCACAACTGGATGAATCTTCTGAAGTTCCTTTTACTGGTACTCCTTCAACTGAAGTTGTTTTTGAATCTTCTGATAAAGAGAAAGGAGTAACGGTTGACACTAAGCTTGGTCCAGATCTGGTTAGTGAACAGGAAAGGTTAGCGCAAGACAGGATGTTAGATGAATGTGCCAATTTGAAGAAAAGTGATGAATTGGCTAAACAGCTTGAAGCTGAGTCTATTTCTAAATTGCCTCTTGAGAGACGAAAAGAATTAGATGCAATGGCTACTCAGATGCCTGATGCACATTAGGATGCTTATACTCAGCAAGCTATTTCTAATCCTTCACTTGCTCAGAGTATTTTGGGTGCAGATTTTGATAGTGAGAATTTTGTGGCTCAAATGATGGCTCGTGGACAACAAAGAAAGGAAGAAGAAGTTGCAAAGAAGAAAGCCCTAACTGCTCAAAGAATAAAGCTAAGCGAGAGAAACCACTAACTGAAGCTCTGAAGAAAGCAAATATACAAATTGTGGTGAAAAATCAGAGTTCTTCAGTGTATAACACAGGTTTAACTATGAAGCAAGTCTTGGCTTTGCCTGATCATGTTCTACTTCGCAAGTATAGTTATATCATGAAGTTTTCTTCAACTTCTTCAACATCTTCTTCCAATTTGAAAAGAATTGCTGGAAATACAGTTGCTCCAAAGGCCAAAAGACCTAAGTTTGTTGAGATTGTGGAAAATTTTGATGATATTCCACCTAAGGTGATGTCTCCAGTAGTTCCTTCTAAAGCCCTTACAGAAGCTATTCCTTCACTTCACAGAGTTTCTTCTGCTGAACCTTCTATGGTTTCTGCTGAAACAATTGCTGAAGTTTCTTGTTCCACTGACAAGGTTTCTTCTGCTGAACCTTCTATGATTTCTTCTGCAACACCTGATGTGCTAGTTTCAACTTCATTTGTGGGATCTGTTGATACCAAAGGAGATAATCTGGTTAAGGAAGCTGAAACAACAACTGTCAAATCTACACAGGCAAAAAAGGTGCTTGACAAAATGAATGTATTACGTAGTAGTGTTTCTAGAGAAGCTCATGAAGAATCTGAAGATGTTCCATCTTCGGATATCTATATTCCTGGTAGGAGGCAGAAGAGGATGGCTAAACGTAAATTCTCTTCTCTAAGGAGATCTGTGAGATCAGCTAGGATTCAGTCCTCTCGCAAGCATATTAAGGTTGAGACATCTCACAAGGATATTCATGTGGATTTAAAGGCGGCTGAGTCATCTTTTATTAAAGAAGGATCTGCTGCTGATTTTCTTGAGGGGTCTCTTGATGTTTTGATTAATTGGTCATTGCAAGATGATGAGCTTAATATCATTTACCGTTTGGATCAATCCACCATGCAGTTTAACTTTTTGAAGGAGATATTGCATTTGGTAGACAGGGCAGATTTGATTACTTTGTATACCCTTGTCAATAAGTATTACCATTCTAATGCACCACAGGGTTCTGGATTATATTTATTGGGAGATCTTCATGTTCTGTTTGATTCTCAATCTCCTACTGGTAAAGGATATTTTATTTGGAAGAACTCTCATCTGTGGCAGGTTGTGTCTTGGAGATTTTATCCTCTGCCTCGTGTGCATGTGGTGGAGACAAAGGGTGGTATTACTGTCTGTATGTTTGCTGAGAGAACTTATCCATTATCTATGAAGCTTATGGAAAGAATGCTTATCCAGAAGTTGGAAGTTCCTCCGGATCCTGTTGGAAATGATAAGTTGGATGCTGAACAATGTGTTGGTGTTATTAAGAATCAGCTTATGTCACATAGAAGTTCATCTTGATCATGGTACTTTGTATGGTTTGTAATTTTTGTTTATTTATAAAAAAAAAAAAAAAAAAAAAAAAAAAAAAAAAAAAAAAAAAAAAACACTATGTATATTCTTTGTTTAACTAACTTTTCTTGCAGGTTTGTTGTATATTGTTGCTGGTTATTAACTCACCAGATATACCTTGTGTATGTCAAAGAGTTGGCTAGTCCAAAGGGTACAGCTTTGGTAAAGACACATCAAATCTGTTGATAGCTGTAATGGTTTGCTCAAAATCATAGGGTTTGCAACCACCCATGCTTAATTGCTGAGTGTTGTATGGTCATCAATTCACCATGGTTTATTCCTCTTTGGAATCCAAGAATTGACTAGCCCACATGTATATGGCTTGTGGTAAAGGCAGTGGAATACCATATTTGGTAATCAGTTCACCAATTCTAAGAAATCAGACTAGTCCTGAGCAAACGGCTACAGGTAAAGACATTTCAAATCCTTTATATGGTTGCTGATTTGCTAATAAATCAGATGGTTATCAGTGTACCATAGTTTTCGAACTTAAACATTTGGCTACTCCAGTAGTGATGGCTATTGGTAAAGAGACATCAAATCCATTATTTTCAATGATTTACCTCTCACAGGAGTTAACACACCTGGATGTGATGAGAATAGTATGCAACTAATATGTTTTGATGTATATGTTGTCATTTGTTGCTGCAAAGACCTGGAACTTTCATGTTTTGTCACCATCGAGGTGATATTGTTTGGTGTTTTTGTTGCTGATGTTCGAGAGCAATCCTCTGAAGCATTGAAGATCTATCAAGAAACTGGAACTTAACCTTGTTAAATTCCAGTTTAGGGGAGGATTGTTGGGAATTATGTGAAGTATGAATTATGCTGATGTTTCTGCTGAAAGGATTCTACTGAAGTGTATGGATTCTGCCGAAGACATAATTCTGCTGAAGTAGTATAGTACGTAGTTTGTTTCTGCGGAAATAGTTATTTCGTGTTTTCTATAGTTAGTTAGGATATGCATGAGCTTTATTAGGAAGTGATAATGTATATCTTATTTAGTTTTATGATTATACGTTTCTTAGGAAACAAGTTAGGGTTCCTTGCTTATAAAAGGAACACAATAGAATGATTATTGTAACGAATTGAAAAATAGAGTTTTAGTAATATAAGGATCCATAGAGGATCAACGTGTTCTTAGTTATTGTGTTTATACTTATATTTGAGTTTCGGCTAAAGAATATAAGTCGTAGAGATTGTCTATTAGTTTGCTTGTGATTACATAAGTAATACTAACGATCTGCGAGTGCTCTAGATTTATCAAGGTCTATAACGTTTCAACAAAACCCTAATGGCGGCGATCCGACGGCGTCACATTTAAAGAGTGACGTCGTCGCATGTTGTAACTCTATATATAGAATTCGAATTTTCAGACTTTTAGGGAGGTAGTTTTGTGGAGTAAAACCTAAAACCGAATTTTGGCTGTCTTGGGCAGTATCTTAGGGTTCTCATACCCGATTTTACAACAAGATAAGTAATTTAATTCATTGATTCAATTATGTCTTCAGTTGTATGTGTGTATGCTTGCATGTTTTCCATGTCCGGCTAATTTACTTGTATGTTTGCTTAGATCTATGAAACCTAGGGATTGAATATTGATTGGTTGTCTCTTATCTTAATTGTAATTGACCTAGTGTTGCGATAGGTCATTTGTTGTGTTTTTAATGCTTGAGTAATCTTTGTGAACATTAGTTTATAATCACCTAGAGTTATTGTAGGCTAAACATCCAAAGATAACCTTAGAGTTAGTTTATGAATCCTAGAGATTTTGTAGGCAATAACCTTAAGGTATCCTGAAAGAGTTAGGGAAAAAAGCATACCCTACGACCTTAGAAGACACAACGCGTTAAGAATAAGGACGTGACAATTCAACCATCAATAGGAGATAACTAGGGAGTAGTAGCATCTAGGTAAACACATTCTTAATCATCATACGAGCACACATCAATTAGACATAGACTACCCCTTAGATTAGTTAATTAGATAATTAGATAAGTAGAGTAATCGGTAGAAATACAAACCCCCCAAATCCAATACCCCGAGATTTGTACCTTTCAATTTTCCCAAAAAATATAAAAAGATAAAAAAATAATCTTTCTCAACCCCAACCTTAGCGTAGTAACTTCTCACTAGCATTCCTATTCCCCTAGAGAATGATATCAATACCCGAGGCTTACCCTAATACTACACTACAGCGATTAGGTTCACTGCCTAGGGTGTTGAAAAACTTGCTCTATGAAAAGGAAGTTCCTTTGACCCTGAACGTGCTTCGTAAGCGTATCAAGTGTTTGGCGCCGCTGCTGGGGAATAGAATAGCTAGTTAGGAGTCTATCTCGTTTAGGTTCCCTTGCTTGATTCCTATCAAGTAAGATTTTTTCTCATATTTTAGCTTCCTCGTAGTCTATCCCCCTTCTTCGTGACCTTTGTTCATAATCCCATCACTTTTCATCATGGAAAGTGATAACCCACCAAACAACAACCTACCACTTGATCCAAATTTTGCCAACCAACTCCGAGCTCGTATTGTTAGTGAAATTGGAGAGCTTAAGAAATTGAATAGGATAATTGAAAGTGCACTTGAGGAAGCCCTTAGGGAATCTACTGGCACTTTAGATTGTAAATCAACCTCAAGTGATTCTGATGATGAGTTAGAAGAAGGAGATTATAAAGTATTAGAAGTTATGGAAGGGTGTAAGGAAGAGGAAGAACTTAGGGAGTATTTCAATTCATACCCTAATGGGAAGGAAACCGCCTATCACTATAACATAGTTAACTTCTCGCATTCACCTTTCGAGCCTTGCATTAGAGGTGGTGACCCTAAAAATATTAAGATACCGTGCATGATTGGATACTTATATAGGGATCACACTTACATTGACTATAAGGCACCCATGAACATAATGTCTAGGCTCTACTACAATTGGATCATGAGCAAAAAGTTAGGACCTATAAGGGACCCCTTTCACCCCTAGGAAAGTGAGTAACTATGTTGGGAGGGCCAAAGGATATGCGTTTATCTTAATCGCGTTGTGTGTCTAAAGTCGTAGGGTATGCGTTTATCCCTAACTCTTTGAACTTACCAAAGGGTCTCGTCTACAATAACCTCTAGAAATTATAACCTCTAACTCTAAGGCATTCTTTGGGTGGTTTATCCTACAACCGCTCTAGGTGTTATATTCTAAGGTTCACAAAGATTAATCAAGCATTAATTACACAACGAATGACCTATCGCATTACTAGATCATTAAACAATTAAGATAAGAGACAACCAATCAATATTCAATAATTAAGTTTCATATTCCCTAAGCAAACACACAAGTAAATTAGCCGGACATGGAGAACATGCAAGCATACACACAAATAATTGAAGACATAATTGAATTAATGAAGTAAAACACTTATCTTGATGTAAGTTAGGGTTTGGAACCCTAAAATACTGTACAAGACAGCCTTGGTTCGGTTTAGGTTTTTACTCCAAAAGACTACACACTAAAACTAAAAAATTCGGGTTCTATATATTATATTACAAGTGCGACGGCGTCACCTTATGAGTTGTGATGCCGTCGGGTCGCCGTCATTAGGGTTTCGTCTTGGCCATGTTAGTCTTGCGACGGCATCACCTTATGCTTGTGACGCCGTCCCCTTCAGTCTCTGACGCCGTCTGGATCAAATCTAGGTCGTCTGAGTTGCGACGGCCTACTCTTTTAAAGCCTGACACCGTCACTTGAAAATAAGAAATTTGGCTTCTGTGCCGTTACAAAATGCTCTGACGGCGTCGCAGTTAAGCAGTGACGCCGTCACCTTGTATTTCAGCAGCTTGAGTGTCTCGATTCTTGACTTTGGCTATTTTCTTCGTATATCCGCGCCTTTTCGTCCAAATAAGTGCCATTACAGCAATTTGCCTTCAAGAGACCTAAAAAGTGAAAAGGAACGATATTAAGTAATAACGGATACAAAAGTGATCAAATAAGGGCTTAAACAACCCCTCAAAAAGGTACATTTTAAAACCTTATCATGGGTCCGAGTGGTGAAAAGTCCAATGAGTTCTGAGGCCTAATACAAAATTTAATATATTCTTATAATAATTAAATTCGTATTTTTACAAATTTTTACGTATTCGTTACGTGTTTTAAGGTTATCAAGATCGTGGGGAATTTTATTCTAATCACAACGATATATTTTATGAACGCTTAAGCTGCGTTGATCATGCATATGCCAATTGATATGCAAATGTGATGTTTAGAAAATTTCATGACGAAATAGATCGTGTTTAATTTCTAATTAAAGCGTTAAGTACATTGAAATTTTTCGGGAGCTTACAGTACCTTAAGAGAACCGCATCCCACGGTTAAACTCGCAGAGGCTGTCATGGGTGATCTAGATGAATAGGTGGGGATATATGGAACGCATTACATCTTCCCGCTCCCAGGTGAACTCTGCACCTTCTTTCTTGTGATTCCATCGAACCTTAACGATAGGAATGCGGCTTTGCTTAAGCCTCTTGACTTCTCTATCCATGATCTCGACGGGTTCTTCGACAAAGCTAAGTTTGTCATTGAGTTGGATGTCCTTGAGAGGTACGACTAGAGTTTCATCCGATAGACACTTCTTAAGATTCGAGACATGAAACGTGTCATGTACTAGGATAAGTTCTTCGGGAAGATCGAGTTTATATGCCACTGGACCAATTCTTTGAAGAATTTTGAATGGTCCGACGTATCGAGGTTTGAGCTTTCCTCTTTTCCCAAATCTGACCATCCCTTTCCAGGGTGATACTTTGAGCATTACACGGTCTCCGACCTGGAATTCCATTAGTTTTCTTCGAACATCTGCGTAGCTCTTTTGTCTATCTCGAGCTGCTTGCAGTCTTTGCCTAATTTGCATTATCTTTTCTATTGTCTCTTGGACAATTTTGGGGCCTGTGAGTTATCTTCTCCAACTTCTGCCCAGCAAACTGGCGATCAGCATTTTCTTCGATAGAGTGCTTCAAAAGGAGCAGCTTTAATGCTGGCGTGACAAATGTTATTGTAAGAGAATTCAGACAGAGGTAAGTGCTTATCCCATCCTTTTCCGAAATGAATCACACATGCTCTTAGCATCTCTTCCATAGTTTGGATCGTTCTTTCACTTTGTCCATCTGTTTGAGGATGGTACACGGTACTCATATCCAAGTTGGTACCCATGGCTCTTTGAAGTGTTTACCAAAATCTCGAGGTGAATCGGCTATCACGATAAGATATGATAGATATTGGTACACCGTGACGATAAACAATCTCTTTGATGTACAGTCTAGCGAGTGTAATCATCTCGTCATTCTCCTTGATTGGCAAGAAATGAGCTGACTTCGTAAGACGGTCTACAATGACCCAAATGGTGTCAAAACCATTAGAGAAGTTCTCGGCAACTTTGTGATGAAGTCCATTGTGATTCTTTCCCATTTCCATATGGGAAGTTCTGGTTGGGTTAACAATCCAGATGGCTTTTGATGTTCAGCTTTGACTTTCCAACATGTCAAACACTTAGTGGCATACTCGGCGATATCAGCCTTCATGTTAGGCCACCAGTATAAAAGCTTTAGATCTTGATACATCTTGTTGGGACCAGGATGTATGGAATACTTTGATTTATGTGATTCATGCATGATGAGCTCGCGGATACCTCCGTAGAGTGGAATCCAACTTCGATTTTTGAAACATAACGTTCCGTCTGATCTCTTCACGAATCCATTCTCATTCTCTGGCATGCCATAAATCTTCTCATTCGGCCTATTTTCTTCTTTAAGTGCTTCGATCTGAGCTTCAAGAATTTTTGATGGCAGGGGTGAATTGATTACCATTCCCAATGATCTCACTCTAAGTGGCCTAGGGCGATCTTTTCTGCTCAAAGCGTCGGCAACAACGTTCGCCTTTCCAGGATGGTAACGGATCTCGCAGTCATAATCACTAAGCAATTCTAGCCAGCGACGTTCACGCATATTCAGTTCTTTTTTATCTAAGATGTGTTGAAGACTTTTGTGATCAATGTACACTATACACTTTGTTCCGTACAAATAATGTCTCCATAACTTGAGTGCAAATACCACAGCGCCAAGTTAAAGATCGTGAGTAGTATAATTCTTCTCATGGGTTTTGAGTTGTCGTGACGCATAAGCAATCACTTTGTTCCTTTGCATGAGAATGGCGCCTAAACCCATGTGTGAAGCATCGCAATATACTACAAAATCTTCGACTCCTTCTGGTAGTGCCAAGATGGGTGCTTCGGAAAGCTTGTTCTTTAGGAGTTGAAAAGCTGATTCTTGATCGTCTCCCCATTCAAATTTCTTCGTTTTCTGGGTTAACTCGGTCAATGATTTAGCTATCTTCGAGAAACCTTTGATGAATCTTCGATAATAACCAGCAAGTCCTAAGAATTGATGAATTTCTATGGGGTTGGTGGGTACTGGCTAATTCTTTACTGATTTGATCTTTGTGGGATCCACAAGGATTCCTTCATTGTCAATCACATGACCAAGAAATTGGACTATCTCAATCCAAAAATCACACTTGGAAAACTTTGCGTACAAATTTTCATCCTTAAGTAACTTCAGGACAGTTCTCAAATGTTCTGCATGTTCTTCTTTATCACAGGAGTAGATAAGAATATCGTCGATGAACACAATGACGAATTTATCCAGATAGGGTTTACAGACTCTATTCATGAGTTCCATAAATACAGCAGGTGCATTAGTTAAACCGAATGGCATTACTTGGAATTCATAATAGCCATATCGAGTTGTAAATGTGGTCTTGGGTATATCTTCCTCTTTTACCCTTAATTGATGATATCCAGATCTTAAATCAATCTTCGAGTACATACTCGAGCCTTGTAACTGAGCAAACAGATCATCGATTCTTGGTAAGGGATAGCAGTTCTTGATCGTGAGCTTGTTCAATTCTCTATAATCGATACACATCTGAAATGATCCATCTTTCTTCTTAACGAATAAAACAGGTGCTCCCTAGGGTGAGGAACTTGGTCTAATTAATTCTTTTTCAGATAGCTCTTCTAGTTGTTTGGATATTTCTTGCATTTCTGAGGGCGCTAAACGGTATGGTGCTCGTGCTACAGGAGTAGCTCCAGGAATAAGATCGATTTGAAATTCGACTTGTCGAGCAGGTGGGAGTCCAGGCAAATCTTTTATAAACACCTCAGGAAATTCTTTGACTACAGGTACATCCTCTAGTCGTTTCTCTTCCATCTTCTTTTCCGTTACTTGAGCTAAGAAGGCATAAAATCCTTTTTCCATGTACTTTATCGATTTTGCATAGGATATGATACTTAAGTACTTTCTACTTTGATCTCCTTGGATAACTAAGGTTTCACCGTTGATCGGGATATGAAAGGTTTTCTCGTCGCAAACAATCCTAGCACGGTGTTTGGACAACCAATCCATGCCAATTACGACATCAAAACTTCCAAGTTTGATTGGCAAAAGATCTATGATGAATGAGTGGTCTTGTAAAAGAATAGGGCAATTATGGATTACGGTTTCGGTTCCTATTATCTTTCCATCGACAAGCTCTATCACATAAGTTGTATCTAAGGCGATTGGGGATATTTCAAGTAATGGTGCAAAAGTAGTAGATACAAAACTCTTATCGGCTCCAGAGTCAAACAAGATTTTTGCAGAATGATTGTTAAGAGAATACGTACCCGTCACAACATTAGGGTTCAATGGCACATCTTCATCTCCTAGCACGTACGCTCTTGCATGCGCATTGTTGGTTTAAGCAGCATTCAACTTTGGGCATTGGCTCTTGAAATGACTTTTTTTCTCCACATCCATAACAGTTCATGATTGCTACAGTGTTTCCCCCTCCAGGGTTTCGGCAATGTTTTCCTTGATGACCTACCTTGTTGCACTTGTCACACCTAACAGTGCAAGGTCCAGAATGGTGAATCAAACTGTAAGATATAGGATTTCACAAACACATCAAATCAATATCATATGGGGCTTTTACAAGTTTTAGAGAGAGAAAGTTATAGACAGAGAAAGGGAAGAGAGTTGGGAAATATGTGAAACAAAGAAAATGGTATTGAAGCTCCAACCCTCTACCTTGGGAGGTAGAGGGTATTTATAGTGTCTTACAATAAACGCCACCTACGGGCTGTGGATCAAGAATACATTGGGTAAAGACCCGTCCGTCCTCCACGGTGTTACTAAACCAACTACTTATTAACATAACTTGACTACGACTACGAGCTTTCAAACGAATACATATACTTGAGGTGACCGACTCTTTAACGACTAGATTTTCTAAATCCTAACAATCTCCCCCTAAGGGAGGTCACCTCAAATTAGACAGAATACAAACAGATATTACATTAAGATTGTTCTTGGATTCTTGTTTAAGTTCATTGCTCTGTAGCTCGTAGTCTTTGATTCTTCATGTTTTGCATGTTTGGATAATTCAAGTGAAGGTCTTTAACTGATCCACGTGATGATGAGTTTTGAGCCAGCGTTGAGATCATCAGCTTGCATAAATCTCTGACTCTTCCATTATAGTGTTGACATTATGTGATGTTTTGACTTTTGGACCGACATGCTCACATTCTAGATCATGATTTCTTCTCATCAGAGTAGCGAAAGCTTTAGTTGATTCATGATATTTGCAGCAGCGTAGCAGAAGCATGGTTTGAAAATATCAGAGCCAGTTGATGAAGATATGCACTTATCATGATTTCGTCAATGGTAAATGTGATTATGTGAGCATGCGGCTATGGATTGACTCCTCAATTCTGATCAGCTGCAATCGTGGGGGTGTTCCTGCATAAAATAGTTAGCAATAAAGCGCACAAAAGTGTCTTTGATCACTTTCGTTGAATTGAGGTACACGGCCCACGGTTCCCCGTTGATCTGTACAAGTACTGCCTGTGATCAGGTATAATTCCGAAGAATCTCCTTGACAGGGTTTCGCAGCTGTTCTAGCCATTCTCAAACCGGAGCGTCTCAAAGAAGACAACACGGAGTGAGTGAACCAGCGAATTGAGATTCACTGAATCACTCCATTGATTATGTCCATATGTCACAAGCAAGTCTTGGCAATAGCACAAGGATAATGCGTAGGACTCTCAAAATATATTCTCACATTCCACATTGTGTGAAACTGTGAGCCTTCATTGACAGTGTCCTAATGAGATTTATTGATGATCTCGTGGCTCTAGACTCAATTGTGCACATTTGGTTTGCTATGTCGGAGACTAGGGAGAGGGTCTCCTTCTTCAATATCAACAGTCTCTAAGAGAGCATCAATAGATTATGTAGGTTCCCCGTAAGAATGAAACAAGCCCTTTTAAGAGGAACTTGAGTAGCTTGGGAAGTTTAGTGCAGTGCGTCACTGGGTCTATGACGTCTTGTCTTCAATACCAGTGTTACCTTGGTAACCACCAGTAGCATATGTATTGAACCCGGTTTCTGCCCTAAGGTTGAATTAATGGAGGGCTATTTCTTTTCACCCTTTTCACATTCAATTCTTTTTCATTCTTCAACCCCTTCAGTGCTTACCGAGACTTCATAACTAGAACCTTGTTGGGTTTATTCCAGTTCTAGCTCTGTCTCAGTCCGCACTCTTCCCATTTCTCATTTTTCTCCTTTTTTTTCATCATACCTAAGGACTTCTACACTATCTAGTGGATTGTCCCTGGGTAGATCCCTCCGGTTCTGGCGGATCGTGGGAATGAATACCTAACTTAACCTTCCTTATAACTCCTTGCATAAAGTAAATTTGGTCAGCTTTTGGTATTGTTCTTCTGCCATTGGAACCAATTGAAAACCATTTGAAAATCAATTCAGGTACTTGTGATATATCATCAAAGCATTTTGTACCTGAATCGTTTTGATATTTTAGAAAACGTCTCCCCCTCAACATGTGCATCGTATGGTTGAAATCATTTTGGCACATGGAGGCAAGAGGAAGAATTCACTTCTTTGATAAATATTTTCTAAAAGTATCGACATTACTTTCCCGATAAAAATCAGTGTTTCACATACAGTAGAAGATAATTTCGGGAAAGAATGTGGTTTTCAAACATTTGCTCCCCCTCAATATGTGCACTTAATTTTGAAATTGTTTTGCACATATTAGAGAGAACCTGCACTGAGAGACAAATCGATCACGTTTCAATTCCTTTTGGTTTGGGATAGATGCTCCCCCTCAACATGTGCATGAAAAATTTGAAATCGTTTGGCACATGTAGGGAGGATAGCTTCTTAATCACATGTAAAACCATTTATCGAATTATCAGTCTAAAACTAATTTAAATCACAAATTCTCCCCCGATCACAATTTTCAAATCCTTTGAGATTTGTGATCTCTTATTGATTTAAATTAAATTTTGAGAACTTTTGAGGAGAATTGTGACTTGCTTTTGAAAAACATTTCAACTGATAAGAATAAGATTTTCAGACTTTAAATTCCATTGTTTAAACATGCATGAGTATCTTTTGAAAACATAACAATAGCCAAGGTCATGAATCAATTGTATTAAATATTGTTCTTTTTTATTTTCCAAATGTAGACCTTGCTCTTTTACGAGCCAATTGTTTGAAAAATAACCTTTTTGATTAAATTGAAATCATTCTCCCCCTCAATCAATGACATGAGTTGTTGATTGAGAGATAGAGATTAAAAATAGAGTTCGAGGTATTTTCAAAGCAATTTTGTTTTCATTAGATGAAAAATATTTTTCAGAAGAATCATTAGACGGAAAAATATTTGGAAAGAAAACATTTGTCTTTTTGATGACAAACATTTGTTTTAAGAATCAGATCATGAGATTTGAAAAATAAGATTAAGCATGGCTCTGTTCTTTCTTTTTAAAACGGGTTACTGCCTGAAATGACAATAAACCACCATTTTTCTCCGTCTCATTTTTTTTAAGAAAATTATGTACATTCGAACTTCATCTAAAGACCCGTGATATTCTTTGAATAACATAACAAAGTCCGTAGATGTTATCGAATCAAAGAAAAACATGACAAAAATAATTTTTGGGATTTTTCAAGATTTTCTAATTTTCAGGGATTTTTGAAAATTTATATTTTTCTATTTTCTTTTAGTGGGTTTTATAATCTTGTATTTTGCTTTTTGAAAAGATAAGTACAAGAGATAGATAGAGACAAACTCGGTTACTCCTCATCTTCCTCCTGAAGACGTTTGAGAGTTTCAGGCTGTAGACTCTTTAGACCAAGACGTGGAAGAATAAACTCAAAACGTTCTCTAGGAAGAGCTTTGGTGAAGATGTCTGCTAACTGGTATTCAGTCCTCACAAAATAGAGTTCTACCACACCTTTTTCCACTTGTTCCCGAATGAAATGATGTCGAATGTTGATGTGCTTTGGTCTTGAGTGTTGAACGTTGTTGCAAGAGAGAGCAATGGCACTTTTGTTATCACAATACAGAGGGATTTTCTTGAATTCAAAGGCATAGTCATATAATTGGGATCTCATCCATAAGATTTGAGCACAACAAGATGACATGGCTATGTATTCAACCTCTGTAGAGGATATAGAAGTACTCATTTATTTCTTTGAAGACCAGCTCACAAGCTTATCACCCAAAAACTGAGCACCTCCAGACGTACTTCAACGTGTATCTTGACATCATGCATGGTCAGCATCTGCATAGGCTATTAGTGACATACCGGTGTCCTTCGGGTACCAAAGTCCCATGTTGATGGTTCCTTGGAGATACCGAAAGACCCGTTTAACCGCTTCAAGGTGCTTTTTGGTAGGCTTAGCCTGGTATCTAGCATACATGCATACAGCGAACAGAATATCAGGTCTACTGGCTGTGAGGTACATCAAGGATCCAATCATACTTCGATATTTCGTTTGATCTACCATGATCCCTGAGTGGTCCTCATCCAGTTTGGTACGCTCTACCATGGAAGTATCAACGGTGTCACAAGTGTCAAATCCAAATTTCTATAAAATTTCATTAGCATATTTAGATTGATTGATAAAAAAGCCTCCGGGACTTTGTGAAATTTGTAATCCCAAGAAAAATGACATTTGTCCCATCATTGACATTTGAAATTTGGAGCCCATCTCCTTAGAAAAACGGTCACATTCATTGGGGTCATTCGAGGCAAAAATAATATCATCAACATAGATTTGAACGTGAATTAAATGTTTGCCTGACTATCTGGTGAAAAATGTAGGATCAAAAACTCCTTTGCTTAATCCAGTAGATAGAAGAAACTTTGATAGCGTATCATACCATGCCCTTGGAGCTTGCTTCAAACCGTAAAGAGCCTTCTTTAAGCGATAAACATGAGTAGGATGCTCTGGATTCACAAAACCTTCAGGTTGGCTGACATATACGACTTCTTTATGATCTTCGTTAAGAAAAGCCGTCTTTACATCCATCTGATAGACTACCATGTTCTTACTTGTAGCATTAGCCAAGAAGATTCTGATTTCCTCGATACGTGCAACTGGAGCAAATGATTCTTCAAAGTCAATACCCTCCTCTTGACGGTATCCTTTTGCAACCAATCAAGCCTTGTTCTTTAAAACATCACCATGCTCATCAAGTTTTACTTTAAAGATCCACTTTAGAGCAATGATCATAGCACAGTCAGGAGCAGGTACTAATTCCCATACATCTAGTCGATCGAACTCATGAATTTCTTCTTGCATGGCATTGAACCAGCTGTCTTCATTCATTGCAGTTTTAACATCTTTTGGTTCGACCTTGGATAGTACGGAGTTGAAGAAGCACCACAAGCCATCAGTTGCAAGTTGTTTACGTGTGGATACAGGACGAGAAGGGTTTCCAATGATGTTGTCCAATGGATGATCATGTGTCCATTTTCTAAGGTGTTCGTGTGGTTGTTGTTGAGGAACTGAAGTAGCAGAGTCTGGATCTCCTGATGATGATGGTTCGGGAGTTGGTTCATGACCAAATATGTTCTCAAATGGAGCATCTTCGGGAGTAGCAAAGTGGTTATCTCCATCATAGGTGCCATAAACAATTCCATGATGTACATTAAATGATTGATGAATTGAAGATGATACAGACTGATCAGCAGCAGGCGCTTCTTGACTCAATGACATCGAAATTGAAGGGTTAACTACGTTGACAGGGATAGAAGCAGCCTTTGTTGATGGATTTGATAGATCATTAGCAATTGGCTCATAGTGTTCATCAAACATTGGATCGAACAATTTCTTCAAATCATCTTTTGAAGGTGGTACATATGGAGTTGCTGATGAGGGATTTTGTACAAGAGTAGAACTGATGGGACTACTTGATGAAGGTTGTGTTGCGGGTCTAGAACTGGATTGTTCTGGAGCCATTTGACCGGATAGCTCATCGAACGTAACGTGAATTGTTTCCATGATATTTCAGGTTCTTTTGTTGTAGATTCGGTATCCTTTTCTGCTTGGTGCATATCCTACAAATACTCCAATGTCCGCTTTAGCTTTGAGTTTGCCTAAGTCTTGACCCTCATTAGTTGGATAACACAATGCACCAAACACACGAAGGAATGAAAGATTAGGTTTTCGATTTTGGACAAGTTCATATGGAGTTTTTCCATGAGATGTGTGAATTAGGGATCGATTTTGAGTGTAGCATGCAGTGGCAATGGCTTCAGCCCAGAGAAACATTGGAACCTTTGAGTAAATCAGCATTGTTCTTGCGGCTTCCACAAGAGTTCGATTTCATCTTTCAACTACACCGTTCTGTTGAGGAGTTCGTGGAACACTTCTTTGATGACTGATTCCAACACTTTCATAAAACTCACTAAGTTCTTTATTAACAAACTCAGTTCCATTGTCTGTTCGAATGATTCTGACAGTTTTGTTAAGTCGAACCTGCAGCTGTTTGATAAGTTTAATGACGATATCTGGAGTTTCATCCTTTGTCCTTAAGAACTTAACCCAAGTAAATCGAGAGTAATCATCAACCACAACTAACACACATTCTTTCTGGAAAATATTCTGCACTCTCATGGGTCCACATAAATCCATGTGAATGGTATGGAGAACTTCCATAACTGAGTTTGTAGGTTTGGGTTTGTCGGCATACTTCTTGCTTTTTCCCAATTGGCATGCTGAACAAAGATGATCCTTTTCATACTTTAGTCTAGGTAAGCCTATTACTAAGTTCTTTCTGGAAAGATCATTTATGGTGCCGAAGTTCAAGTGATTGAGACGACGATGCCATAACCATGACTTTGTTTTCGAAGCCTTTGACAACAAGCAGATTGGAGAAGACTTCATCATGTCTTCGATAGAGATGGTGTATAGATTTGAACCCCGTGTTCCTCTTAAAAGTTCCACACCATCAAGTTCTCTAACGAAACAACTATGTTTTCTAAAAGCCACCTCTAGATCAGAATCACAGAATTGACCAACAAAAAACAGATTATGACCAAGACCTTCTACATAATATTCCCTGGAGATTACACTATCACCAACAACATAGTCTCCATAACCCATAATTGCACCGAAATGATCGTTCCTGAATCTAACAGTCCAGATGAATTTACTCATGAAGTTCATAAGCCGCGACCGGTCTCCAGTCATATGCTTGGAACAGCCTGAGTCCAAGTACCACAGAACAATTTGAACGATCTACAGTTGAACACAGACAAGAATGGGTAACTAGATAATTGGGATCCCCATGCAAGAATGGGTTCCACTTGGTTAGTAACAGTGATTGGAACACCCACATCAGAAGCAGAAACAATGAATTCATTAGGGTAAGATGTTGTGCTAGTGTGTGAATTAGAAATATTCAAAGTATGTTCACTTCTTAAAGGAATAGTTCTACCAGTAGGCATCCATTTTCTAATGGGCATTGGTCTAGATAATCTAGGGCACAACTCATTAAGATTAAATTTGCGTCCAGTTGGTATCCACTGATAACCTACATTGCTGAGTTTTCTTCCTGTGGGTTTCCACTATTTTCTACCCTTCTTCCACCATTGCCTTTTAGCCCTCTTAACATGTTTGATGGCATTCACAGTTTTAACTGGGTTTTTAGTAGCATTAATCACATCATTCATACCACATACATGATTAGTAACAGAAACCAAGCAATCATCATTACATGTTTTGCCAAAAGTAGCAGAATTCACATTAATTACAGCACGCTTAGAGCTAACACTAGAATCAACACTATTCGTTTTATTCAACATAGTTTCATTCTTCCTAAGGTGATCTTCTACTTTCTTCCACTGAACATTCCTAGCTTGCAAGGTCCTATCATTCTTTGTGTTGCCTTGAGGTTTTGACCTGCTTGCTTTGGTGTCATAGAGGGAATGGGAACATAAGTTGGTATTGCTACTTTTAGCTTTTCAGGCTTAGAGGTGCTGGGATCTGAACTACTTGAAGGCACATTGAAGCTTACATGCTTAACTTTAGGCACTGAGTGAGGCATATCAAGATTGGAATTCTTAGAATTAGGCATAGAACAAGGCACAACTATTTTATCCTTCATAATAATGGTTTTAGGGCATGTTGCTCTTAAGCATTCTAAAAGCTCCTGAGATCGTTTGGCCTGAATGCAAGCAAACCTAATTTCACTATCAAGTGGCTTATTTATGAAATCCTCTTCTACAATCTCACGGAGACATTCTAGACTATCCTTAAGATGAAGAAATAGTTATGAAACAAAAGTTCGTTATTTCTAAGATGAGGAGGAATATATTTAACGGTCACAGTATATTTAGAGTCTGCAGATGACTTTGATGCAACATTCTCATTAAAGACAAGTGGCATTTTCCTTTTTTCCTGTTTCTTCAGATTCTTAATTTCTTTTTGTAAAGCATTTATTTTTTCGTTGTTTTTGTCACGAGTGACTTTCATTGAATCACATAACTCTTTAAAGTGTAGTTTAACCTTTTCATTTTCTTCTAGAAAACTCTCATTTTCCTTTTGTAAAACATTAACGAGGTTTTAAAGATGAAAAGTTTGAGAAGATTGAGAATCTAAAGGTGGAGGTATTTGGGGGCCATTCACATTATTTCTTTCGCCCTTCAATTGTGAGATTTGGGCTCTCAATTTTTTGATTGCGTTACAATGAGCTTGAATTTGTTCATCACGTTTGTTTATTTCAAAAACTGCATCAAATTCAGGAGCATCTGAGGATGTCTTGATATTTGAAGTTTTAACATTTTCTTTAAAATGTTGATATTTTAGTTGTAAATTAAAATGTTCAACTTCGAGATTAGAAAAATGTTTCACCAAATTATCATGATCTTCATGTTCAATTTTATCATGCATTTTTGAATTTGCTGTTTCAAGCTCAATGACGCGATCATGGGAAACTTTCAAAGCAACAGATAATTCATGAAATTGAGAAGCAGTAATAGAATGCTTAGTAACCGTATAAAACATATCTTGAGCCACACAACTTAATACTAGGTTCTCATTTAAGATATGCAAATTTTTCCTTTTAATTTCATTATATTTGAGTTCCCGTTCATACTCATCAACCTCAACAATCGTTGCATCAAATTCCTTTTCCATTTCTTTAATATCCGAGTTTATCCCTTTTTGAAGACTTTCAAATTGACCTTTTAATTGTTTAAAGAAAGGCATGACCTCAGTTAAATAGCATTCTTTAGTTTGCTCAAAGCCCCTTTCCCCTTCAGTTATCCCAGTGGGTGTGATCCTTTTCTTACACGTTTTCTCAAAATCAACAAATAATTTGTAAACTACATGAAGGCTGATTAAGGTCTTGCTATTAGTGGGAAGATTCCTAGGCACTAAATGCATTGGTGTATTTGGAGGATACACAGTGGCTGGGGGCAATTTCCTGCAAGGGGGATTCTTAGCAATAAGATTATCTGCCTTTTGCTTATCTATATCTTTCTTCTAGAAAATTTGTTCTGGGGTTAATTGAGTTTGAGGCTTAAACCTATTCAGGGAGATCCAATTTTCTTTTGTGTAATCATGGGGTTTAATCGTTATGTTTTTCTTTTTACACTCAGGATCTTTTAGCTTCTCATCCATTTTCTCCCTAAAGGCATTTTCTAATTTTCTATCCTCTTACGTGCTTCCAATACATGATGGTGTTTGCCTAGGCTTGAGAATCTCATTACCATCATAGATTACCATTTGAGTAGCTCTAGCAACCTTTCCATACCTAGGATTGGGTACTTCTACAAGGGGAATACTATGCTTATCGCTTAAGACTCTATGCTTAATGATCATGTGAGCAGTCTGAATGGTATTACCTTGTACGTACAATTTATTTTCAAGCTTGTTTTTCAAAGTTTTTATATTGGAAAAGTCATTCAAAAGTTTTAATTCCTTAGTATTAAATTCTTGTTTAAGCACTTTAACATTATCTTGGAGTTCTTGTTTTTGCTTAACAGTTTTAGAAAGCTTTTCTTGTAAGGAGTTTAACTCTTGTTTTAACACTTCTTCTCTAAAATTACTTTTTCTAATAATTGTACGCATTTGGTCATCCATTTCCTGCTCACGGGTGGTTAACTCAAACTTAGAGCGTTGTTCGTAAATGGCAACTTGTTCTTTATAGGCATTAAGTTCAGAAACTATGGAATAATCAGGAGCACATGCAGTGTATTCATCGAAAGCATATTCATCATTGACTGCAGAAGATACATTACTTGGTACCGTTTCACTTTCATCTTGTATCACATATTGATCATATGTGACAACATTGCTATTGCCCATATTTTCATTATCTGATTCAGAGATTTCAGTTGGTTGTACTTTGTATTGTATCTTTTGCCCATCAACTTCATCGTATAGTTTTAATACCTCAGAGATGATAGATTCTTTGGAAGGACCAGCCTGCTGTGGTGATGATACCTTTGGAGAGACCATTGGTGAAATGCTGGCCATGAAGATTGTTTGAGCAGTTGGTTCATCATCAACATCTAAGTCATATGCATCACAATCAGCTACTTGAAATGCATTAGGATGATTTTGACCCATGTCCTGCACTGGCTGTTCATCCACATCAGCATCATAAGTCTTGGCATTTCCCTCAGCAAGAAACAACAATTCCTCTTCATCCAAAACAGCTCCATTATCCTGAGCTTGTACCAGCAACATCTTCTCCCTGAAATACTCAGCATTTTGTGGGCTTTTTGGAGACGTGCAGTTCCTCGCAATATGTCCTTCACCACCAGAGTTGTAGCACTTGATTTTCTTACCCTGTCCTTGATTAGCATTCCTTCCACGGTTCTGATTAGCTGCATACCCTCCACCTACTCCTATATTACCATACCCTGCTCCAACCATCCCTTGTTCGTTCCTTCTGCCTTGAACATTTTGCACTACCACCTTGCCATCTCTAATAGTAGCTTGATTATGAGGATTGGATGCTGCTCTGAGGTTGTTGTTGGTGTGTGAGATGGAATTCAGATTTTGACTAACCATGAATGACAGTTGATTGATGAACTTTTCCATGAATGCGTTTGGGTCTGGATGCTTATATGCTGGATCAGGCATGAGCTTGTAATTACCATTTCCAGTTGGTATGACTTGAGATGCTTTGGTGGTGATTCCAACATTGGTGTATAATGCTGTTGAATCATTTGACGAGCTTGTTTCTTCTTGTTTGGATTTGAACTGTTCAAGGATCATTCGTTCAAACATAGCATGTCTCTCATCCTGAAGCAAGAATGCATACAATTGCTCATAGTTAGTGTTCCTCAAACCCTTAGTTAACTTGACTGAAGTGAAAAATTTGTGCCATTCGAGATTCATGTTGTTCACAAACTTTGAGTTTAGCTGAATATTTGGCATAGTCATTTTAATATTCCCCATGTCATTCACAAGCTTGTGGAACCTCACGTAATATTCAGTGACACTTTCCCCTGGTTTCATCTTAAAGTGCTCAAAGTCATCATACAGTTGTGATTCCCTATCTTCTTTAGTCAATTCAGAACCAGACAGAAGCATCTTAACATTGTCCCAAACTGCTTTAGCCTCCGTGTTGTGATTGATCAGCTTGTAAATGTCCTTAGGAAGACCCTGAAGTATAATGTTAGAAGCCCTGATATCAGCATCGTATCTCTTCTTCTCCTTATCATTCAGTTCATCATACATCTTAGGTATGTCAAGTCCTAATATCACCGAGCCATCATCAGCAGTCTCAAGTATGTCTCTGGTTGTCTCAACTTGATACGGTCCTTCATCAATTGACTTGAGAATGTTGACTCCATTTTCCTTTCCTAGACAATACAACCTAATTCGTTGAGCCCATTAGTCATAATCAGTTCTGTCAAGCATAGGTGGACGAGTATCTGATCCAGCTGCTTAAACGTCCTCAGCTACAGTAGAAACGATAGTAGGTATGTTGTTAGACATGATTCCAGATTCTACGAGATTTTACTATTCTTTGATTAAACTAGGAAATAGATTCTTTCACGGGATTTTACTAAACTAAAAGAACAACTATAAAAATGTAGCACGAAGAAGTGACAAGTCTCAATAGACAAGTCGCTAACCAGTCAACTCGCTTTGGTATCAACACGCTAAACAGTCAACTCGCTTAAAAGACAAGTCACTTAAAACTCAAGTCACTTAAAGAAACAACTCGCTTAAAACCCAAGTCGCATAAAGAGTCAACTCGCTAAATAGCCAAGTCGCATACAAAGAAAACTCGCTTAACAACCAACTAGCTGTCAATACAACTCGCTTAATATCTAAGTCGCTTTAAGACCCAAGTCGCTTAAACTGTCAACTCGCTTAATAGCCAAGTCGCATAAACCAACTCGCTTCCAATAACAAAGCAACTCGCTTCGAAGTAACGTTTTACCGTGGCTCAACTCGCTTAGTACAATATTCAAAAACAACCACTTTAACAATAAAAAACAGCCAAACCACAATGATTCCAGCCTTCCAATTCCAAACCTAAACACATATGATGATCCTAAACACAAAAGTACAATCAAAATTCAAACTTTAACACTAGAAATTGATCAAATGATTCAAACTCTCCTTAACACTTATAACCCCAAAAACCTTATGAAATCCACCAAAACAAAGAGCATGAAAGATGAGTGATCAAACCATGGCTCTTGATACCAATTGTAAGATATAGGATTTCACAAACACATCAAATCAATATCATATGGGGCGTTTACAAGTTTTAGAGAGAGAAAGTTCTAGAGAGAGAAAGGAAAGAGAGTTGGGAACTATATGAAACAAAGAAAAATGGTATTGAAGCTCCAACCCTCTACCTTGGGAGGTAGAGGGTATTTATAGTGTCTTACAATAAACGCCACCTACGGGTTGTGCATCAGGCATACATTGGGTAAAGACCCGTCCGTCCTCCACGGTGTTACTAAACTAACTACTTATTAACATAACTTGACTACGACTACGAGCTTTCTAACGAATACATATACTTGAGGTGACCGACTCTTTAACGACTGGATTTTCTAAATCCTAACACAAACATCTGTTACACTGGGGATGTGGTCCTACATACCCTTTTCCAGCAGTGGATGCAGCATAAGCCCTTGCGGCATCTTGCCTTCGATATTGCCGATTGTGATGTTGGTTTCTGTTGCAGTGATACTGGTTGTTGTTTCGATTGTTGTTGTTGGATTGTTGTTGGTTGGAATTGAGCTTTTCCTATCATCAATCTTTCTTTTGTTGTCACTTAAGCCTTGTGCATTTGCAAGCTTCAATATCGGTTCCATAAGGCGGTGGGATACAATGACAACATCTTCAACAGTCTTTGGATTCGAAGCGATGACATCTCCTTCGATGCTTCGAGGTAAACCTCCTATCAAAGCTTCCAAAACCTTTTTATTGGTGGGAAACAAATGAGGACACATAGCTCTCAGGTCGTGAAATCTCTTGAAGTAAGTCTTGAGATCATTACCTTTAGCAGCCAAGTGGTAAGACTCATCTTGGAGTTTCTTGATCTCAGTTCTTGGGCAATACTGTTTCATCAACTGTTGTTTCAGATCTGACCATGAAATCTTACAAGCTTCTTCCATTCTAATTGGTCGAGCATGGCCTTTCCACCAAGATAACTGATAACGCTACACGCGTCGTTCGGGGTCAAAGGAACTTCCTTTTCTTCGAGCAAGTTTTATAACACCCTAGGCAGTGAACCTAATCATTGTAGTGTAGTATTGGGGTAAGCCACGGGTATTGATATCGTTCTCTAGGGGAATAGGAATGCTAGTGAGAAGTTACTACGCTAAGGTTGGGGTTGAAGAAGATTATTTTTTATCTTTTTTATATTTTTTAAGAAAAGGAAAGGTACGAATCTCGGGGTTTGGATTTGGGGGTTGGTATTTCTACCGATTACTCTACTTGTCTAATTATCTAATCTAAGGTGAGGGTAGTCTATGTCTAATTAATGTGTATGATAGTTTAAGAATGTGTTTACTTAGGTTGTATTACTCCTTAATTATCTCCTATTGATGGTTGAATTGTCACGTCCTTATTCTTAATCGCGTTGTGAGTCTAAATTCGTAGGGTATGCGTTTGTCCCTAACTCTTTGAAACTACCAAAGGGTCTCGTCTACAAAATCTCTAGGAATTATAGACTCTAACTCTAAGGTACTCTTTGGATGGTTTATCCTACAACTACTCTAGGCGTTATAGTCTAAGGTTCACAAAGATTAATCAAGCATTAACTACACAACGAATGACCTATCGCATTACTAGATCATTAACAATTAAGATAAGAGAGAACCAATCAATATTCAATAATTAAGTTTCATATTTCCTAAGCAAACACACAAATAAATTAGCCGGACATGGAGAACATGCAAGCATACATACAAATAATTGAAGACATAATTGAATTAATGAAGTAAAACACTTATCTTGATGTAAGATAGGGTTTGGAACCCTAAAATACTGTACAAGACAGCCTTGGTTCGGTTTAGGTTTTTACTCCAAAAGACTACACACTCAATAATGAAAAATTCGGATTCTATATATAAGATTACATTAGCGACGGCGTCACCTTATGAATTGTGACACCGTCGGGTCGCCGTCATTAGGGTTTCGTCTTGGCCACATTAGTCTTGCGACGGCGTCACCTTATGCTTGTGACACCGTCCCCTTCAGTCTATGACGCCGTCTGGATCAAATCTAGGCCGTCTGAGTTGCGACGACCTACTCTTTTAAAGCCTGACACCGTCACTTGAAAATAAGCAATTTGGCTACTGTATCGTCACAACATGTGCTCCGACGGCGTCGCAGATAACACCTGACGCCGTCCCCTTGTGTTTCAGCAGCTTGAGTGTCTCAATTCTTGACTTTGGCCATTTTTTTTCGTATATCCGCGCCTTTTCGTCCAAATAAGTGCCATTCCAGCAATTTGCCTTCAAGAGACCTAAAAAGTGAAAAGGAACGATATTAAGTAATAACGGATACAAAAGTGATCAAATAAGGGCTTAAACGACCCCTCAAAAAGGTACATTTTAAAACCTTATCAAATATCCCTACACTTGGTATTTGCTTATCCTCAAGCAAATGTGCTTTTAGCCAATTAATTTATAAGTTAGGGGTCATGAAGCATTAGTTTAAAACAATCCACAACACATATAAGCCCCGCAAAAGTCATAACAAGCACGGAAATTACATACTAGCACCTCACATGGGATGTTTGGATACTCACATCTCTCGAGTGTATATGAAATATAACAAGTTGGAAATGGAAGATAAACACTCATTAACCGGTCCTAGTACATAGATTACCATAGGCTTGAGACTAGATCAAACCTCCATCGCTTTGGCGTAAGCACCTAGGAAAGACTATCAAAGAGGTCTTTAAAGGGTTGTAATGTTAGGCTTACGGTAGGGAAACAAAGGGTTTGGTGGGATAGGTTATTTAGTGGTGGCAAGTCAAAAATCTCTATGTTACAAGCATACGAAGAATGGCGTTGCTAAGCCAAGACTCCACACTCTAAACTCTAGATAACTGAAACATACAAACATAAATTTAAACGATAGATGTAGGATGGTAGCCCGTATGTTTTTTTTTTTTTTTTTTTTTTTTTAGCACTCTATTTTTTTGTCTTTTCTCTTTTTCTATTTTTTTTACATACACTTTTACTCTACCATCCTCTACGGTAACGTCAAAATAATAGGGATTTATAGGCACATCCCTACACTTGAGTTTTTATTACTCTAACACTAATTTGACCCGAATTGAAAAGATCAAAACACTTGGAGTACATTATTACGCAAACAAAGGGAATTTGAATTTAACGTTCCCTTCCAGTCATTTCATAAATTTTAACTTTTCCCATGAGTCCCAATCGTCCCAAAACTGTGTACAAAGGATATGACTCGACTTAGCAACTTATGCAAGCAACAAGATAATTGAACTAAGGGTTTAAGGTGATAACAATAATGCACTAAAAGTGAGTGCATACAAGGTAGGCTAAGGCGATTTGGGTGTACATTTGGGGGTGGGGTGTAAACAATGCTCTTCATTGATATTCCGGAAAACCGAAAAATCAAGAGAACCGCGAAAAGGATAGGCTCAGAGGGGTTAACTAGGGGTATCGTGTACTAAAAATGAGTACAACGCAAAGGGTGTGGGGGAATTACTCAACCGAGGTGGAAGAAGTAATTATATTACAGGTATCAAACAATGGTTATCCTAATGCCTCTTATCATTTAGTTATTCCTAACTACACAAGTGTAGTCTTACTAGCGATCTCGGGATGCATCACAAAACAAGTTCTAGAATCTAATATACTACCGGTTCACACTCTAAGCATTAAAGATGAATGCTTTAATTCCTACTAATCTAAGGGTGATCCTCACATTTTGGGTGGAATTTAAGTGGTAAAGGGTTTTTGTGCTAGACATGCAACTTCCTATCCATGAGACGCTTTGGTTAAGACTAATGGCCCACTCCTATATGTCATGAAAAATTAAAAATTTGGTGCCAAAATTACCCTAACCGACATTTTCTCATGGTTTATTACACAAATACAATTGGACAAAGCAAATAATCAAGGATAAGCATAGTTTCAAAGTTCCCGTTTTATTTTCCCTCCCTACACTTAAACTGAACATTGTCCCCAATGTTCCCCGAAAGTATCAAAGTTATGATAATGGAAGGTAATTAAAAATGAAAGAAACTAGTACTCCCCTGATTAGCTCGGTAGGATCCGTGTAAATTGGTGGTTAAATCTTTTCCAAGAAGAATGTATGCGTGAAAAGCTCCTTCCAATCTTATGTATCTTCTTCTTAGTAAATTAAACCTGCACACTTGAAGAAAGCAAACGAAACCTTCGCGTAAAATCGGCGGTAATAATATATATAAGACTCTATTAAACTAGGATATAATGCTTGTGGAATGGATGTTTACAGAATTTCTAGAAAAATAAGACCTGGAAAATTCCAAAAAATTATAAGTAGCTCAGAAAATGAGAAAAAAGTAATCTGTTGTTTATACTCCTTCCTGACGCTGTCAGGTTGTGATCCTGACGCCGTCGGGTTATCCTGACAAAAACTGGTCTGCGATTTTCTAGAAAAAATTATGAAAAATTTACATCTTTAGAATCTGGAAAAATTTCTGCAAAACATCCATTATGACTCGATACAAGCATTTGACTCGAACAAACACACATATATATCTTTTAATTAATTGAAATTCTCATCTTTACGTTTCTTTTGAAAACGTGTGTAATCCTCCCTACACTTATCCTTTACGTAAAATACATTTATATGCAATTAAGACGAGGTTAAAAACAAAATAAAGCATTTTTACAAATTTAAACATGAGAATAGGCAATCAATAAAAGATATATGACACTAACAAGCAAACAATTAAGCATGGGTTGCCTCCCACGAAGCGCTTTTATTTATTTATGAGTCTTGTAGCTAGACTCGTAGTCGTGTTCCTACGTGACTTCACAACCGTCACCTCCTTCCTTTGCTTTCCCTTCGTAAAAAGGGCGTAGACGTTGTATGCTTACCGTGGATTCCTTGCCAATGTCATCTATTATGGTGACGGTTTTATCCTTTAGATTGGTTTCCTTCACTGCAAAAGGCCCAAACCATCTTGGTTTGTTTCTACCTTGTAATGCCCTTATCCGTGATTTGTACAGAAGTACTTTTTCTCCCTTTAGAAATTCCTTAGGGTTCCTTTGTGCCTTTGGTATCGAAGTGGGATTATTTCCTAACTTCTTATCGGGCTTCCACAATGTTGCATGCAATCCTTGAACCATAAAATTTCTAAGCCCTTTTTCCCAATCATTCATTTTCTTCTTAACTATATTGCTAGGGACTTGTGGACTTTCATCCGTAATCTTCTCCATGATCTTAAGAGGATATCTTGGAACGATGGGTATCCTAGCGTACCCTTTTCTGCTTTTAAGTATCATGATGCCCTCCCCGCGTTTGATGGTTGCCTTGGCGGTGGCCAGAAATGGCGTCCCAAGAATGAGTGGCATGTTTCTATCTTCCTCAACATCTATGATCACGAATCCACTGGATAAACGATATTACCCACCTCTATTAAAATATCCACCGTGATTCCTATGGGGTAGACATAGGTGTGATTAGCTAAGGAAAGTCTAAGATCGGTCTTTGCTGGCTTTTCCCTAGTCAACTTATTATAGATTGATAATGGCATTATGTTCACATCAGACCCCTGATCAGCTAAGGCATTTATATTATCAATATCACCCCTATGCTACATGGTATCACGAATTTTCCTGTGGTGTCTCGTTTTTTTGTTAATGGTTTTTTTAGAACCAACTCATACAGAGGTCCCATAGGCAGGGCGTCATACTCATCTTCTGTTATTTTTCCTTCAAGGGCTTCCCTAAGAACCTCATTGTACCTAAAGTTGTTTACTTGGTTTGCAATAGTTTTTCTGTTAATTTCGTGCTTAAGGTAGTACTCAATGGTCTCGGGCTCATTATTAGGTTCAGACTCCTCCCTCTTGCTTTCCTCAGTTTTCTTCACCTCAACCTTTCCATCCTCAGGTATAATGGAAATGGCGTTAACAAACGAAGTGGGAGGACAATCGTTGCTTCTTACTAGTACCTTTTCGGGAACTTTTGTCTTGGTATATTCTTTTACTAGGTTCATCATCTCCGCCATTTTTTCCTGTATTTCATCCCTTTGTCCATTGAAGGCTTTTAAGAGGGTGTCGAGCTTGGTTGTCATCTCGCTTTGTCGTTTCTTGAAATCGGTTTCAAGTTGCGTCAATCGAGCCTCTTGAGATGACATGAATTTGGACACCATTCCCTCAAGACTAGTGGAAGTTCCGGTGTTTGGAGGGTTGTTGTAGGATTTTCCTAAGTTATTTGGCTCGAGCTTAGGAGTCTCATAGGAGCTCATTAGGAATTTGACTTGATCTTCAAGTTCGAGCATCCTACGATTGGAAGGTTGTGAGTCAATGGGAGGCAAAGAGACTGCCTTATCAGTTTTGGACAACTCACGGGGGTCATTCCAACATTCGTTTTCATAGAGGGCAAGGTCCTCTATTGTACCCCACGATTCTTCCACGGTGAGTTTACTAAGTTTACCACCGGCCGCTTGGTCGATGGATTTCTTAGTTGAGAAGTTGAAACGATCGTAAAAGATTTGGACTTGAAGCCAAAGATCGATGCCATGATGAGGGACTATGTGGAGCAAGTCCTTAAATCGAGTCCACGCCTCGTACAGAGTTTCGCCTTGACGTTGTTGAAACATCAAGATGTCATTCCTAAGTTTGGTAGTTCTCTCTGGTGGGAAAAATTGGGCGAGGAAACGAGTTGTGAGATCATCCCAGCTTGAGATGGATCCGGTGGGAAGTCGGTCAAGCCAATTACTAGCTTGGTCCCGTAGAGAGAAATGGAAGAGACACAAGCGCGTGGTCTTCCGAGTGATAGCATCGAGGTCGATGGAATCGACGATTTTAAGGAAATCCTTAAGATGCTGATAAGGATGTTCGGAACGAAGTCCATGGAATGCACATCCGTTTTGCACCAACCGGATGGTTTCGGATCGCAGGGCCATAGTTTGGGCATGGTCGGGAAGCTCAATGGTGTTCCTATAACCTTGGTGGCTAGGTCTTGAGTATTCACCAAGAGTACGGTCTCTTGGCGGGACAATGATTTGAGAGGGGTTATCACCTTCCATGATGAAAAGTGATGGGTTACGAACAAAGGTCACGAAGAAGGGGGATAGACTACGAGGAAGCTAAAAATGGGAAAAAAGTTTACTTCATAGGAATCAAGCAAAGAAACCTAAACGAGGTGGACTCCTAACTAGCTATTCTATTCCCTGGCAACGACGCCAAAAACTTGATAACGCTACACGCGTCGTTCGGGGTCAAAGGAACTTCCTTTTCTTCGAGCAAGTTTTATAACACCCTAGGCAGTGAACCTAATCGTTGTAGTGTAGTATTAGGGTAAGCCACGGGTATTGATATCGTTCTCTAGGGGAATAGGAATGCTAGTGAGAAGTTACTACGCTAAGGTTGGGGTTGAAGAAGATTATTTTTTATCTTTTTTATATTTTTTAAGAAAAGGAAAGGTACGAATCTCAGGGTTTGGATTTGGGGGTTGGTATTTCTACCGATTACTCTACTTGTCTAATTATCTAATCTAAGGTGAGGGTAGTCTATGTCTAATTAATGTGTGCTCGTATGATAGTTTAAGAATGTGTTTACTTAGGTTGTATTACTCCTTAATTATCTCCTACTGATGGTTGAATTGTCACATCCTTATTCTTAATCGCGTTGTGTGTCTAAAGTCGTAGGGTATGCGTTTGTCCCTAACTCTTTGAAACTACCAAAGGCTCTCGTCTACAAAATCTCTAGGAATTATAGACTCTAACTCTAAGGTACTCTTTGGATGGTTTATCCTACAACTACTCTAGGCGTTATAGTCTAAGGTTCACAAAGATTAATCAAGCATTAACTACACAACGAATGACCTATCGCATTACTAGATCATTAACAATTAAGATAAGAGACAACCAATCAATATTCAATAATTAAGTTTCATATTTCCTAAGCAAACACACAAATAAATTAGCCGGACATGGAGAACATGCAAGCATACACACAAATAATTGAAGACATAATTGAATTAATGAAGTAAAACACTTATCTTGATGTAAGATAGGGTTTGGAACCCTAAAATACTGTACAAGACAGCCTTGGTTCGGTTTAGGTTTTTACTCCAAAAGACTACACACTCAATAATGAAAAATTCGGATTCTATATATAAGATTACATTAGCGACGGCGTCACCTTATGAATTGTGACGCCATCGGGTCACCGTCATTAGGATTTCGTCTTGGCCACGTTAGTCTTGCGACGGCGTCAACTTATGCTTGTGACGCCGTCCCCTTCAGTCTATGACGCCGTCTGGATCAAATCTAGGCCGTCTGAGTTGCGACGACCTACTCTTTTAAAGCCTGACACCGTCACTTGAAAATAAGCAATTTGGCTACTGTATCGTCACAACATGTGCTCCGACGGCTTCGCAGATAACACCTGACACCGTCCCCTTGTGTTTCAGCAGCTTGAGTGTCTCGATTCTTGACTTTGGCCATTTTCTTCGTATATCCGCTCCTTTTCATCCAAATAAGTGCCATTCCAGCAATTTGCCTTCAAGAGACCTAAAAAGTGAAAAGGAACGATATTAAATAATAACGGATACAAAAGTGATCAAATAAGGGCTTAAACGACCCCTAAAAAAGGTACATTTTAAAACCTTATCAATAACGCATCTTCTAACAAAGTTCCAGTTGCGAACTTGACTTTGCAATCATCTGTGCAGTTACTTAGCAGAAATACAGTCTCGGTTCTCTCAAACCAATGAAGTAAACCAATAGCACCTTCAGTACCCTTGAAGAATGTCGGCGTACAATTCTTGAACTCTTTGTAACTACACTTGCGAGTTACAGTGGACTTACTTTGATTTGTCGGAGTGTTAGTTGCATTTGAGTTTGCCATTTCAACAAGACGTGTAGCTTCTGCGACACGATTCTCTTCAGCAAGACGAGCAGCTTCAGCCTCACGTGATGATTGAGCAACACGCTCAGCTTCAGCCTCTCGAGCGATCTCCGCTTCTCGGGCAATCTCAGCTTCTCTTGCAACTCCAGCTTCTCTTGCAATCTTAGCTTGTCTTGCAATTTCAACCTCTCTTGCCTCTTGGGCAATTCGTTTAGCTTCAGCGTTGCATTCAGCTTCGGCTCTAGAAGTGTCAGCGGCATACTGTGCTATAGCAGCGCTAACGCTTTCAGCGACCATTTTCTGAATAGTTGCGGGAGTGATGGTGGATGAGGTAGCTTTCTTCTTGACCATTTTTCTAAAATTTCCAAGAAATAAACACCAAGATTAAGAAATTATCGATCGATGATAAAAGTGATTACACATTATAAAGATCATAATAGTCAAGATCGCCACTTTAAATCAATGATATGATATCGTTATGATTGACAACAAGTGAATCATTATTTTTCTCAACAAATCATAACATATATATAAGGACATAAGGATCGGTTCGGCATACATTACCGATGAATAATATCACAACATAAGAATATAAGAAATACAACCATAGGATACATAGAATACATCATTACATCGTATTGTTCACAACCATAGGTTACAACATCATAATTCTTGTTCCAAAGTTACAAACCAAAAGGATACAAGCCTTAATGCCTCATATGGCGGCTTTATGATACATACTAAGATAAAGATGACTAGAATCTACGCATCTCCCGATGCGTCAGCATGATGACGGCGAATCTCCTCGACCATGGCTGTTAAATCTCGGATCTGCTGCTCACGTGCTCGATATCTTGCCTCGAGGTCATTAATCCTCTCCTCTAGAATGGCGGTGTGAGCATGAGCGGAAGCAAGCTCATGACGCAAGACACTCTCTCTACCTAAAGCAGTGTCTCTCAACGTACTAGCATCTCGAACTGTAGTCTCCAACCTCTGAGTCAATCGGTTTACAACCTCTCTTGCTTCCACGATCTGAGTACTCATCATATCGAACACAATCTCAATGGAGTAGCGACCTATCACAAGGTTTTCGACCTCGTCCTCCAAGCTCTCTATCCTAACCAGTGGAATCTCATCCTAATGCGCCAGGAGCTCACTCAACTGGTCTTCGTGCCTGACGAGTCTCGTAGCCAACAGAGGAATAGTGTGGTGTACAGGCTCATCGTTAACAGGTAGAACTGGAGCTGGTGCAGTGGTTGAGCTCTCTCCAAGCTCAAATGAACTAGGTGCTCCCTCCTCTTCTCTCCAACGACAAAATAGCGGTATCAAGAATGACCACCGCCTAACACCGGATTTCTTCCTCGGTCCGGTCTCATTATCCACTTGAGTAGGCATGTCAGGATCAGATAGTGATGGTGGATAACACTTGATGCAAAGCGGTATAAGTGGCTTACTAAAAGTGTCCAACAGAGGTGATGTTGTAGGTGGTGATGAAACAGGAACAGTAGTGGTCTGATGGTAGAACACAGTAGGTGGCAGTGGTGGTGAAGTAGCAGTAGGTGAAACAGAAGGTGAAACTGGTGACGACTGAGTAGGTGATGACTGAGCTGATGGTGACTGAGCTGGTGGTATCACACGAGTCATATTGATGGATCGCACACGCTTCCTAGCGGTGTGTTTGAAGGTCTTACCTTTAGGATGCAGTCTATAAGGTACTCCAAAAGGCTCAGGCTCATAAGGCTTAAGAACACGGATCCTACGTCGGCGATGACGGATCGCTTGGGAAGACGATCCAGAAGAGTCTGATGAAGCAGAGTCGGTGCTCTCGGATGACTTGGATGATCCATCAACCAACAGTGACATCTGAAGCAGGTAACCATTGATGCGACTCATAGTACTGATCTAGGGTCATAGAAGCAAAAGCATTGTGCTCTTGAGAATGAGCAATCATAGCTGGACCAGTAGGAGTTCGGGAAACTTCACCTTCCTCAAAAGGTGCAGTCTCATCCGAAACAGTAGCTGGTATGACTGGATTGGGGTGAGCTGGCATATTGACAGTCGTAGAGGACATAGTGTCTTCCATCTCAGTGTCTGAGGACAAAACAACCGGGTGGGATGCAGACATGGTACTGTAACAACCCATAAATTAATGTAAGTAAAATGCCAAAAAATATATATATTAACAAGATTTTAGTTAGCTACACATATTTGCCAAGCAAATCTCTATGCCTAACTAAAATGAATGCAATTTACTTATGATCTAGAGATGCATCAATCCTAATGCATAGAGCGGTCACGGAAGGGCGTAAGGCAGTGGTGTAAAATAGTCACGTTTTAAAAGTGCGGTTATAGTCCAATTGCTTTTGAAAAACCCTTTGGTTCTCTATAACCTTGTCTCTGATGCCAATCTCTAACACCCTCGAAAATCTTAATGACAGCGGAAGACTAATTTGGGTGTTACTTGAATGGAGATCATAGTCAATAATTATAGAAAACGACTCGAAAGAGACGTTTTATTAAAATAGTTATCATTCATCAAAAACTCATAGTTTGTTACAAAACGTTGTAAATAGATCAAGTGTTTTTCCCAAAAGAAAGATCATGAGTTTGAAAGAAATGACAACTTTTATGTTTTTACACCACCAGATGAGCCTTGCCATGCCCCGTTCCACGCCTTGTTCATAATCTTCATTGATTACCTGAGATAACATGCTTAAAAAGGTCAACAAAAATTGTTGAGTGAAATCCATAGGTTTAAAATAAGTTGAACACAAGTATAAGATCATGATCATTGTAAACTAACAATATCATAAGAAAACTCACAGATTATTATGCGCCAAGCTCATGAAACCAAAAATCAACTGCAAACACCGAATTACCATTGTACGTAAGTATGCCCCAAAGGAGGTAATAGCCAATTACCTAAAGAAATTCAATATGGTGCGCCCCGGTTATTTCTCTATAACCGAAACGGGTTCGTAAATCCCCATAGTACTATTCACGATATCTACGTTCACTCGCGGTGACTAATGGTTCATGATCAGGGGACTTGTGGCTAAATACTTAGGCAGTACCAATAATCAAGAGGATCAAGCATTTATAAAAAACCTTGTGTTCTAGTTTAGAGCATGTATCTCCCTCGCGGGGTTTGAAAAAATAAAGTAAAAGCGAGGCTATGAACTCACCTTGATGATAATGAACACGCACAAATAGATCAAGCACAATGTAGCGGAGGTTCCAACCCGAAACCTAAAATGATGAGATGGCGAGTCTCAGTAAAATGAGCATTTTGGTTCGCGACCAAAATAATAGAGCATTGAATATTCTTATTCAATAGATCATTGGATTGTCCAATCCAATAGTGTGCGTGCGTGATTAACGTTTTAAGTTAATTTTACGTGCTACATTGCCTTAATTAGTGATCCTCACTTACGCATAAGTGAAATGTTTTCCCCCGTTGTGATCTTAATGGATGTGTTGTGTATTTTAACGTGTTTAGATTCCCCGTGTGTTTTATCGGTTTTATATATATATAATTACAATCTTATAAATATATATATATATATATATATATATATATATATATATATATATATATATATATATATATATATATATATATATATATATATACGTAATACGTTTAACGTTATCTGAAAATAAAATACTCATATGATCAAAATACTCATTTTTACGTAATTATGATGGGTTTATAATTTTTTCTAAACTTTTCCCGAATTTACACTTTTTACCCTCAAGTTACAAAAAGTATGAGTTTAGTCCTTAAACTTTGATAAAATGACAATTTTCACCCGAAATATATTTTATAATACAACTTTCAGAAATGATACTTCCAACCCTTGGTAAAATTTAATTTACGAAAATAGTCCCTCTAGTTTATTTTATACACTTTAAATCCTTGTTTTTCCAAACTTGCCACTTCTAGCCCAAAGTTTATTAATACTAGTTTCGGTAAATTACATATTCGGCCCTTGGAGTTTCCATGCGCACAGCACACGTGCATGTTACCCTTGCACTTACGACATTGACCTTTTCAGCCCCTAGACTTTTACAAAATACTTGTTTCATGCATAAAATGATCCTTTTGCTTTTCAATATGTTACCCTTTGGACCCTACGTTTCATATTTTCAAAAAAGTAGTCCAAAAATAGGTTTTATAAAATGAAAACTTTGTAAATACGTTTATAACTTATTGGTAGCTAATGACCAGGGCTTATCGACTTATTTTAACTTATTGGGTCGGGGTTAGATCCTTCTTGGACTCAAATTGGGCTTATTGGGCTTTCAGTTCGGGCTTCAGGCCCATTAGTGTCTACGCGTAAGTTTTAAGGTATACGAGAGGTGAGAAGATTTCCGTATGATTTCTAGGTTGATTGCCAGTGTCGTGTTTTTGTTTTGGCGTGATCATAAGGCATGAGAGTAGCACAACTTATTTCACACGCGTATGAATATGAAGAGTTACTAGTCATTAGGTGCATTGAACTATTCTAACGTGTGATATATAATGATATGCTAAGGAAAGTGAGTTAAGAGGACTTACTACACTCACTAGGAGTGGTGGTGATGAAAGAGCAAGCGTATGGATACCCAAAAAAACCCGTGTTCTCCTTATAATTGGTCAATCCAATACGATTTACCCAACTTCTTAGCGTATACCCTTATCATTTCTTTCCTAGTTCGACTTTCCCAAAATCAAGTCTTGGTATGTGTGTTTGTGATATCCTTGGTCAAGGCTTGTTGTAGTTTATAAGGTAAACATTAGCATGGCCATTCCATTATTTAATCCTCTAGCTCTCCTAGTTCTAGTCATATTAGTCATGTGTTTATTTGAATGTGACCATGTTTGTGGAATGGTTCTAGATGTGGGATTTGAGCTTATAAGCATGCCATGGCTTTTCAAGTCTTTAGGAACATAATATCCAATGGTTCTTGGGGTCAAAGCTAAGTCAAAGCGAGTTTAGGTCATTAAACTAATATTTGTAGGGTGGCTAAGTATGGTGGGTTGTCTCCCTTGTTTACTCTCACATGACACATCATGAGACCAAAGATGTTTCTTGACTTTTTTTTAAGTTTAGTAACCCTTGGCTTAATTTGGTTTCATTTTCTTGTTCGGTTAGTCACAAAAAGAAAGAATGTTTAGCCAAGTTAGTTTGTTTTTGTCTCTCCTTTGCACACATGCAGGCAAAGCACATATGTGGCCAAGTTGGGTGTAGGATACTTTGTTTTTGGAAATCCTTGTTGGGTGCATTCTGGGACTTCGACCGGCTAGAAATCACAACTATGACATTACAAATTTGAAAATTTTAAGGGTGTGTTGGGCTAGAGCTATAAACCGGCTAGGTCCAATTTAACAAATAGGATTTTGGGCTTGGACTTTAGGTTGGATCGAAGTAATAGACGGGAGCCCAAAAGGTGTATTTAAGCGAGTTGGGCTCGAAATAGATAACGAGGCCCATTAGTAACTTGGGTTGGGTCCGAGTGGTGAAAAGCCCAATGAGTTCCGAGGCCCAATACGAATTTTAATATATTCTTATTATAATTAAATTCGTATTTTTACAAATTTTTACGTATTCGTTACGTGTTTTAAGGTTATCAAGATCGTGGGGAATTTTATTCTGATCACAACGGTATATTTTATGAACGCTTAAGCTGCGTTGATCATGCATATGCCAATTGATTTGCAAATGTGATGTTTAGAAAATTTCATGACGAAATAGATCGTGTTTAATTTCTGATTAAAGCGTTGAGTACATTGAAATTTTCTGGGAGCTTACAGCGTCAGGTGGAGTAGAAACAGCTTATTACTTTTTCTCGTTTTCTGTGCTACTTATAAATTTTTGGAATTTCTCAGGTCTTAATTTTCCAGAAAATCTGTAAACATCCATTCCACAAGCATTATACCCTAGTTTAACATAGTCATATATAGTGTTACCGCCGATTTTACGCGAAGGTTTCGTTTGTTTTCTTCAAGTGTGCAGGTTTTATTTATCAAGAAAAAGATACATAAGATTGGATGGATCTTTTCACGCATACATTCTTCTTGAAGAAGAATTTAACCACTACTTCACACGGATCCTACCGAGCTAATCAGAGGAGTATTAGTTTCTTTCATTTTTTTTATTACCTTCCATTATCATAACTTTGATACTTTCGAGGAACATTGGGGACAATGTTCAGTTTAAGTGCAGGGAGGGAAAATAAAACGGGAACTTTGAAACTATGCTTATCCTTGACTATTTGCCTTGTCCAATTTCATTTGTATAATAAACCATGAGAAATATCGGTTAGGGTAATTTTGGCACCAAATTTAAATTTTTTCATGACATATAGGAGTGGGCCATTAGTCTTAATAAAGTGTCTCATCGATAGGAAGTTATATGACTAGCACAAAACCTTTTACCACTTAAATTCCACCCAAAATATGAGGATCGCCCTTAGATTTGTAGGAATTATAGCATTCATCTTTAATGCTTCGAGAGTGTACCGGTAGTATAATAGATTCTAGAACTTGTTTTGTGATGCATTCCGAGATCGCTAGTGAGACTACACTTGTGTAGTTAGGAATAACTAAATGATAAGAGGCATTAGGATAACCCTTGTTTGATACCCGTATTATAATTACTTCTTCCACATCGGTTGAGTAATTCCCCCACACCCTTACGTTGTACTCATCTTTAGTACACAATACCCCTAGTTAACCCCTCATAGCCTATCCTTTTCGCGGTTCTCATGATGTTTCAGTTTTCCGGAATATCAATGAAGAGCATTGTTTACAATCCACCCCCAAATGTACACCCAAATCGCCTTAGCCTACCTTGTATGCACTCAGTTTTAGTGCATTATTGTTATCATACTAAACCCTTAGTTCAATTATCTAGTTACTTTCATAAGTTGCTAAGTCGAGTCTCATCCTTTGTACACAGTTTAGGGACGATTGGGACTCATGGGAAAAGTTAAATTTTATGAAGTGACGGGAAGGAACGTTAAATTCAAATTCCCTTTATTTACGTAATAATGTACTCCAAGTGTTTTGATCTTTTCAATTCGGGTCAAATTAGTGTTAGAATAATAAAAACTCAAGTGTAGGGATGTGGCTATAAATCCCTATTATTTTGATGTTATCGTATAGGATGGTAGAGTAAAAGTGTATGAAAAAAAAATCGAAAAAAAAAGATAAAAAAAAGATAAAAAGAAAAAAAAAAGAGTGTTGAAAAAAAAACATACGGACTACCATCCTACATCTATCTTTAAATTTATGTTTGTTTGTTTCAAGTTATCTAGAGTTTAGAGTGTCGATTCTTGGCTTAGCAACGCCATTCTTCTCATGCTTGTAACATAAAGATTTTTGACTTGCCACCACTAAATCGCCTATCCCACCAAACCCTTTGTTTCCCTACCGTAAGCCTAACATTACAACCCTTTAAAAGACCTCTTGGATAGTTTTTCCTAGGTTCTTACGCCAAAGCGATGAAGGTTTGATCTAGTCTCAAGCCTATGGTAATCTATGTACTAGGACCGGTTAATGAGTGTGTTAATACAAATAAACCGTAAAAACGTTTATTAATATTTTGCGATCTCTTTGTGTTTTGTTGATAACAAATGTAATGTTATCTTAAGTATAATTATAAGGATACATGTTATTTTTGTAAAGCATTTACATATAGCCATTTAAATACAAAAATGTAATAATTAAGCATTTGGTGTAATAGTTTATTAGGATGGGTAAAAACCATAACCCATGGACCATAACCCATGGATCTTAACCCATACCAAAGAAGACTTGATACAATGTATACTTAGATACATTGAATCTAAAGAAAACCCATGGACCAACCCATAACCCATGACCCATAACCAAAAAACCCATGGGCAAAGAGGAGCGTACCACGGATCCCTAGGATTACACTAGACGGATCCCAAGTGGAAGGGATCCGTGGGATCCGTGGAACAGAGGAGAAATTTGCCTATAAATAGAGAGTCATTTCTTCATTCTAACTCACCCCTCTTCTTACTAAGTCTCTCATACACTCTCATTCTCTTCTAACATATAGATAACTTGATCTAGAGAGTTGTTCTTCTTTCTTTCTATTTGTGATCCTCATATAGGTCCTTCTCTAAGGCGAGATCACAAGCATTCTACAAGTCATCCAAGCAAGGGGTCCTTGATTGATTTGTCACTCCGCATGATTTCTGTAGCGAAGATCTTGTATTTGTTATTTCACATATTTGTTGTGTAATAGTTGTGTTGGTTTGGTCCACCGTGCTACGGACTCGGTATCTAGCTTTGTACCGGAAAAAGTGTAAGCAACGTTGTGAAGGCTTCTCCGCCAAGTGAAGGAGTTTGTTGACATAGTGCTTGAACTCTCGAGTAGGTGACTCGGGGAGTGGAGTAGGGCAAGGAAGGTGACCTTGTAGCCGAACCACTATAAATCGGTTATGTCTTTTCTATCCCTTAACTTTATTTATTTGCTTGCATTATCATTAGATCTATACGTTCTCAACATCCATACGATTTCACATAATATCGAATCTAAAGTTTTTGAAATCAACTTAAAATCGGCAAAACTATTCAACCCCCCCTTCTAGTTTTCCACAGAGTGTTTCTCTTCCATTTCCAACTTGATATATTTCATATACACCCGAGAGATGAAAGTATCCAAACACCACTTGTGAGGTGCTAGTATGTAATTTTCGTGCTTGTTATGACTTTTGCGGGGCTTATACTTGTTGTGAATTGTTCTAAACTAATGCTTCATGACCCCTAACTTATAAATAAATTGGCCAAAACGGATCCGTGGATCTGTTGTAGCAAACAGTAGCAATAACATAGCTTCTTCATCTAGAACTGAGTTTGTCATAGTTAATAGGAAGAAACCAAGTCATGTCACCACTAGACAACCACCTCCAAAATATAATCCTACTTTTGCAAGAAACAAAGCTCCATCTTTTTCAAAACCTAACTCATTTAGGAAACCTAATAACGTTTACCCGAAAAGCAACCATCAAATGGGATGGAATCAAAACATGCAAAACGGTTTTCTCTTTCAAAACTTTGCTCCATGGAATGCATACTCATCTTATCCATACATGTCTAACATGAATGGAATTTTTAACACTAATAGACCCATGAACAAATGGGGACCAAACTTTTGAGTTTATTATTGTGTTAGGTGTGCTTAAAGGTTGACCTAGACCCTGATGAATGGGTCAAGGATAGCAGGTGCATGAGGCACATGACTTGAAATAGGGATCTATTCTCCACATATGAATCCATAAATGGAGGTAATGTGGTGTTTGGAAATAGCAAAAGTAGAATCATCGGTAAAGGTACGATTTCTAACAAATCTCTAACCATTAACGATGTGTGTCACGTAGAAAACCTAAACTTTAAACTCTTAAGTATAGGACAAATATGTGATAAAAAGTGCAATGTACTTTTTACCGAAACCGGTAGTAAGATACTTAAAAATGGCATAAGCATAGGAAGAGGAATTAGGAAACATGGAGTCTATGTCATTAAAATCGGTAATGAACCTAAAGACAAACTATGTCTTACCTCTATGGATGATACTTCGACCTTATGGCATCGAAGATTGGGTCACGCCAACATGCGACTTCTTCAATCGCTATCATCCAAAGATCTAGTAAGAGATCTACCTAAGTTAAAATATGAACATCATTTTTGTGATGCTTGTAATGTAGGAAAACAAGCTCATTCGAGTCATAAAGCTAAAAACATGGTGTCCACAACTAGGTGTCTAGAATTACTACATATAGATTTATTTGGTCCATCCGCTATCCAAAGTTATGGAGGCAACTACTACACTTTGGTAATAGTGGATGACTACTCTAGGTATACATGGACAAAATTTTTAAAGAACAAAACGGAAACCTTCAACTATTTTGAAATATTAAGCAAAAAGATTCAAAGACAACTAGGAAGTCCCATAGTGTCTATTAGGACGGATCATGGTAGGGAATTCGATAATGAAGTGCAATTCGGAGCTTTTTGTGACGCTAATGGTATTACTTCCAACTTCTCGGCTCCACGCACTCCACAATCGAATGGGGTAGTAGAAAGAAAGAACAGAACTCTACAAGAAATGAGTCGAACCATGCTTAATGAACAATCCATACCTCAGAAATTTTGGTGTAATGCCGTTGATACTTCAATATATGTACTCAATCGAGTCTTAATTAGACCAATCTTAGGAAAAACTCCATATGAGTTACTTCGAGGCAAAAAGCCTACGTTAAATCACTTTAGAGTCTTTGGTAGTAAATGTTTTATTCTTAACACTAAAGATTACCTTACAAAATTTGATCCTAAATCAACCGAAGGTATCTTTTTAGGTTACTCGCCAAATAGCAAAGCTTACGTCATATTAAACAAAGAAACAATGAAGGTAGAAGAGTCATTAAATATAAAATTTGATGAAAGTCCAGCCAAACCCTCTCCACCTCTTGTTGATGACGAGATTATAGAAAGTGAAGCTATAGTAATAAAGAAAAAGATAGGTGAAGAAGAAGAACCTCTAAGTGATGAAATAATAAACATTAAAGAATCCAAAGATCACCCCGTAGATAAAGTCATAGGAAAACTAAACGAACGAACATTAAGGTCTCAAGTTCAAAACCAAAGTAGCTTGTTTTGTTTCGTTTCAACCTTAGAACCTAAGAATACACAAGAAGCCATAAAAGATGAAAGTTGGGTAATGGCTATGCAAGAAGAACTAAATCAATTTGTTTCTAATGATGTTTGGACACTTGTACCTCCACCTAGTAATCAAACCATAATAGGAACCAAATGGGTTTATAAAAACAAATTAGATGCAAACGGAGTAGTGTCTAGGAACAAGGCTAGACTTGTTGCTCAAGGGTATAACCAACAAGAGGGAATAGACTTTGATGAGACCTATGCCCCCGTGGCTAGATTAGAGTCTATAAGAATACTTCTTGCGTATGCTTGTGCTAATGATCTAAAGCTTTATCAAATGGATGTCAAAAGCGCTTTTCTAAATGGTTTCATAAATGAAGAAGTATATGTAGCTCAACCTCCGGGCTTCATTGATTTTGAAAAACCAAAACATGTATATAAATTAAAGAAAGCCCTTTACGGTCTTAAACAAGCTCCAAAAGCTTGGTATGATAGACTTAAGTCATTTCTAGTTAAACACAACTACACCATGGGGTTAGTTGACAACACACTTTTTACTAAGAAAAGAGAGTCACATATAATAATAGTACAAATATATGTAGATGATATTATATTCGTATCCACTTGTCAAGACATGTGTGATGATTTCTCTAAAATCATGCATGACGAGTTCGAGATGAGTATGATGGGAGAACTTAGTTTCTTTCTTGGTCTACAAATAAAACAAGTAGAAGATGGTATCTTCTTCAATCAATCTAAATACATCAAGGAGATGTTAAAGAAATTCGGTCTAGAAGAGTCAAAACCAATTAGGACTCCAATGTCATCCGATACCAAACTCACAAAAGATGAAGACGGAGAATCTGTAGATAATACTAAATATCGTAGCATGATAGGTAGCCTTCTCTACCTCACGGCAAGTAGGCCGGATATCATGTTTAGTGTTTGCTTATGTGCTAGGTTTCAAGAAGACCCAAAAACATCACACCTAGAAGCCGTAAAAAGGATATTCAGATATATTAAGGGTACAACACAATTAGGATTATGGTATCCTAAGGGCACGGGAGTAGAAACAATTGTATATGCAGATTCTGACCATGCAGGTGATTACGTTGATAGAAAAAGTACAAGTGGGGTATGTACTTTTATGGGATGTTGTTTAACATCTTGGTTTTCTAAGAAACAAACGGCACTTGCAATATCAACAACCGAAGCCGAGTACGTCTCTGCCGGCAAAGCATGCCAACAAGCACTATGGATGAAACAAGCGTTAGTAGACTACGACATCCATCTAAGCGACATAGCCATCCTATGTGACAACAAAGGTGCCATCGACTTAAGCAAGAATCTGGTATTGCATTCTCGCACAAAGCATATAGAGATTCGTCATCACTTCCTAAGAGACAATGTTCAAAAAGGGAACATCTCTATTGAGAAGGTAGCATCCGAAGATAACATAGCCGACGTCCTCACCATACCGTTGAAGCGGGAACAATTCAACCTACTTCGTCTTGGTCTTGGTCTAATGGAACAAACGTCGTAACTTATTTGACTCTACAAGGTATGTAAACACTAGCCTTCTTCTTTCTGAGTCTAGGATTTCTATTTTCACGCACAACTCACAAACAATACGGGAATTTTCAAAACCCAAGATGAGTTTTCCACTTATAGCTTTCTTATTTTTCATATACACATTTTCAAAGAAAACCTACTTTCACAATGTTTTCTAAAAGGATGATACCTTCCCGTAACAATTTCACAAAAGCTATTTCTCACGTCTAGGACAAATCACTTTTTCATTATTAATACAAAGTAAAAACCCGTTTTCATTGCATCTCATGTCTTTTGAATGCTAAAGGGGACACATAACTAATATGTGTTTTCGGGTACATTCATTTAAGCAACAATGAATTAGGAGCATTGATAACACAAAATTACGTACTCATGTACTAAATATGTGTTTTCGGGTTATCTCAATAGGATGGTTTTATACTTCTAGTTTATTTTTTTTCTTTTTAGGAGTCGAGATAACCGAAACTCCAAATAGTTTGCATATAGACACACACTAGGCAAAAATGTTTCCAAAAGGAAAATTTTGTGCTGCCTGAATCACTAGACCCACGGATCCCAGCCTTTATGCTGGACGGATCCCTCAAGGGAAGGATCCGTGGGATCCGTGCAACAGAAGCTGTTTTCAACTTCTATTTTTTTCACTTTGGATGAAAAATCCACATTTGTTTCATTTTTGGGAGTATGCTCTTTAATGCTTGTGTTCTCATGATCACATAACTTGAATTTTTATCTAATCATTAGATTTTAATCCACATTTTGGATCAAGCATTCATTACAATGCTTTGTTTTTCTATATATATAACTCCCAAAATGCTTGCATACTCCATCTCCTTCTCACAAACACACTTCATCATGTCATCCAAAAACCCTTTAGGAGAATCATCTAGTACAAACAATCATGATATCCAAACCTTTGTACTTCCACCATCCAAAATACCACAATCAAATGCTAGGATATCCACACGGATTAGTATCCGATCTTGTTGTTTAGCAAAACCAACCTCAAATGGTTCATCCTCAACAAATAACTCACCACAAGATGCTTCCATTATAGCACCTCCCTCATCACCAACAAGTACACCAACTTCATCACCACCTCAAATAACTCTTTTGGAACTCCTTAAGACTCCAACAAGATCTAACCAACCTAAAGAAAAAGAATTAGTCTTTTCAACACCACCCACATCTCAAAATACTATCTTTCAAGATCTTGAAACATCACCACCATTAGCTCCCATCACATTACAAGAACATCTAGGTTCTTTTCCACCACCATTCACAAACATTCAGGATATTGATCCATATTTTCCTATTTTTCCACCACAACTTCTACATAACTCAAATTAAAACACCCTGGAAAACTTCCGCACTCATAACCCACATTATTTACATTGTGAACATTGCCAATCCACTAGGGAAATTGCAATAGAAGTTAGAGAAGAAATGCGTTTCATACTCAACCTCATCCTTGATCGCATCTGTAAAACCCTAAAATCTAAAACGCATAAAAGACTATTTTGCCCTCTAAATTTAAAACTTATATAATACGTAAAATATGACAATGCTCATTAAATGAAGTTCTAATCTAACATGTAAATGATTGTGAAACCTAATGTGCAAAATAAATAAATCGACACCTTTCGTCAAGACCGGTTACACTTTTATATGAACCGAAATTTCATTAGTTACAAATCAAATACTACGCTAAAAAAAAAATAAAGCCCATCCAACTTGGTTTGGGCCCTTGTTTTCTTTTTATGCTCGGCAACCAAATCCCACTTATATATACCATCTCTGTTAATTTGTAAACCCTACATTTCATAAAATTGCTACACACACACAAACCCTAGTTCTCTAAAAGTGACGGCATAGATCTTTTCTTCCCGTTCGACTTCAAGGCATCAAAGACGATTTGTAAAGGTTCCAAGGAGGCTGCTATCGTGGGTACTCTTTTGTTTCAGGTTCTATTCCATTCGACATATCAAGGGTTGGTATCACATCTCATCTTATTTGTTTCTTATTATTTCTTTGATTTCTGTCGTGAAGTACCAAGCAGAATGCATGTGCATGATAAAACCATTACATATAATGATAAGCTTCTCATAAAACAATAACCTTCACCACATAAAATCCTAACCAGAACCATGTAAATATCAAATATGTCGAGCATGCATGCGACTAAAACATCACCTAATGATAAGATTCATCACTTAATATTAACATGCATCACATGAAATCATAACAGTAGCAAATGAAGTAACAAAGGTTGATGCTTGTAACTCGTCCTATATAATTCGACCCACATGTATGACTTCTGTTTGAACTTTGTTTCGAGCCATGTATAAAAATCATGTGAATCTGTTTTAAAGGCTGCTCGACCCACTTTAGTTCGACCAATAACCTGTTTTCGACCCACCCTTGCATGCCTTGGTCATGTTTATTTCCGTATCGAGCCTAGACTGTCACATAAAATCATACCAAAGCCATGTGTATATGTCGGATAATATGCATGTAAATTGACCCATGTTTAAATCTGTTAGAAACCTATTTCGATATGCATGTACGAGACCACATAAGTGCGTAGCTGCTGTTTCTTTACTTTCTGTCGTGGGTTATGTCACAAGATTTTCATGCATGTAATTGGCCTATGATCTTCACCTACAACAGAAACTTTCATCACCTATAAGTAATAAAGATTTTGCAATATTAAGCATAATTAGATTATTCCATTCGACCAACATGTAAGACGTGAGATATTGCATCTGTTTTGAGCCACATTATTTGACCACTTTATATCTACTTTGATTTCATTTGTGCATCCATGGGTAATCTGATGTGGACCTCTTGTCGAGTGCATGTACATGGAATATAAGCTTCACATAAATGGTAAACTTGTTGCATGATATCATAAAAGGAGCATGTTTATATGTTGAGTATAAAGGCAGTGGATATCATTAGGTCTAAGTTTTTATTAATAAGGTTTTAATGTTAATTAATAAAGGTTAAGGTGGAATTTGAAATTAATAAAACATGGAGGGTTGGTTGGTAAGTAATGAAACATGAAGGTGGGTCGTTAAAAATGGTTAATAGATGGATTAAACTTGTAAAATAAGTAAACTTGCAATATTTACATACTTGACCCTAAACTATTGTAACTTGTGATAAACCCTAAACTATAATAATCATCATGTATATTAATTGCATCATAAATGACTAACTTACTAAAATGGGTAAACCTAATTCATCAGACTTAAAAGTAATACGTGGTATTTAATTTGTATAGGTTCTGCGAAGAAGGAGTGATCCTTTGCTTTCCGTGTTTCTTGCTTTTGTTAGTTTTGCTTTTGGAATAAGGTATAGATATTCTGACCTTTCTCATAAGGTTTCTCATGATCTCTTTCCATCTTTAACCTCTTGCCAATTTGATATTGAACCTTTGCCCTGCTATTGAACTATTGATATTGAATCCTTGCTATTGACCCCTTTTGCTATTGAACCTTTGATATTGATCCTTTGCTATTGGACCTTTGATAATTGAACCATTGATATTGGATTATTGATTTGATTTGTAAACTGCTAATATTGTACCTTTGATATTGATTGACCTCTATACTGTACACTTTGACCTGTCAGTTGATACCCGAGCCATTAACTAGGCATGGGGGTTCCATGTTCGTGTCATTGATGCACCAATGGCATGACTCCAGTGTGGATGAGTGATGTTCCACACCGTCCCCATATTTGTATTGATTAATGCGCGCTTCAGATATATGTATTTGATTTGGCCACTATTTGTTTTGCAGGGGGCGTATGGATGCATCCTAGATTTGATTTGATTTGAATTTTATATGATATGATTTGTTTTGGTGATGCGGTGCGTGTGTGCAATCGCCCCCTCACATTTTGGGAGCTAGCTACTCCACTGGTTACTGAGGTCTCCCCTCATATTGGTTTGGTATTCCGAGGTTACCCCTCCGAATACAATGGTTACTATTGGTTACTTGGCTGCTATTGCCACTATTGATATGGTTTGTTTTGTTGGCTCGGGATAGATTTCTGACAACCCTTACACTTTTGATATACCTATATTGGACCTTCTGGATTCCCCACTGCACCATATTCTGAATTGACTGTCCTTTACCCAATACCCTTATATGACTCACTCTACTACCAAGATATATATGTTCCATTGCTTTGATCTGTACACTCTCATTCCGTTACTTCAGACTATCGTTCCATTCACGTACCGGGTTATTATATGTTTATTAGATTTGATTATGCTATTCATGTCTTATGTGACTATTGATTTCCCTACTACGATATGACTAATATGCGGTTATCTGATTTGCCTGTTTTCATCTGATGATATGTGATCTCGCTGTTATGTGACCTCTGAATTGTCTGTTGACCATGCTAGTGTGTAATCGATAGTTTTGTTTATTTATCATGTATACTTCGTTCAGTTAATTTTGTGGACTATGATTACCTGATAGTATCCTTATCTGCTTGTTTTTTACCTTCCATGTTTGCATTTCTGTTTATGCTATGGTTTGATTGGGTAAATGGTTCAGCTTGTGACGTCTGGCTTGTTAATTTGTTTAGTTGCCCTGCTATGTCTTTAATTCATTTAATGATAACGTTTATATTGTATTCCTACTTATTACGTGTGACTGTTATGTATTGACTGCTGTTAGCACTTCCGCTGTTATGATACTGGTTATGTCTTCAACTAAGGGTTTTGACATGTGTGAATTGCCATGCTCACTTATTAATTAATTGCTTCCGCTTTCCTGTAGATATATGTTTGGCTTGTATGTCTCCGGATTTCCGGAATTGATTGTATGGCATATATGTTGTGTGGATGCGACGCCTGCTCTGTTTTCTTATGTTTCAGTTCTTGTATGTCTGGTTTGTATGTGCTTGTTTATATGTCATCGATGCGTTGCTTTGCTTCGTTCTTCTTGTTATCTGTTCGTTGTGAATATCTGTATAATTGTGTTCTGCAGGATCCTTATTGACTCATTATTCTCATTTCGCTGTGACTTTGTTATCCGTTTCCTTTGTTTCATTTTGCATTTCAGATTTTATTTAGCTTTCGTTTTGTTATATCTGTTCACTGGGCTTTTTAAGCTCAGCCGCATTTCTTTTCCTGCGGCAGGTTTTAGGTTTGAAGATGGGCTTCGATGGGCTGAGAGTTAGAATATCTTAGTGGACCAACCCTAGTACCATAGTAATTATGGACTTACTTTGAAGAGTTTTGTTTTGAGATTTCATTCATTTTGGATATTGTATTTTCCTCGTCAGACAATTGTTTATATGATTTGAAACTTCATTTTTAAGGTTTCCGTTTGTAAATATTTTATTTGTATGTTCTGATATGACACCAAAATGTGACACTTCTACCCTTGTCGGGTTGGGGGGTTACAATTATGGTATCAGAGCTCCCAGGTTTCGTCTTGTTGACCTTAGGATTGACCTGTGAGGATTGGGTAGACATTAGGCTTCCGTCTGTTCCGATATATTCCGATTCCTTTTGATTGTCGTTCAGTTTTGACTTCGATAATCTTTTGTCTTCACTGTTTTGCTCTTTTTCTCTTCGCATTTGATTTTATTATTTTGTCTTCGCACATCCGTTTGTCGATCGTTAGATGGAGACTAACCGTGGAGCCGAAGACGATGGTGCCGAACCTGCGTTGCTGCAACAATCTCTGAGCTGGAGAGGTTCGTGAAGTAGAAGCCACACCCGATTGCCGTGCTATTGGAGACATTAGGGTGCTATTGGAGACATTAGGATGCTGCTGGAGGAAGCTGGACGGATCAACCAAAGACGCAAAAGACGGAGACAAGATCCAACCGGTGTCTGAGATGGTTCATCTACTTCATGTGATCTGGGTGCGACTTGTGTTACTCAGATTCGTTTGTCATGCGTTTTGAGGCGGTTTGATATTTTGTTAAGTGATTTTGATCAGTATTGCTTTTCTTTGATTCGTTCAGAACTCGGTTTGAATCGTGAAGTTTTATCATTTAGCATTTTGGTAATATCTCAGCTTTTCTTTTGGATCGTCAATAATGAGTCGTGAGGAACCGTTCGAGCTAGTTGGTGGCATTCTCTCCTTGTGGTATGGTAAGTTGTTTTGATGTGTTATGTGATGTATGTATGTGGACCTGGTCTGCTTTGGTTTGATGCTTGCTATCTGTATATGTTTTGTGGTGATATTGGTTATGTGGTTTGTCATGACCCGAGGCAAAATATGATGACAATAAGGAATTGTTATGTGATGCAAGTATTATGACGCCTGATCAACGTGATAATACCGAGATCATATAATTTGAGCTTTTTGAAGTCATACGACATCTTGGGAAATGCCTGGGGTTGGTACGTGAATGGACTATGACCTATATTCGTTATTTGGCACTCCTCATGTTCGTTTAGAATTCTGTACCTCTTTGAGAGATTCGCATCGACATCTGTTATGTATAAGTTTGGTACGTTTTGGAAATCGAAATCGGTATGATCTATGTGGGACTATGAATTGCTACGTCTGCCTTAAACTCGTACGTATCTGTGTACCTGCGACTTCAATTTTCGAGGACGAAAATTTTGTTTTAGAGGGGAAGAGTTGTAAAACCCTAAAATCTAAAACGCATAAAAGACTATTTTGCCCTCTAAATTTAAAACTTATATAATACGTAAAATATGACAATGCTCATTAAATGAAATTCTAATCTAACATGTAAATGATTGTGAAACCTAATGTGCAAAATAAATAAATCGACACCTTTCGTCTAGACCGGTTACACTTTTATATGAACCGAAATTTCATTAGTTACAAATCAAATACTACGCTAAAAAAAAATAAAGCCCATCCAACTTGGTTTGGGCCCTTGTTTTCTTTTTATGCTCGGCAACCAAATCCCACTTATATATACCATCTCTGTTAATTTGTAAACCCTACATTTCATAAAATTGCTACACACACACAAACCCTAGTTCTCTAAAAGTGACGGCATAGATCTTTTCTTCCCGTTCGACTTCAAGGAAACAAAGACGATTTGTAAAGGTTCCAAGGAGGCTGCTGTCGTGGGTACTCTTTTGTTTCAGGTTCTATTCCATTCGACATATCAAGGGTTGGTATCACATCTCATCTTATTTGTTTCTTATTATTTCTTTGATTTCTGTCGTGAAGTACCAAGCAGAATGCATGTGCATGATAAAACCATTACATATAATGATAAGCTTCTCATAAAACAATAACCTTCACCACATAAAATCCTAACCAGAACCATGTAAATATCAAATATGCCGAGCATGCATGCGACTAAAACATCACCTAATGATAAGATTCATCACTTAATATTAACATGCATCACATGAAATCATAACAGTAGCAAATGAAGTAACAAAGGTTGATGCTTGTAACTCGTCCTATATAATTCGACCCACATGTATGACTTCTGTTTGAACTTTGTTTCGAGCCATGTATAAAAATCATGTGAATCTGTTTTAAAGGCTGCTCGACCCACTTTAGTTCGACCAATAACCTGTTTTCGACCCACCCTTGCATGCCTTGGTCATGTTTATTTCCGTATCGAGCCTAGACTGTCACATAAAATCATACCAAAGCCATGTGTATATGTCGGATAATATGCATGTAAATTGACCCATGTTTAAATCTGTTAGAAACCTATTTCAATATGCATGTACGAGAACACATAAGTGCGTAGCTGCTGTTTCTTTACTTTCTGTCGTGGGTTATGTCACAAGATTTTCATGCATGTAATTGGCCTATGATCTTCACCTACAACAGAAACTTTCATCACCTATAAGTAATAAAGATTTTGCAATATTAAGCATAATTAGATTATTCCATTCGACCAACATGTAAGATGTGAGATATTGCATCTGTTTTGAGCCACATTATTTGACCACTTTATATCTACTTTGATTTCACTTGTGCATCCATGGGTAATCTGATGTGGACCTCTTGTCGAGTGCATGTACATGGAATATAAGCTTCACATAAATGGTAAACTTGTTGCATGATATCATAAAAGGAGCATGTTTATATGTTGAGTATAAAGGCAGTGGATATCATTAGGTCTAAGTTTTTATTAATAAGGTTTTAATGTTAATTAATAAAGGTTAAGGTGGAATTTGAAATTAATAAAACATGGAGGGTTGGTTGGTAAGTAATGAAACATGAAGGTGGGTCGTTAAAAATGGTTAATAGATGGGTTAAACTTGTAAAATAAGTAAACTTGCAATATTTACATACTTGACCCTAAACTATTGTAACTTGTGATAAACCCTAAACTATAATAATCATCATGTTAAATCTAATATAATATTAATTGCATCATAAATGACTAACTTACTAAAATGGGTAAACCTAATTCATCAGACTTAAAAGTAATACGTGGTATTTAATTTGTATAGGTTCTTCGAAGAAGGAGTGATCCTTTGCTTTCCGTGTTTCTTGCTTTTGTTAGTTTTGCTTTTGGAATAAGGTACAGATATTCTGACCTTTCTCATAAGGTTTATCATGATCTCTTTGCATCTTTAACCTCTTGCCAATTTGATATTGAACCTTTGCTCTGCTATTGAACTATTGATATTGAATCTTTGCTATTGACCCCTTTTGCTATTGAACCTTTGATATTGATCCTTTGCTATTGGACCTTTGATAATTGAACCATTGATATTAGATTATTGATTTGATTTGTGAACTGCTAATATTGGACCTTTGATATTGATTGACCTCTATACTGTACACTTTGACCTGTCAGTTGATACCCGAGCCATTAACTAGGCATGGGGGTTCCATGTCCGTGTCATTGATGCACCAATGGCATGACTCCAGTGTGGATGAGTGATGTTCCACACCGTCCCCATATTTGTATTGATTAATGCGCGCTTCAGATATATGTATTGGATTTGGCCACTATTTGTTTTGCAGGGGGCGTATGGATGCATCCTAGATTTGATTTGATTTCAATTTGATATGATATGATTTGTTTTGGTGATGCGGTGCGTGTGTGCAATACACCCCCTCACATTTTGGGAGCTAGCTACTCCACTGGTTACTGAGGTCTCCCCTCATATTGGTTTGGTATTCCGAGGTCACCCCTCCGAATACAATGGTTACTATTGGTTACTTGGCTGCTATTGCCACTATTGATATGGTTTGTTTTGTTGGCTCGGGATAGATTTCTGACAACCCTTACACTTTTGATATACCTATATTGGACCTTCTGGATTCCCCACTGCACCATATTCTGAATTGACTGTCCTTTACCCAATACCCTTATATGACTCACTCTACTACCAAGATATATATGTTCCATTGCTTTGATCTGTTACACTCTCATTCCGTTACTTCAGACTATCGTTCCATTCACGTACCGGGTTATTATATGTTTATTAGATTTGATTAATCTATTCATGTGTTATGTGACTATTGATTTCCCTACTACGATATGACTAATATGCGGTTATCTGATTTGCCTGTTTTCATCTGATGATATGTGATCTCGCTGTTATGTGACCTCTGAATTGTCTGTTGACCATGCTAGTGTGTAATCGATAGTTTTGTTTATTTATCATGTATACTTTGTTCAGTTAATTTTGTGGACTATGATTACCTGATAGTATCCTTATCTGCTTGTTTTTGACCTTCCATGTTTGCATTTTTGTTTATGCTACGGTTTGATTGGGTAAATGGTTCAGCTTGTGATGTCTGGCTTGTTAATTTGTTTAGTTGCCCTGCTATGTCTTTAATTCATTTAATGATAACGTTTATATTGTATTCCTACTTATTACGTGTGACTGTTATGTATTGACTGCTGTTAGCACTTCCGCTGTTATGATACTGGTTATGTCTTCAACTAAGGGTTTTGACCTGTGTGAATTGCCATGCTCACTTATTAATTAATTGCTTCCGCTTTCCTGTAGATATCTGTTTGGCTTGTATGTCTCCGGATTTCCGGAATTGATTGTATGGCATATATGTTGTGTGGATGCGACGCCTGCTATGTTTGCTTATGTTTCAGTTCTTGTATGTCTGGTTTGTATGTGCTTGTTTATATGTCATCTATGCGTTGCTTTGCTTCGTTCTTCTTGTTATCTGTTCGTTGTGAATATCTGTATAATTGTGTTCTGCAGGATCCTCATTGACTCATTATTCTCATTTCGCTGTGACTTTGTTATCCGTTTCCTTTGTTTCATTTTGCATTTCAGATTTTATTTAGCTTTCGTTTTGTTATATCTGTTCACTGGGCTTTTTAAGCTCAGCCTTATTTCTTTTCCTGCGGCAGGTTTTAGGTTTGAAGATGGGCTTCGATGGGCTGAGAGTTAGAGTATCTTAGTGGACCAACCCTAGTACCATAGTACTTATGGACTTACTTTGAAGAGTCTTGTTTTGAGATTTCATTCATTTTGGATATTGTATTTTCCTCGTCAGACAATTGTTTATATGATTTGAAACTTCATTTTTAAGGTTTCTGTTTGTAAATATTTTATTTGTATGTTCTGATATGACACCAGAATGTGACACTTCTACCCTTGTCGGGTTGGGGGGTTACAATTATGGTATCAGAGCGCCCAGGTTTCGTCTTGTTGACCTTAGGATTGACCTGTGAGGATTGGGTAGACATTAGGCTTCCGTCTGTTCCGATATATTCTGATTCCTTTTGATTGTCGTTCAGTTTTGACTTCGATAATCTTTTGTCTTCACTGTTTTGCTCTTTTTCTCTTCGCATTTGATTTTATTATTTTGTCTTCGCACATCCGTTTGTCGATCGTTAGATGGAGACTAACCGTGGAGCCGAAGACGATGGTGCCGAACCTGCGTGGCTGCAACAGTCTCTGAGCTGGAGAGGTTCGTGAAGCAGAAGCCACACCCGATTGCCGTGCTGTTGGAGACATTAGGATGCTGCTGGAGGAAGCTGGACGGATCAACCAAAGACGCAAAAGACGGAGACAAGATCCAACCGGTGTCTGAGATGGTTCATCTACTTCATGTGATCTGGGTGCGACTTGTGTTACTCAGATTCGTTTGTCATGCGTTTTGAGGCGGTTTGATATTTTGTTAAGTGATTTTGATCAGTATTGCTTTTCTTTGATTCGTTCAGAACTCGGTTTGAATCGTGAAGTTTTATCATTTAGCATTTTGGTAATATCTCAGCTTTTCTTTTGGATCGTCAATAATGAGTCGTGAGGAACCGTTCGAGCTAGTTGGTGGCATTCTCTCCTTGTGGTATGGTAAGTTGTTTTGATGTGTTATGTGATGTATGTATGTGGACCTGGTCTGCTTTGGTTTGATGCTTGCTATCTGTATATGTTTTGTGGTGATATTGGTTATGTGGTTTGTCATGACCCGAGGCAAAATATGATGACAATAAGGAATTGTTATGTGATGCAAGTATTATGACGCCTGATCAACGTGATAATACCGAGATCATATAATTTGAGCTTTTTGAAGTCATACGACATCTTGGGAAATGCCTGGGGTTGGTACGTGAATGGACTATGACCTATATTCGTTATTTGGCACTCCTCATGTTCGTTTAGAATTCTGTACCTCTTTGAGAGATTCGCATCGACATCTGTTATGTATAAGTTTGGTACGTTTTGGAAATCGAAATCGGTATGATCTATGTGGGACTATGAATTGCTACGTCTGCCTTAAACTCGTACGTATCTGTGTACCTGCGACTTCAATTTTCGAGGACAAAAATTTTGTTTTAGAGGGGAAGAGTTGTAAAACCCTAAAATCTAAAACGCATAAAAGACTATTTTGCCCTCTAAATTTAAAACTTATATAATACGTAAAATATGACAATGCTCATTAAATGAAATTCTAATCTAACATGTAAATGATTGTGAAACCTAATGTGCAAAATAAATAAATCGACACCTTTCGTCTAGACCGGTTACACTTTTATATGAACCGAAATTTCATTAGTTACAAATCAAATACTACGCTAAAAAAAATAAAGCCCATCCAACTTGGTTTGGGCCCTTGTTTTCTTTTTATGCTCGGCAACCAAATCCCACTTATATATACCATCTCTGTTAATTTGTAAACCCTACATTTCATAAAATTGCTACACACACACAAAGCCTAGTTCTCTAAAAGTGACGGCATAGATCTTTTCTTCCCGTTCGACTTCAAGGCAACAAAGACGATTTGTAAAGGTTCCAAGGAGGCTGCTGTCGTGGGTACTCTTTTGTTTCAGGTTCTATTCCATTCGACATATCAAGGGTTGGTATCACATCTCATCTTATTTGTTTCTTATTATTTCTTTGATTTCTGTCGTGAAGTACCAAGCAGAATGCATGTGCATGATAAAACCATTACATATAATGATAAGCTTCTCATAAAACAATAACCTTCACCACATAAAATCCTAACCAGAACCATGTAAATATCAAATATGTCGAGCATGCATGCGACTAAAACATCACCTAATGATAAGATTCATCACTTAATATTAACATGCATCACATGAAATCATAACAGTAGCAAATGAAGTAACAAAGGTTGATGCTTGTAACTCGTCCTATATAATTCGACCCACATGTATGACTTCTGTTTGAACTTTGTTTCGAGCCATGTATAAAAATCATGTGAATCTGTTTTAAAGGCTGCTCGACCCACTTTAGTTCGACCAATAACCTGTTTTCGACCCACCCTTGCATGCCTTGGTCATGTTTATTTCCGTATCGAGCCTAGACTGTCACATAAAATCATACCAAAGCCATGTGTATATGTCGGATAATATGCATGTAAATTGACCCATGTTTAAATCTGTTAGAAACCTATTTCGATATGCATGTACGAGACCACATAAGTGCGTAGCTGCTGTTTCTTTACTTTCTGTCGTGGGTTATGTCACAAGATTTTCATGCATGTAATTGGCCTATGATCTTCACCTACAACAGAAACTTTCATCACCTATAAGTAATAAAGATTTTGCAATATTAAGCATAATTAGATTATTCCATTCGACCAACATGTAAGACGTGAGATATTGCATCTGTTTTGAGCCACATTATTTGACCACTTTATATCTACTTTGATTTCACTTGTGCATCCATGGGTAATCTGATGTGGACCTCTTGTCGAGTGCATGTACATGGAATATAAGCTTCACATAAATGGTAAACTTGTTGCATGATATCATAAAAGGAGCATGTTTATATGTTGAGTATAAAGGCAGTGGATATCATTAGGTCTAAGTTTTTATTAATAAGGTTTTAATGTTAATTAATAAAGGTTAAGGTGGAATTTGAAATTAATAAAACATGGAGGGTTGGTTGGTAAGTAATGAAACATGAAGGTGGATCGTTAAAAATGGTTAATAGATGGATTAAACTTATAAAATAAGTAAACTTGCAATATTTACATACTTGACCCTAAACTATTGTAGCTTGTGATAAACCCTAAACTATAATAATCATCATGTTAAATCTAATATAATATTAATTGCATCATAAATGACTAACTTACTAAAATGGGTAAACCTAATTCATCAGACTTAAAAGTAATACGTGGTATTTAATTTGTATAGGTTCTTCGAAGAAGGAGTGATCCTTTGCTTTCCGTGTTTCTTGCTTTTGTTAGTTTTGCTTTTGGAATAAGGTACAGATATTTTGACCTTTCTCATAAGGTTTATCATGATCTCTTTGCATCTTTAACCTCTTGCCAATTTGATATTGAACCTTTGCTCTGCTATTGAACTATTGATATTGAATCTTTGCTATTGACCCCTTTTGCTATTGAACCTTTGATATTGATCCTTTGCTATTGGACCTTTGATAATTGAACCATTGATATTGGATTATTGATTTGATTTGTGAACTGCTAATATTGGACCTTTGATATTGATTGACCTCTATACTGTACACTTTGACATGTCAGTTGATACCCGAGCCATTAACTAGGCATGGGGGTTCCATGTCCGTGTCATTGATGCACCAATGGCATGACTCCAGTGTGGATGAGTGATGTTCCACACCGTCCCCATATTTGTATCGATTAATGCGCGCTTCAGATATATGTATTGGATTTGGCCACTATTTGTTTTGCAGGGGGCGTATGGATGCATCCTAGATTTGATTTGATTTCAATTTGATATGATATGATTTGTTTTGGTGATGCGGTGCGTGTGTGCAATACACCCCCTCACATTTTGGGAGCTAGCTACTCCACTGGTTACTGAGGTCTCCCCTCATATTGGTTTGGTATTCCGAGGTCACCCCTCCGAATACAATGGTTACTATTGGTTACTTGGCTGCTATTGCCACTATTGATATGATTTGTTTTGTTGGCTCGGGACAGATTTCTGACAACCCTTACACTTTTGATATACCTATATTGGACCTTCTGGATTCCCCACTGCACCATATTCTGAATTGACTGTCCTTTACCCAATACCCTTATATGACTCACTCTACTACCAAGATATATATGTTCCATTGCTTTGATCTGTTACACTCTCATTCCGTTACTTCAGACTATCGTTCCATTCACGTACCGGGTTATTATATGTTTATTAGATTTGATTAATCTATTCATGTCTTATGTGACTATTGATTTCCCTACTACGATATGACTAATATGCGGTTATCTGATTTGCCTGTTTTCATCTGATGATATGTGATCTCGCTGTTATGTGACCTCTGAATTGTCTGTTGACCATGCTAGTGTGTAATCGATAGTTTTGTTTATTTATCATGTATACTTTGTTCAGTTAATTTTGTGGACTATGATTACCTGATAGTATCCTTATCTGCTTGTTTTTGACCTTCCATGTTTGCATTTTTGTTTATGCTACGGTTTGATTGGGTAAATGGTTCAGCTTGTGACGTCTGGCTTGTTAATTTGTTTAGTTGCCCTGCTATGTCTTTAATTCATTTAATGATAACGTTTATATTGTATTCCTACTTATTACGTGTGACTGTTATGTATTGACTGCTGTTAGCACTTCCGCTGTTATGATACTGGTTATGTCTTCAACTAAGGGTTTTGACCTGTGTGAATTGCCATGCTCAGTTATTAATTAATTGCTTCCGCTTTCCTGTAGATATCTGTTTGGCTTGTATGTCTCCGGATTTCCGGAATTGATTGTATGGCATATATGTTGTGTGGATGCGACGCCTGCTATGTTTGCTTATGTTTCAGTTCTTGTATGTCTGGTTTGTATGTGCTTGTTTATATGTCATCGATGCGTTGCTTTGCTTCGTTCTTCTTGTTATCTGTTCGTTGTGAATATCTGTATAATTGTGTTCTGCAAGATCCTCATTGACTCATTATTCTCATTTCGCTGTGACTTTGTTATCCGTTTCCTTTGTTTCATTTTGCATTTCAGATTTTATTTAGCTTTCGTTTTGTTATATCTGTTCACTGGGCTTTTTAAGCTCAGCCGCATTTCTTTTCCTGCGGCAGGTTTTAGGTTTGAAGATGGGCTTCGATGGGCTGAGAGTTAGAGTATCTTAGTGGACCAACCCTAGTACCATAGTACTTATGGACTTACTTTGAAGAGTCTTGTTTTGAGATTTCATTCATTTTGGATATTGTATTTTCCTCGTCAGACAATTGTTTATATGATTTGAAACTTCATTTTTAAGGTTTCTGTTTGTAAATATTTTATTTGTATGTTCTGATATGACACCAGAATGTGACACTTCTACCCTTGTCGGGTTGGGGGGTTACAATTATGGTATCAGAGCGCCCAGGTTTCGTCTTGTTGACCTTAGGATTGACCTGTGAGGATTGGGTAGACATTAGGCTTCCGTCTGTTCCGATATATTCTGATTCCTTTTGATTGTCGTTCAGTTTTGACTTCGATAATCTTTTGTCTTCACTGTTTTGCTCTTTTTCTCTTCGCATTTGATTTTATTATTTTGTCTTCGCACATCCGTTTGTCGATCGTTAGATGGAGACTAACCGTGGAGCCGAAGACGATGGTGCCGAACCTGCGTGGCTGCAACAGTCTCTGAGCTGGAGAGGTTCGTGAAGCAGAAGCCACACCCGATTGCCGTGCTGTTGGAGACATTAGGATGCTGCTGGAGGAAGCTGGACGGATCAACCAAAGACGCAAAAGACGGAGACAAGATCCAACCGGTGTCTGAGATGGTTCATCTACTTCATGTGATCTGGGTGCGACTTGTGTTACTCAGATTCGTTTGTCATGCGTTTTGAGGCGGTTTGATATTTTGTTAAGTGATTTTGATCAGTATTGCTTTTCTTTGATTCGTTCAGAACTCGGTTTGAATCGTGAAGTTTTATCATTTAGCATTTTGGTAATATCTCAGCTTTTCTTTTGGATCGTCAATAATGAGTCGTGAGGAACCGTTCGAGCTAGTTGGTGGCATTCTCTCCTTGTGGTATGGTAAGTTGTTTTGATGTGTTATGTGATGTATGTATGTGGACCTGGTCTGCTTTGGTTTGATGCTTGCTATCTGTATATGTTTTGTGGTGATATTGGTTATGTGGTTTGTCATGACCCGAGGCAAAATATGATGACAATAAGGAATTGTTATGTGATGCAAGTATTATGACGCCTGATCAACGTGATAATACCGAGATCATATAATTTGAGCTTTTTGAAGTCATACGACATCTTGGGAAATGCCTGGGGTTGGTACGTGAATGGACTATGACCTATATTCGTTATTTGGCACTCCTCATGTTCGTTTAGAATTCTGTACCTCTTTGAGAGATTCGCATCGACATCTGTTATGTATAAGTTTGGTACGTTTTGGAAATCGAAATCGGTATGATCTATGTGGGACTATGAATTGCTACGTCTGCCTTAAACTCGTACGTATCTGTGTACCTGCGACTTCAATTTTCGAGGACGAAAATTTTGTTTTAGAGGGGAAGAGTTGTAAAACCCTAAAATCTAAAACGCATAAAAGACTATTTTGCCCTCTAAATTTAAAACTTATATAATACGTAAAATATGACAATGCTCATTAAATGAAATTCTAATCTAACATGTAAATGATTGTGAAACCTAATGTGCAAAATAAATAAATCGACACCTTTCGTCTAGACCGGTTACACTTTTATATGAACCGAAATTTCATTAGTTACAAATCAAATACTACGCTAAAAAAAAAATAAAGCCCATCCAACTTGGTTTGGGCCCTTGTTTTCTTTTTATGCTCGGCAACCAAATCCCACTTATATATACCATCTCTGTTAATTTGTAAACCCTACATTTCATAAAATTGCTACACACACACAAACCCTAGTTCTCTAAAAGTGACGGCATAGATCTTTTCTTCCCATTCGACTTCAAGGCAACAAAGACGATTTGTAAAGGTTCCAAGGAGGCTGCTGTCGTGGGTACTCTTTTGTTTCAGGTTCTATTCCATTCGACATATCAAGGGTTGGTATCACATCTCATCTTATTTGTTTCTTATTATTTCTTTGATTTCTGTCGTGAAGTACCAAGCAGAATGCATGTGCATGATAAAACCATTACATATAATGATAAGCTTCTCATAAAACAATAACCTTCACCACATAAAATCCTAACCAGAACCATGTAAATATCAAATATGTCGAGCATGCATGCGACTAAAACATCACCTAATGATAAGATTCATCACTTAATATTAACATGCATCACATGAAATCATAACAGTAGCAAATGAAGTAACAAAGGTTGATGCTTGTAACTCGTCCTATATAATTCGACCCACATGTATGACTTCTGTTTGAACTTTGTTTCGAGCCATGTATAAAAATCATGTGAATCTGTTTTAAAGGCTGCTCGACCCACTTTAGTTCGACCAATAACCTGTTTTTGACCCACCCTTGCATGCCTTGGTCATGTTTATTTCCGTATCGAGCCTAGACTGTCACATAAAATCATACCAAAGCCATGTGTATATGTCGGATAATATGCATGTAAATTGACCCATGTTTAAATCTGTTAGAAACCTATTTCGATATGCATGTACGAGACCACATAAGTGTGTAGCTGCTGTTTCTTTACTTTCTGTCGTAGGTTATGTCACAAGATTTTCATGCATGTAATTGGCCTATGATCTTCACCTACAACAGAAACTTTCATCACCTATAAGTAATAAAGATTTTGCAATATTAAGCATAATTAGATTATTCCATTCGACCAACATGTAAGACGTGAGATATTGCATCTGTTTTGAGCCACATTATTTGACCACTTTATATCTACTTTGATTTCACTTGTGCATCCATGGGTAATCTGATGTGGACCTCTTGTCGAGTGCATGTACATGGAATATAAGCTTCACATAAATGGTAAACTTGTTGCATGATATCATAAAAGGAGCATGTTTATATGTTGAGTATAAAGGCAGTGGATATCATTAGGTCTAAGTTTTTATTAATAAGGTTTTAATGTTAATTAATAAAGGTTAAGGTGGAATTTGAAATTAATAAAACATGGAGGGTTGGTTGGTAAGTAATGAAACATGAAGGTGAGTCGTTAAAAATGGTTAATAGATGGATTAAACTTGTAAAATAAGTAAACTTGCAATATTTACATACTTGACCCTAAACTATTGTAACTTGTGATAAACCCTAAACTATAATAATCATCATGTTAAATCTAATATAATATTAATTGCATCATAAATGACTAACTTACTAAAATGGGTAAACCTAATTCATCAGACTTAAAAGTAATACGTGGTATTTAATTTGTATAGGTTCTGCGAAGAAGGAGTGATCCTTTGCTTTCCGTGTTTCTTGCTTTTGTTAGTTTTGCTTTTGGAATAAGGTACAGATATTCTGACCTTTCTCATAAGGTTTCTCATGATCTCTTTGCATCTTTAACCTCTTGCCAATTTGATATTGAACCTTTGCTCTGCTATTGAACTATTGATATTGAATCTTTGCTATTGACCCCTTTTGCTATTGAACCTTTGATATTGATCCTTTGCTATTGGACCTTTGATAATTGAACCATTGATATTGGATTATTGATTTGATTTGTGAACTGCTAATATTGGACCTTTGATATTGATTGACCTCTATACTGTACACTTTGACCTGTCAGTTGATACCCGAGCCATTAACTAGGCATGGGGGTTCCATGTCCGTGTCATTGATGCACCAATGGCATGACTCCAGTGTGGATGAGTGATGTTACACACCGTCCCCATATTTGTATTGATTAATTCGCGCTTCAGATATATGTATTGGATTTGTCCACTATTTGTTTTGCAGGGGGCGTATGGATGCATCCTAGATTTGATTTGATTTGAATTTGATATGATATGATTTGTTTTGGTGATGCGGTGCGTGTGTGCAATACACCCCCTCACATTTTGGGAGCTAGCTACTCCACTGGTTACTGAGGTCTCCCCTCATATTGGTTTGGTATTCCGAGGTCACCCCTCCGAATACAATGGTTACTATTGGTTACTTGGCTGCTATTGCCACTATTGATATGGTTTGTTTTGTTGGCTCGGGATAGATTTCTGACAACCCTTACACTTTTGATATACCTATATTGGACCTTCTGGATTCCCCACTGCACCATATTCTGAATTGACTGTCATTTACCCAATACCCTTATATGACTCACTCTACTACCATGATATATATGTTCCATTGCTTTGATCTGTTACACTCTCATTCCGTTACTTCAGACTATCGTTCCATTCACGTACCGGGTTATTATATGTTTATTAGATTTGATTATGCTATTCATGTCTTATGTGACTATTGATTTCCCTACTACGATATGACTAATATGCGGTTATCTGATTTGCCTGTTTTCATCTGATGATATGTGATCTCGCTGTTATGTGACCTCTGAATTGTCTGTTGACCATGCTAGTGTGTAATCGATAGTTTTGTTTATTTATCATGTATACTTCGTTCAGTTAATTTTGTGGACTATGATTACCTGATAGTATCCTTATCTGCTTGTTTTTGACCTTCCATGTTTGCATTTTTGTTTATGCTATGGTTTGATTGGGTAAATGGTTCAGCTTGTGACGTCTGGCTTATTAATTTGTTTAGTTGCCCTGCTATGTCTTTAATTCATTTAATGATAACGTTTATATTGTATTCCTACTTATTACGTGTGACTGTTATGTATTGACTGCTGTTAGCACTTCCGCTGTTATGATACTGGTTATGTCTTCAACTAAGGGTTTTGACCTGTGTGAATTGCCATGCTCACTTATTAATTAATTGCTTCCGCTTTCCTGTAGATATCTGTTTGGCTTGTATGTCTCCGGATTTCCGGAATTGATTGTATGGCATATATGTTGTGTGGATGCGACGCCTGCTATGTTTGCTTATGTTTCAGTTCTTGTATGTCTGGTTTGTATGTGCTTGTTTATATGTCATCGATGCGTTGCTTTGCTTCGTTCTTCTTGTTATCTGTTCGTTGTGAATATCTGTATAATTGTGTTCTGCAGGATCCTCATTGACTCATTATTCTCATTTCGCTGTGACTTTGTTATCCGTTTCCTTTGTTTCATTTTGCATTTCAGATTTTATTTAGCTTTCGTTTTGTTATATCTGTTCACTGGGCTTTTTAAGCTCAGTCGCATTTCTTTTCCTGCGGCAGGTTTTAGGTTTGAAGATGGGCTTCGATGGGCTGAGAGTTAGAGTATCTTAGTGGACCAACCCTAGTACCATAGTACTTATGGACTTACTTTGAAGAGTTTTGTTTTGAGATTTCATTCATTTTGGATATTGTATTTTCCTCGTCAGACAATTGTTTATATGATTTGAAACTTCATTTTTAAGGTTTCCGTTTGTAAATATTTTATTTGTATGTTCTGATATGACACCAGAATGTGACACTTCTACCCTTGTCGGGTTGGGGTGTTACAGCATCAATACCATTACTCATCAAAACCTCCATCCATAACCTTATGCAAGCATGGAAGGAATCACTACTACTATTTTCTACTTTTAGTATTAATTTTTTTCTTTTGAAGTCATTTTCAAGAACAAGTCTTGTTCTTATTTTTACATGCTTTTAAGTGGCATATATACCACTACAATTTGTTGTTTTATTACAAGGCCTTGTTTACATACCTTGGCCCCCAATCTTGATTCTCGGCAACCACAAGATTATATAAGCATGTTACTAACCTTTCTTTTTTTAGGATTTTTATTGTTTTTCTTCACTTGACGCCCCAAACAAGGGGGAGCTACCGTCAAGGGGGAGTTAGAAGTTTGTTTATTTCTTCCATGGGTTAACTTTTTGTTTCGACAAAAAGGGGGAGAAGAAGTAAAACTTAGGGGCTTTCAAAACTTGCATCTATTCTTAAGTTTTACTCATCATAACATTATGTTTTGTCATCAACAAAAAGCGGGAGATTGTTAATACAAATAAACCGTAAAAACGTTTATTAATATTTTGCGATCTCTTTGTGTTTTGTTGATAACAAATGTAATGTTATCTTATGTATAATTATAAGGATACATGTTATTTTTGTAAAGCATTTACATATAGCCATTTCAATACAAAAATGTAATAATTAAGCATTTGGTGTAATAGTTTATTAGGATGGGTAAAAACCATAACCCATGGACCATAGCCCATGGATCTTAACCCATACCAAAGAAGACTTGATACAATGTATACTTAGATACATTGAATCTAAAGAAAACCCATGGACCAACCCATAACCCATGACCCATAACCAAAAAACCCATGGGCAAAGAGGAGCATACCACGGATCCCTAGGATTACACTAGACGGATCCCAAGTGGAAGGGATCCGTGGGATCCGTGGAACAGAGGAGAAATTTGCCTATAAATAGAGAGCCATTTCTTCATTCTAACTCACCCCTCTTCTTACTAAGTCTCTCATACACTCTCATTCTCTTCTAACATATAGATCACTTGATCTAGAGAGTTGTTCTTCTTTCTTTCTATTTGTGATCCTCATATAGGTCCTTCTCTAAGGCGAGATCACGAGCATTCTACAAGTCATCCAATCAAGGGGTCCTTGATTTATTTGTCACTCCGCAAGATTTCTGTAGCGAAGATCTTGTATTTGATATTTCACATATTTGTTGTGTAATAGTTGTGTTGGTTTGGTCCACCGTGCTACGGACTCGGTATCTAGCTTTGTACTGGAAAAAGTGTAAGCAACGTTGTGAAGTCTTCTCCGCCAAGTGAAGGAGTTTGTTGACATAGTGCTTGAACTCTCGAGTAGGTGACTCGGGGAGTGGAGTAGGGCAAGGAAGGTGACCTTGTAGCCGAACCACTATAAATCGGTTGTGTCTTTTCTATCCCTTAACTTTATTTATTTGCTTGCATTATCATTAGATCTATACGTTCTCAACATCCATACGATTTCACATAATATCAAATCTAAAGTTTTTGAAATCAACTTAAAATCGGCAAAACTATTCAACCCCCCCTTCTAGTTTTCCATAGAGTTTTTCTCTTCCATTTCCAACTTGATATATTTCATCTACACCCGAGAGATGAAAGTATCCAAACACCACTTGCGAGGTGCTAGTATGTAATTTTCGTGCTTGTTATGACTTTTGCGTGGCTTATACTTGTTGTGAATTGTTCTAAACTAATGCTTCATGACCCCTAACTTATAAATTAATTGGCCAAAAGCACATTTGCTTGAGGACAAGCAAATACCAAGTGTAGGGATATTTGATAAGGATTTAAAAGGTACACTTTTGAGGGGTCATTTAAGCCCTTAATCGACCACTTTTATATCCGTTACTGCTTAATTTCGTTCCTTTTCACTTTTTAGGTCTCTTGAAGGCAAATTGCTGGAATGACACTTATTCGGACGAAAAGGCGTGAATATATGAAGAAAATGGCCAAGTCAAGATCAAGACACTCAAGCTGCTGAAATAGAAGGTGACGGCGTCAGAGTTAGAAGGCGGCGCCGTCGCAACGTGCTCCAAATTTGTAACGGCTCAGTAGCGAAATTGCTATTTTACACCCGACAGCGTCAGGTTTTAAAGAGTAAGGGGTCACAACACAGACGGCCTAGATTCAGATCCTGACGGCGTCAGAAGCTGAAGCCGAAGGCGTCACAACCATAAGGTGACACCGTCACAAGGTTGACGTGGTCAAGACGAATCCCTAATGGCGGCGATCCGACGGCGTCACATTTAAAGAGTGATGCTGTCACATGTTGTAACTCTATATATAGAATTCGAATTTTCAGACTTTTAGGGATGTAGTTTTGTGGAGTAAAACCTAAAACCGAATTTTGGTTGTCTTGGGCAGTATCTTAGGGTTCTCATACCCTATTTTACAACAAGATAATAATTTACTTCATTGATTCAATTATGTCTTCAATTGTATGTGTGTATGCTTGCATGTTTTCCATGTTCGGCTAATTTACTTGTGTGTTTGCTTAGATCTATGAAACCTAGGGATTGAATATTGATTAGTTGTCTCTTATCTTAATTTTAATTGACCTAGTACTGTGATAGGTCATTCGTTGTGTTTTTAATGCTTGAGTAATCTTTGTGAACATTAGTTTATAATCACCTAGAGTTATTGTAGGCTAAACATCCAAAGATAACCTTAGAGTTAGTTTATAAATCCTAGAGATTTTGTAGGCAATAACCTTAAGGTATCCTCAAAGAGTTAGGGAAAAAAGCATACCCTACGACCTTAGAAGACACAACGCGTTAAGAATAAAGACGTGACAACTCAACTATCAATATGAGATAACTAGGGAGTAGTAGCATCTAGGTAAACACATTCTTAATCATCATACGAGCACACATCAATTAGACATAGACTACCCCTTAGATTAGTTAATTAGATAATTAGATAAGTAGAGTAATCGGTAGAAATACCAACTCCCCAAATCTAATACCCCGAGATTTGTACCTTTCAATTTTCCAAAAAAATATAAAAAGATAAAAAAATAATCTTCCTCAACCCCAACCTTAGCGTAGTAACTTCTCACTAGCATTCCTATTCCCCTAGAGAATGATATCAATACCCGAGGCTTACCCTAATACTACACTACAACGATTAGGTTCACTGCCTAGGGTGTTGAAAAACTTGCTCGACAAAATGGAAGTTCCTTTGACCCCGAACGCGCTTCGTAAGCGTATCAATAATCAATACCTAGGTTTCATATATCTAAGCAAACACACAAGTAAATTAGCCGGAAATGGTAAACATGAAATCATACACACATACAATTGAAGACATAATTAAATCAATGAAGTAAATTACTTATCTTGTTATAAAATAGGGTATGAGAACCCTAAGATACTACCCAAGATAGCCAAAAGTCGGTTTTAGGTTTTACTCCACAATTCTACCTCTCTAAAATCTGAAAATTCGAATTCTATATATAGAGTTACAACTGCGACGGTGGACTCTTTAATTGTGACGCCGTCGGATCGCCGCCATTAGGTTTTCGTCTTGACCAAGTCAACTTTGTGACGGCGTCATGTTGTGGTTGTGACGCTGTTGGCTTCATCTTCTGACGCCGTCTGAATCTGGATCTAGGCTGTCTGAGTTGTGACGCCCTAGTCTTTAAAGCCTAACGCCGTCAGGTACAAAATAGCAATTTCACTTATGAGCTGTCGTAATTAGAGGGACGGCGTCGCCCTTAGCTGTGACTCCGCCGGGTGCGTTTCCAGCAGCTTGAGTGTCTTGATCTTGACTTTGGCCATTTTCTTCATATATTCACACCTTTTTGTCCAAATAAGTGTCATTCCAGCATTTTGCCTTCAAGAGACCTCAAAAGTGAAAAGGAACAAAATTAAGCAGTTACGGATATAAAAGTGGTCGATTAAGGGCTTAAATGACCCCTCAAAAGTGTACCTTTTAAATCCTTATCACTCATATTAACTAAAAAAATTGATTCAATGTTTAACATATCGAAATACATGAATTGAAAGTAAAGAAATGATAAATTGCTAATGCTTATCATAGGGGAGTAATTTCTCCCTTGGAGATGGCTCCGTATGCTCCTTAAGATCTGCCTTCAACTTTCTACCTACAATCTCTGATTTGGTGTGTGGAGTGAATGAATAGAAATGCTGGAATTTGGGCGGTATTTATAGGCCAGATATGGTTACGGCATAACTTAAGTTAAGAGTTACGCCGTAACATCCATTTCTTCGTATTTTGCTCTGGAAAAGCTTGTTACGGTGTAACATTTGGAAAGGGTTACGCCGTATCTTCAATAAATCGAGGTTACGCCGTATTTGTGAAATGAGTTACGGCGTAGCTTGCAGCGGCGCGGAACATCATTTAACCTAATTAGTTATGACGTAATCCTAGGAGGGAGTTACGCCGTAATCTTCAGTTTACTATCATATATCTTCAATAAACTCTCCAAATCTGCGTCTCATTAGCTCCAATGCTCGTAATTTACCTGAAAGTGAAATATAGAGGAAAACAAGCGTAAATCCATATAAATGATATAAAATACGAGCATTATCGGGGGAAGTTGACACTGAATATTCAGGAATTTTTGATGTTATCAATTCATATAATAATTTTTATCCTATATTTGCATGTTTAATCCTTGAATGATTTTATTGTTCTAAATATGTCTATTGTCGGTTAACAATATGGGAATATTGTTATGTAAGGCAAATGTAAGTGTTGGTTATATTCTAACAAGAATGTGGATTGTTCCCGCCAAACTCATATGTATTCACAAGGGATCCATATTGGATACCCCAACTTTCAAACATTTACTTTTGGATCCTTGTCATAAGTAAAATATTGAAAATGGTTTGTTAAAATCGTCCTTAGACTTGAGATGCAAGCAAGTTCTGTTATGTGTGGATATCGTTTTTTATAAGTATAAGGAAAATGCTATCTGAATAAGGTAGTTATAAAAGCTATATTTCGGAGTGATGTGAAGCAGCATCCACAACACTTGTAGTCAATAAAGGATTTGTTACTCCACTTGATATGTGCAGAAAGATACCATGGGCCCTTTCCAGAATTAATAAGATAATTGTTTGGCCGAACCCAAAGGCTAATGCAAGATGATACTTGATTACATTTGGTATATCTAATTAAATTCTATAACGAGATTCTAAATGGTTAAACTATATGGAATGAATTAGGATCCATATTCACGGTTTAATGGTATCTATAACAGAGGATGATTAAAAGCAAGACATTAATAACCATGCTACTGAGAATATTTTATGAAACTATATCTCAGACACTTTTAGTTAAAAAGCGAGTGAGAGCGTTGCTAGGCGTTTCCGTCTTTAGTTTTGTGTGCCATTCAACACTCCAACTCCCAAGTGGGAGCTGTTGGTTTGTGGGAGTTAAAACACACGTAAACGACTAGAAGTATGTGAGCCTATTGGGGGCACACACGTTAAACACGAGAGTACATTGTACACGTTACTACTTGAACCTATTATTTGAACCGTATTAGTATAAAACCCGACCCATTAGACCCTTGGATGTATTTTTTCCAAGTGGATCGGTTTGGTTTTCCTTCGGCCTAGAAAGAGTAGTAATCGGTTTGGGATTTGATTGAGACTTGGAGCTCAAGTTTTGAGCCCAAGTGGAACTAGTTTTCATAAGCTATATATACTTAAAATATAGCTCTCAATCCTACAGGTTTTTGACCATCCCTAATTCTTGCTAATACATGATCGACGATCATTTAAACGAGCAAATCAAGAACCCTAAATTACGATTAGGGTTTTGTCTTGAATTGCATAATTGAATTCTTATTCTTGCGTCTTGTTTGATCCAAGTAGTACTAAGTTTTCAGAAGATTGTTATCTCAATGTTCCTGGTCGAACAAAAATAAAGTTTGGTCATTTTGGTTGGTTTTGTTCTCGGTCAAAGCGGCAGATATCGGATATGTATTATCCGATCATAACGCTCAAATTGTGCATGTTTTTAGTAGCGTTATCCATGCTTTTAAGTATGTTATTTGGCTATAATCATATGCTTTTGTTACTTAATCGTATAAAAGTGTGTTTGCTAGTTCATTTGTAGCCAAGTACAGGAAAGTGGAGGAAAAGACAGAAAAGAAGTAAAATACGAAGATTTCTCCATGTACGAAGAATTCCCGACAAAAGCAAGACTTGTGGAGTATATTCGAGAAGATAAATTCATCAAGATGGTGGTCCAAAGACTCAAAAATAAAGTTCAAGAAGGAAAACGAGAAAGAAATGAAGAAAATAAGCTCAAACAAAGAAATATTGAAAGCCTCGTTGTTCCCGACACACCTTCACCATTTTGGCCATAACTTTTGCATACGAACTCCGTTTGACCCCTCATTCACAGCCATAGAAAGCTAAGAGAAAGATATACAACTTTGGTGCTTGTCAATTTCTGTCAAAAGGCTCCAGCCGATCGGTCGTGCCCCGCAACCGTTTCAGCTGGAGGATAGTCAAAAAGACCAGCCGAACAGCTGGAGCCTGAACGAATCGGTTGGGAAGCCATGGACATCCATTTCTTCATTACTAAGACTCTAAACTTGTCCCAAACGATTCTAGGTCCTTCCTACATGTATTCTAGTCCCTTCCAAGCTTCTTGGAGGCCAAGCTCAACATTTAATACCCTAAGCCTTGGAAATAGTATAAATAGAGACATTTGCAACCTCATTTCATGCATCCCAACTTGATAGAACTTCTCTCACACCTCTCCTACCACTAATACTCTCTCTCAAAGCTTAAAGTTCATCCATAAAGTTCCAGGAAACTTTGGAGGTCCAAGAAGTCATCATTTGGAGGTCAAAACATAAAGAAGTCATCACCAATACTTGAGGCATCATTCCTACATTATTTGTAATCTTGTTTCAATCATTGTAAGACCTTTAATCATGTTTTCTTACATTCAAGTTTCTGAATTTATGCCTTTGTGTTTGATCATGGAATTTGTTATGAAGTAGTTTGGTTATACTTGTTTGGAATAATGTAGATGTTGATATGGAGTGTTTGGTATTTGCAATATAGTTATATGATTTTGCTTGTCATTCTTGTGATGTGTTCTTATCTTGTGAATCTTGTCTTGATACTTGTTTATTTCATATGAGAACTTGTGATAAAAGGATGTTTGGATAATTGTAGTGTTTGTTTGGAATATGTTGATAACATCATATTTGGTTAAATTGGAACTTGTTCTTGTTTATTGTTTTGGTTGATCATTGTTGAGTTCAATTGACGAAAGTATTCTTAACAATGGTTAGTTCCAATTCATTAGTCGACGAATGATTTTGGTCTTGTACTTTGTGACGATTGTGCAAGAGAATTAATAAACATAACAAGTAAAGGTTTAATTTGGATTAAGGTCGAAAGGAATCTTTTGAATATGTGTTCTCATTATCTTTCAAGTAAATGGAACTTATCGATTAAATAACATCAAAGTCTAAGGCCGAAAGGATTCTTTGTTGTTGTTGGCATAAGGCTCATGACATGACCATTTGATTGAGGTTTATGCATCTTTGATTTATAAAACACTAGACTATTATTATTGGTTCAAGAGGTCGAAAGATTACCTTTAATAATATATATTTTCCAAACTAAACATCGTAATATTCTTGTGATCATTTGTCTAAACATGTATGTTCTTTGTGTGCTTGTTCTTATTGCTTTTCTTTTGTGGTTTGATCCGTGACAATCATAACCACGTCCTTGTTACTTGCTTAAACAAACAAATGACACTTGTAGTGCAACCAAGTCTCTTGGGACGACCTTGATTTACCAAAACCTATACTACAACTTGACTAGGGTATACTTGCCCGAATGTGTTCCTAGTTAACCGGTAATTCTTGATTATAAATTTAAAGCTCGGTGGAACCCATCAAGTTTTTGGCGGCGGTGCCGGGGACTTGTGTTTGTATTCTTGTGTTTGTTTGTTTGTTGAATTGTTTTCTTGAATTGTTTGCTAGTTTGTTCGAATGATATATTGATCTTGCTCATGAATGATTGTTTCTTTACTCTTGTTTGATTGCTCTTGATGTTTGCTCATGATGTTTGCTTAAATTGCTTCTCTTGCGTTTTGTTTAAAAAATCTCTTATTTTCTCATAATTTCTCAAATGATCTTTGCATCAAAATCAAGTTTTTGATGTTGGGATTTGTTTCATGTGTTTTAAAAATGCTCATTTCAAAGTTTGCTTTCTAATTGTGTTCAAAAGTTCTTGCGAAAAAACCTCCAAAACTACCCAAATCACTCTAACCGAATCGGTTGGAATCCCAACCGATCGGTTGGAGCTCTTGGTAAATATTGTTTTTTAAAAGTCATTTAAGAATGTAAAAAAAAAAAAAAAAAAAAAAAAAAAAAAAAAAAAATCTTAAAAATTGCCTCCAACCGATCGGTCACTCCTCGTAACCGATCCGGCTGGAAGGTTGGTCACTGTTTGGTTCATCCCAACCGATCGGTTAGAATCCCTGACCGATCGGCTGGATGAGTCGTAAAAAAAATATTTTCCGTATTTTGCGTTTGTGTGTTCGTGTTTAGATAGAATAAGTTTAAATGTCTTTTTGTTTTTGCAAGAGTATCATTTCTTTTATTTGGTTTTTGCATTTTAAATTTTGTTAATTTAGTACATTGTAAATAATTAAGTAATAAAATGTTTCGAACTTTGTGGGTATGTGATGAGTGTCTAAATACTCATCATTTTTGTACCAATTAAACTGCAAAAACATCTGAAAACACTCAGAAATGCATCAAAATGATAAAAATATCACAAATAAGTGTTTTATGTGTTTTAAATGCAAAAATATCAAAATCTGGTGAAAAACGTATCAAGTTTGCATAATTGGCAGTTTTAGTCCCCCAAGTTTCAAAAGTTGTCAAAAACAGTCCCTGGTAAAACAAAATAAAGAAAAATGTTATTCAAGGTCCCTGAAATATTCTAAGTTGTCAAAAAGGGTCCTTGAATAAATCTTTTGTCAAATGGCAGAAAAGGTCTCTCAAGTTTTGAAATTGTCACAAATAGTCCTTGGAAAATTGAAAATGTCAAAACTGGTCCTTGTACTATTAAAGTTTGTCAGATTTAGTCCTTCTGTGAACTTTGATAAATTGGCAGAAATGGTCCTTCAAGATTTCAGAAATTGCAAACAAGTCCTTGTCATTATAAAACTAGCCTTGTCAAATTAGAATTGGACCCCTGCCACTTACACATTTTGGCCCCCTGTCATTCCCCTTTTTGGACCCTTGGTCAACCCACAGTCAAACTACTCACCTTTTCCCTCCCACCTGTCCACTGTATATCTTCCCAAGTTGCCTGCAACATCTCAGGCACCCTCCCATCACCTTTTCACCTTTCCCTCCACCCCTCATCATCACAGCCCACCACAATAAATGCCACCCTGTTAGGAATTAGAAATTCCCGGTATTAAAGAGTCGGTCACCTCAAGTATATGTAATCGTTAGAAAGCTCGTAGTCATAGTTCATTTAAGTTTAGTAGTATTTAGTTAAGTAACACCGTGGAGGACGGACGGGTCTTTACCCACTGTATGCCTGATCCACAGCCCAAAGTGTGGCGATTTATGTAAGACTATAAATACTCTCTACCTCCCAAGGTAGAGAGTTAGAGCTCATAATAATATCTTTCACTTTCTCTCACTAAGTTCCCTAAACCTCTAACTTTCTCTCTCTAGAATTCCATCTATATGCTACTTTGTGTTATGGTTTGATGTGTATGTGAAAAGTTAATATCTAACAATTGGTATCAAGAGCCATGGTTGGATCATATCTTACACATCTTTGGATTTATAGTGGTTTTTAGGTGGTTTTTGAGTTTGAAAAAGTTTAGTGGTTTTTGCATCATTTGGTTGATCTCTTGTGTTAAAGTTTGAATTTTGTTGGTACTTTTATGTTTAGAATCATCAAAAGTGGTTAGGTTTTCATTTGGTAAGCTTGAATCATCTTGGTTGGGTTGTTTTTGGATTGAAAAGTGAAGCTTATTTGTTTTTTTCAAGCTAGCGACTTAGCTCTCGGACTATTTTCTTGGTAGCGACTTACTTCACAGTTTTGTAGCGACTTACAGTGTTAAAACTAGCGAGTTAGATCTAGCGAGTTAAAGTACAAGTAGTGGACTCTCCACTACAGGTAGCGACTTGTGGTAGCGACTTGGTCAGTAGCGAGTTGCTCTTTAGCGACTTGTGTTTCTAGCGACTTGTGTAGCGAATTGCTGCCAAAATTTGGTTAGCGACTTGGTCTGTAGCGAGTTACTACTTAGCGACTTGCTTTTCTGTTAGCGACTTGGGATTCTAGCGACTTGGCTGTCTAGCGAATTAATTGGTAGCGACTTAGTGCATTTGTTTCTAGCGACTTAGAGCTTTATCATCTAGCGACTTGAGTGATTGTTTACGGTTTTCTCTTGATTTAGTAAAATCCCGTGAAAGAATCTATTTCCCGGTTTAATCATTGAGTTATAAAATCCCGTATAATCTGTTAACATGTCTACCAACGTCCCTACTGTCATCTCCACTGTTGCCGAGGATGTACAAGCAGCTGGTTCAGATACTCGTCCACCCATGCTTGACAGAACTGATTACGACTCTTGGGCTCAACGAATCAGATTGTATTGCCTTGGAAAGGAAAATGGTGTCAACATTCTCAAATCCATTGATGAAGGACCATATCGGGTTGAGACGACTAGAGACATACTTGATACTAATGAAGATGGTACTCCTGTTTACGGAATGGACAGACCTAAGATGTACGATGAGCTTGATGATAAGGAGAAAAAGAGATTCTATGCAGATATCAGGGCTTCAAACATTGTTCTTCAAGGTCTTCCTAAAGACATCTACAAGCTGATCAATCATAACACTGATGCAAAGGCTGTTTGGGATAACGTTAAGATGCTTCTCTCAGGTTCAGAATTAACTATGGAAGACAGAGAATCCCAACTCTATGACGAATTTGAGCACTTCAAGATGAAACCAGATGAGAGTGTCTATGAGTACTATGTGAGATTTCATAAGTTAGTGAATGACATGAGAAACATCAGAATGACTATGCCTAACATTCAGCTGAACTCAAAGTTTGTGAACAACATGAATCCCGAATGGCACAAGTTTGTCACAGCTGTGAAGCTCACTAAAGGACTGAAGAATACAAACTATGAGCAACTCTATGCCTTCCTCCTTCAGAATGAGAGACATGTTATGTTTGAAAAATTGATTCTCAATCAGTTCAAAACCAACCAGGGAGAGACAAGTTCGTCTAATGACTCAACAGCTTTCTACTCAAACATTGGAATCACAACCAAAGCATCACAAGTCATACCCTTGGGTAATGGTAATCACAAACTCATCCATGATGCTAAGTTCAAACAAGCTGATGCTGATGCACACGTGGGTAACATCATTAATCAACTAGCTCTTCTCATTAGTCAAAACATGAATTCTCTCCCACAAACCAACAACAACCTCAGAACTGCATCTAACCCACATAATCAAGCCACTGTTAAAGATGGAAGGATCGTGGTGCAACCAGTTCAGGAAAGACAGTATGATCAGGGAAGGGGTGGTGCTGGTAGAGGATATGTGGGCAATCAGAATCGAGGAAGGAATGGTAACCAAGGTCAAGCTAAGCCGATCAAATGCTATAACTGTGGTGGTGAGGGACACATTGCAAGGAACTGCACATCTCAAAAGCGTCCACAGAATGCTGATTACTTCAGAGATAAGATGTTACTAGCACAAGCTCAGGACAATGGTGCTGCGTTGGATGAAGAGGAATTGCTGTTTCTTGCTGAGGGTAATGCCAAGAACTATGATGCAGATGTGGATGAGCAGCCTATTCAGGAGATAGGTCACAATCATCAGAACGCCTTTCAAGTCGCTGACTGTGATGCATACGACTCTGATGTAGATGATGGACCTACTGCACACACAATCTTTATGGCTAGCATCTCTCCAATGGTTTCTCCCAAGATCTCTTCTTCACCACAAGCTGGCCCATCCAAGGACAAACTCATCTCAGAGGTATTAAAGCTATACGATGATGCTGATGTGCAACAGATGCATGACAAAGTACAACCAACTGAAACTATTGAATCAAATGTTGAAAATATGGGTAATATCAATATTGTCCCATACGATCAATACGTGAAACAAAGTGAAAGTGAAGTTGTACCAAGTGATGCATCTTCTGCAGTCAACAACGACTATGTCTTTGAAGAATTCACTGCATGTGCTCCTGATGATTCCATAATTTCTGAACTAAATGCCTATAAGGAACGTGTTGCTATTTATGAACAACGTGCAAAATTTGAGTTGACCACTCGTGAGCAGGAAATGGATGACCAAGTATGTACAGTAATTAGAAAAAGTAATTTTAGAGAAGAAGTATTGAAACAAGAATTACATTCCTTGCAAGAAAAACTTTCTAAAACAGCTAAGCAAAAACAAGAACTTCAAGAAAATGTGAAAATGCTTAAGCAAGAATTTAATGCAAAGGAATCAAAACTCTTGAGAGATTTTTCTAATCTGAAAACTTTGAAAAACAAACTTGAAAACAAGCTGTACATGCAAGGAAACACCATTCAGACTGCTCACATGATCACGAAACATCGTGTCTTAAGCGATAAGCATAGCATTCCCCTTGTAGAGGAACCAAATCCAGAGGTAATCAAAAAGGCTAGAAATGCTCATAAGGTTCTTTATGATGGTAATGAAGTCCTTAAGCCTAGGCAGAAACCTAGTTGCGTTGAGTGCACTGAGGAAGATAAAATATTAAATGAAATCACTAGGGAAAAGATGAATAAGAAGCAAAATGATCCCAAATGCAAAGAGAAAAACATAATCATCTCTCCTCATGATTACAAGAAGGAAAACTGGATTTCCTTGAACAAGTTTAAGCCTCAGACTTTGTTGACTCCCGAACAAGTCTTCTGGAAAATGGATTTAGATAAGCAGAAAGCTGAAAATATTGTAGAAACAAACCCTCCCCTTCGTAAAATGCCTAGAGCGACTGTGTATCCTCCTAATACACCAATGCATCTTGTACCTAGAACAATTGCCACTAAAAGCAAGACATTAATTAGCCAATACGTTATATTTCAACTATTTGTTGATTTTGAGAAAACTTGCAAGAAAAGGATCACACCCACTGGTATAACTGAAGGAGAAAGAGGTTTTGAACAAATGAAAGAATGTTATTTAACTGAGGTCATGCCCTTCTTTAAACTTCTAAAAGAACACTTTGAGAGTCTTAAAAAGGGGGTAGAAACTGATATTAAGGGTATGGAAAAGGAATTTGATGCAATGGTTGTTGAAGTTAGTGACTATGAGCGTGCACTAAAATATAATGAGATTGAGAGAAAGAACCTGCATACATTAAATGAGAATCTTATTACTGAATGTGTTGCTCAAGATGTATTTTTCACTGCTTCAAATTGCTCTATTAATGCTTCCAAATTTCATGAACTATCTGTGGCCCTGAAAGTCTCCCATGATCGTGTCATTGAGCTTGAAAAAACTAATTCTAAACTAAATGAGAAAATTGAACTGGATGATCATGACAATTTGGTTAAACATTTTTCTAAACTAGAAGTTGAGTATTTTAATCTACAACTAAAATATCAACATCTCAAAGAAAATGTCAAAACTTCAAATATCAAGACATCTTCAGATGCTCCAGAGTTTGATGCAGTTTTTCAAATTAACAAACGAGATGAACAGATTCATGCTCAGTGTAACACGATCAGAAAGTTGAAAGCCCAAATCTCTCAATTAAAGGGTCAAACGAACAATATGACAGGCTCCCAAATGCCTCCTCCTTTAGATTCTCAGAATTCTCAAACGTTTCATCTTCAAAACCTAGTAAATGCTTTACAAAAGGAAAACGAAAGTTTTCTAGAAGAAAATGAAAAGGTTAAACGTCATTTCAATGAGTTATTTGAATCAATTAAAGTCACTCGTAACAAAAACAACGAACAAATAGCTTCATTGCAAAAGGAAATTGAGAATCTGAAGAGTCAGGTAAAAGGGAAAATGCCAATGATCAATGGGGAGAATGGTGTATCTAAGGCTTACTCTGGTAATAAATATGCTTTATCTGTGACATATGTTCCCCCTCACCTAAGGAACAACAAACTTGCCATTCAAACATATTTCTCATCCCTTAAGGATTGCTTAGAATGCCTGCGTGAGATTGTTGAAGAGGATAAGCTAGAGAAACCTCATGATAATGCAATTGGACATGCATGCTCATATGCCAAACGATCTCAAGAAATCTTAGAATGCTTGATCACTATATGCCCAAAGACATTCGGTGAGAGAGTTAACCCTTTGATTCCATGCTCAATGCCTAAGGCCAAATATGATATGCACTCTATTCCCAATGTTTTGAATGAGAGCCGTAGTGTACCCTTGAGTAGTTCAGATTCTAGATCTGTCAATGCTAGGAAAGAGAACTCAAATGTGCCTTCTAGGAGTACTAATCTCAGTACATCTAGCTTTAAGAAAGTGAACCATAGTGCACCTACATGTAGTTCAGATCCCAGCACATCTAAACAGGTGGTGCAAAGAGTAGTAAAACAAACTAATGTTCCCATTCCCTCTACAGGAGTAATCAGTGACATTAAAGGGAGCAGGTCAAAGTCTCAAGACAATACAAGGAATGATAGGACCTCTCAAGCTAAGAATGTGCACTGGAAGAAAGTAGAAGAACAATCTAGGAACCTTAAGTTTGAATCGAATAAAACGAATCGTGTTGATTCTAGTATTAGCCATAGGCGTACTGTAATTAATTCGAATTCTGATACTATTTGCAAAACTTGTACTGATGATTGCTTGAATTCTGTTTCTAATCATGGTTGTGATGTCAATGTTTTGCCTAATGATGTTAATTGTCCAGTTAATATTGTTAATGCTAAAATTCATGCTAAAAAGGCTAAAAGGCAAAAGCGAAAGAAAGTTAGAAAACAATGGAAACCCACAGGAAGAACATTCAGCAGAATAGGTTTTTATTGGATACCTGTTGGTCATTGGACCAATCAGATAATGCCCACTAGAAAATGGATGCCTACTGGTAGAACTATTCCCTTAAGAAGTGGTCACACTGTAAACAGGGCTAATACAGACACTAGTATTGCATCTACTCACAATGATTCCATTACCTCACTGTCTGATATGAATGCTTCTATTTCTGATGTGGGTGTTCCAACTGTTGCTACTAACCAAATGGAACCCATTCTTGCATGGGGATCCCAATTATCCAGTTATCCATTCTTGTCTGTGTTCAACTGCAGATTGTTCAAATCGTTCTGTGGTACCTGGACTCAGGCTGTTCCAAGCATATGACTGGAGACCGGTCGCGGCTCATGAACTTCGTGAGCAAATTCATCGGGACTGTTAGATTTGGTAATGATCATTTCGGTGCTATAATGGGTTATGGAGATTATGTTGTTGGTAATAGTGTCATCTCGAGAGTGTATTATGTGGAAGGTTTAGGTCATAATCTGTTCTCTGTTGGTCAATTCTGTGACTCTGATCTAGAAGTAGCCTTCAGAAAACATACTTGCTTTGTTAGAGATCTTAACGGTAAGGAACTGTTGAAAGGAACTCGTGGCTCAAACCTTTACACCATCTCTATCGATGACATGATGAGGGCATCTCCAATCTGCTTGTTATCTAAGGCTTCAAAAACAAAGTCATGGTTATGGCATCGTCGTCTCAATCACTTGAACTTCGGCACCATCAACGATCTTTCCAGAAAGGACTTAGTTGTAGGTTTACCTAGACTAAAGTATGAAAAGGATCATCTTTGTTCAGCATGTCAATTGGGAAAAAGCAAGATGTTTGCCCATAAATCCAAACCTACTAACTCTGTCACAGAAGTTCTTCATATGATTCATATGGATCTATGTGGACCAATGAGGGTGCAGAATATCTTTGGGAAGAAATATGTGTTAGTTGTGGTTGATGATTACTCTAGATTCACCTGGGTCAAGTTCTTAAGGACAAAGGATGAAACTCCTGATATCATCATCAAACTCATCAAACAGCTGCAGGTTAGACTTAACAAAACTGTCAGAATTATCAGAACATACAATGGAACTGAGTTTGTCAACAAACAACTTAGTGAATTCTATGAAAGCGTTGGAATCAGCCATCAAAGAAGTGTTCCACGAACCCCTCAACAGAACGGTGTAGTTGAAAGACGAAATCGTACTCTTGTTGAAGCTGCTAGAACAATGCTGATCTACTCAAAGGTTCCAATGTTTCTCTGGGCTGAAGCTATTGCCACTGCATGCTACACACAAAATCGTTCCCTGATTTACACTATTCATGGAAAAACTCCATATGAACTTGTCCACAACAGAAAACCTAATCTATCTTCCCTTCGTGTGTTCGGTGCATTGTGCTATCCAACTAATGAGGGTCAAGACTTAGGCAAACTTAGGGCCAAAGCTGACATTGGAGTATTTGTAGGATATGCATCAAACAAAAAGGGATACCGAATCTACAACAAAAGAACCCGAAATATCATGGAAACAATTCATGTTACGTTTGATGAGCTGACCGGTCAAATGGCTCCTGGACACTCCAGCTCAGGACCCGCACTTCAAAACAGTCCCATTGGTTCGTCCCTTGTTCCAAACTCCTTCCAAGAAACTCCATATGTACCTCCATCTGAAGATGATGTAAAGAAATTGTTTGATCCCATGTTTGATGAACTGTATGAGTCTACTACTAATGAGGTGCTGATCCCTACAACAGAGGATGCTCATATTCCAGCAAATGAAGTCAATCCATCAGTCTCAATATCTGTAAGTCAAGAAGCACCTACTGCTGATCCTTCAGTCTCATCAACAATTCATCATTCTTCAAATGTACATCATGGAAATGTTTCTGGCATCAATGATGAAGTAAATCCCTTTGCGACTCCTGAAGATGCTCCATTTGAAAACATATTTGCTACTCCTGAATCATCATCAGAACCATCTTCTTCAGGAGACATCGACTCAGCTACCTCAGTTCCTCAACAAATGCCGCATGAACACCTCAGAAAATGGACTCACGATCATCCATTAGACAACATCATTGGTAATCCCTCTCGTCCTGTATCAACCCGGAAGCAACTCGCAACCGATGCCTTATGGTGCTTCTTCAACTCCGTACTATCTAAGATCGAACCAAAAGATGTTAAAACTGCTATGAATGAAGATAGCTGGTTCAATGCTATGCAAGATGAAATTCATGAGTTTGATCGTCTTGATGTATGGGAGTTAGTACCTGCTCCAGACTGTGCTATGATTATAGCTCTAAAATGGATCTTCAAAGTAAAACTTGATGAGCATGGTGATGTGTTGAAAAACAAGGCTCGATTGGTTGCTAAAGGATATCGTCAAGAGGAGGGTATAGACTTTGAAGAATCGTTTGCTCCAGTTGCTCGAATCGAGGTAATCAGAATCTTTCTGGCGAATGCTGCAAGTAAGAACATGGTGGTGTATCAAATGGATGTAAAGACGGCATTTCTGAACGGAGATCTTAAAGAAGTCGTCTACGTCAGCCAACCTGAAGGATTTGTAAATCAAGAGCATCCTACTCACGTTTATCGTTTGAAGAAGGCTCTTTACGGTTTAAAGCAAGCTCCAAGGGCATGGTATGATACACTGTCAAAGTTTCTTCTATCAACCGGATTCAGCAAAGGAGCAGTTGATCCTACATTGTTCACCAGGAAGTCAGGCAAACATTTAACTCATGTTCAAATTTATGTTGATGATATTATTTTTGCCTCGACTGATCCAATGGAATGTGATCGTTTTTCTAATGAAATGAGTTCAAAGTTTCAAATGTCAATGATGGGACAAATGTCATTTTTCTTGGGATTACAGATTTCACAAAGTCCTGGAGGCATTTTCATAAATCAATCTAAATATGCAACAGAGATTTTAAAGAAATTTGGATTTGATTCAAGTGACCCTGTTGACACCCCCATGATTGACCGAACCAAACTAGATGAGGACCTCTCAGGGATCATGATTGACCAAACGAAATATCGGAGTATCATTGGATCCCTGATGTATCTCACTGCTAGTAGACCAGACATTTTGTTCTCTGTGTGCATGTGTGCTAGATACCAGGCTAAGCCTACTAAAAAGCACCTTGAAGCAGTTAAACGGGTCTTTCGGTATCTCCAAGGAACCATCAATATGGGACTATGGTACCCGAAGGACACCGGTATGTCACTAACGGCCTATGCAGATGCTGATCATGCAGGTTGTCAAGATACACGTCGAAGTACGTCAGGAGGTGCTCAGTTTTTGGGTGATAAGCTTGTGAGCTGGTCTTCAAAGAAGCAAATGAGTACTTCTATTTCCTCTACAGAGGCTGAGTACATAGCCATGTCATCTTGTTGTGCTCAAATCCTATGGATGAGATCTCAATTATCTGACTATGGCTTTGAATTCAACAAAATCCCTCTGTACTGTGATAATAAAAGTGCTATTGCTCTCTCATGCAACAACGTTCAACACTCAAGAGCAAAGCATATCGACATTCGACATCATTTCATCAGGGAACAGGTGGAAAAAGGTGTGGTGGAACTATATTTTGTGAGGTCTGAATATCAGTTAGCGGACATCTTCACCAAAGCTCTTCCAAGAGAACGTTTTGAGTTTATTCTTCCACGCCTTGGTTT